>CM053623.1:139772220-139890544 GCA_028646595.1 Phalanger gymnotis | reverse complement strand
CCTGCTTCCCTCTGCCACTTTGTGGGTTCTGCAGCTCTAGAATTGGTTCAGAGCCATTGTTTTATAGGTTTTTGGAGGGATTTGGTGGGGAGCTCACGCCAGTCACTGCTTCCCAGCCGCCATCTTGGCTCCGCCTCCCGAAACTCATTTGATCTTAACATATATAGATAACCAACTCCTTATTGGAGAACAGTCAAATCCACAGTTTGCTGTACCAAGTCAAATGCTTTCTTTATAATCAATAGTAAATAAACATTATGTGATCTTGTATTCTCTTCACTGTTGAATCAACTATGTGATAAAACATGTGGTCTACTCCAGTAAATAATTTTCAAAAGACTGCCTATTGTCCTTCTTATTCTGACATTTCCTTAAAAGATGCATTCATTATCTGTTTTTCTTTTAAAAGGAATTTTTCTTTTGACCAGCCCTGAATGAAACATTCTGCACCAAAAAGAGAAGTGTTTACTCCTAATTCTGTACACTTCAATTATTAAATGAATATATTTCAGCAAGGTCATATAGTAGAATAACCCTCTTGAAAAGAGTTGTGTATGTGTGAATGGATTTAAATCTAAAATATCTACTTTACTGCCTGCTACCATTAATTATTATTTTTTCTTGTCATACTTTACCTTAGTTTCAATTATTTAAGCCAGAGTGAAGAAATTTAGCTGGAAGTTTCCCTTCCCTTCTCTTTACAGGTAGCAAATGTAATGTTGACTTAAGCTTGTTTTTCTTCAAGGAAAACTTCATTGCTAAGGAAAAGATGCACCCTAATCGTTACATCTAATTACAAAGGAGAGTAAATAGCTAAAAACAAATTAAGCATCTTAAGTAAAATGGAAAATAAAATCTGTTAACAATCAAGAGTCTTGCTATCTCTGAATACAACATACATTAGGAACGCTGGCCAGACACTCGAAGCCATTCTCATTAGAGTCTCTTTTCAAGGTATTTAACCAACCTAAAAAAAATAGAATAGCTTAAATTCTAGCAATCTTGTGGGTCCTTTTTGTTGTTAATTATAAAGTAATCAGGCAACTTCTTCCCTTGTTGGAATGCAGAAGCACACATAAGTTCTTTTCTTTCTTTGCATATTAGATTTAATTTCTAAATCGCTGCAAGCTTTAAATAAACTAGAAAGTAATGACTTTTGTAATTGACCCCAATTCAAAGAAAAGCCTGAAATAAATCCACTACTGACCAAATTCTTCTTCTTTTATGTTGGTTTGGTGTAGGAGTTTCTTATGCCAAAGGTCACCAATAAGTTTCTAATTGCAAAATCCTTTTTAAAAAAATTCCCATCCTCCTTGGTCTTTCAGTGATATGTGACCCTGTGGACTACTGACCTTTAGAGACACCATGCTCTCCTGATGTTTTCCCTGTCTAATTTCTCCTTCTTTTTTGCTTGCTAGGTTTTCCCCAAGGTCCTACCCTTGGATAGCTTCTCTTCAACCCCTTTGGCAAACTCATTCACTTTGATTGCTTTAACTATGATCTCTAGGCAGATGCCTTCCACATATGGATCTCTAGCCCTGGCTTTGCTCCAAGTTCTGGACCTGAATCTTGAAATGCCCTTTGGGCATCTCCCTTGCAGCTTGGTGCTGCATTTAGAATCAGAGGACCTGGGTTTGTGTCCCGGCTCAATCCCTTACTACTTCTGTGACTAAGAAATCGTTTGAACTTTCTGGGCCTCAGTTATCTCACGAGGAACTTAAATTAGTTGAATTCTGAGGTTCCTTTGTGCTCTAAATCTGTGATGCCGTGATCCACCTAAATATCCCATTTGTACTTCAAACTCAATCTATTCATCCTAACCTCAGTATTTCTTCTAGATGTACTATCATTGGTCCAACCTCACATCTTCAAAACTTTGCAGTTTTTTAGGTTTTCTGGTTCTTTACATCATAACATCTCAATTCTCAAATCCTGTCACAGCGATTCCTTACCACCAACTGAACAAAATTCAAAGTGCTTACCCTGACTTTATTGTCTATTCTTTGGCCCAGTTGAACTACTTCCTGTCCCTCACATATGCCCTATGCTATCCCAGCCCCTGCCTTAGTGTATATTCATCCCCATGCCAGGATTATCCTTCCCACATTGAATTCCTATCTAACCTTTAAAAGTAATTAAAAACATACTCTTCTCATAAAGTTGGCAACAACTTTCTCCCTTGTGTCTCATATAGTATTTTGTCCTATAAATCTTTAATGGACTTATCATATATCATTTGGTTATCTGAGTCATGTGCTATCTCTCTTCTATACTAAAATTCCAAGAGAGTGGAAACAATGTCTTATGCAAATTATTATTTTTCTTAATGCTCAATACAGTGTACTGTACATAGAAGGCATCTAATAAATGTTACCCGAATTGAATTCATTATAAAGAAACTCCAGCATAAGAGATACACAAATCCAGTTAGAAGTAAATTATGAGGTTCTCAGTGTGGTCTGGGTTCTAGTGGCGTCCCATAGGAAGTTGTCTGGTCCCAGTAGTCTCTTGTAACATTAACTGCATTATTAGTCTCTTATAGCACTAACATTTATAATATTAAGATGTCTTGTATTTTTGGTATAAATCAGAGGATTATGTTTCTCATTGGTTATCTCTTCAAAGAGCACGGCTAATTTCCCAGATATTTTTGAAAGGTTTTTGGTTTTTGTAGAGTTTGGTTTTTTTTTTTTTTTTGTAACATGTCGTGGAAAGGGAAAGTGGAAAGCAAACTGAGGTAGTCTTGGAAGAATGGTAGGTTAGAGGAAGAGGTCAGGATAAATCTTTATTGGACTCTAATTTGGATTCTGCATTTAAAGAGAGCTTGACCTTCCTTCTTTTCCTGAGGGAACTTTCACAAAAAGAAAAATAGCTTTGTATAATTGTAATACACAAATCTGTTTGGTCCTGAACAATGGACAAAGCAATAACAAGTTTCCAAGGTGGTGGGACTGGAAAGCTGGGGTCAGGGTAGATGGCAGACATGAAGGTGTCCAGGGAAAGGGGAAGTACAGAGGGGACCACGTTAACTAGCTGAATGGTTACATTTTGGTGGTTATGCTTCAGTAATTAAATTCTGACAAACAGATGAACAGTCTCCAGAGGTAATGAGACTTAGTGAACCAAAAGTGTTCATGAGTACTAATAGAAGCAAATACAATGGAAAATACAGACTATATTATTCAAAACAGAAGCAGGGAGCTAATGAGATTGGGGAGTTTCTTATTGGGTTTTTTTGTTTGGCTGTTTGGTTTTTGCTGGAATTTTTAAAATGTTCATAGCTTTAGCCGAATTGGCCTAGAGTAGTACAATTTTCTGACCCTGGCCTGACGTGAAATGCCAGCCCTGAAGCAGCTGGTGAGTAGAAGGCTCTCTTGGGGACTACCGTTTGCTATAACTTCTTTCAGAAGACTAGGGAAAGAAGGATACTAATTCTTTGGATTTAGCGGAGAGCAATAGCTAACTTAGACCTACTAGCCATGAGGAATGAAGAAGTAGGAGGCAATGTAGCATAGCGCATTTGGAATCAAAAGATCTTGCGTCAAATATTGGTTCTCCCAATTGCTCCCTGCATGACCTGCATGACCATAAGTGAGTCACTTAACTTTTTTAGCGCTCACTTCACCCATCTGTTTAAGAAAACAAACAATTGATAGGATTGGACAAGCTGACCTCCAAGGGCCCCTTCCTATTATGCATCACCCCTGAGATCATCAATGATAAACTTCAGCTTAAATTGTCAGTGCCCCAACTGGGGAGTTGGGACTGGGTTTGATACAAAGCAAGGAACCACGGAGAAATTGACATCCTAGGGAGAAAGCAAATAAAACAGAAAAACAAGCAAGGAGAGAGCTAATCATAGAAAGTTAGACTTGAAGAGAATTTATATCATTTCTAGCTAAAATGCCTGATCATGATATCCAACCCCTTCATTTTAGAACTGAGGAAAAGTACTCATTGAAGAGTGTGAAAATGGCTTGCCCAAAGTTAATTAGTAGCAAACCACAACTAGTGCCCAGGGCCACTTGCATAAAAAGAGTGGAAATTGAGAGAAAGAAAAAAGGAGCCAAGGTGAGAGCACAGAAAATCCTAAGAAGGTAGCAAGCTTGAGTGCCATGGTCTTGGATTTTATTTGTCTCACACAAAATGCTGGGTTGAGGTTCTCTTTTCACACAGAATATATAAGATTTGTATCTGCTTTATAGAGTAATAGTATGATATTGCATTTTTTTGTTTTTCAAGTGTCGGTTGGTGGCATCTGTGAATTTTAAAAATAGTATCATGATAGAATGAGGTGCTACTGTATTCACTATAAAAGGACAATTCTCCCTTAATGTTGTTTTTCAGATTTTCTTTTTACGTCATGTGTAAAGCCTTGTATTTTGTCAGTGTGGTTCTTTTCTACCAGATAATAACTCATCAATCTGCCTGTGACTCGGCCCTATAGGATGATAGCATTACGTCCAGGACTGAGCAGCAGATATGAGTTCCCTACACCTCCTCTTTCCCCTTGATTTGAGTAGAGTTCAGGGAGGAAATGTTTAAAATTGAGCACAATTCAAAATGCAGATTCCAGAGAGTAATTGAGTTGGTGGTATAGAGAACTTGGGACCCAGCCTAGGGTTAAAGTTTAACCTGGGAAATAGAATTGCATTCTCCTGAGTGATATAATAACCCATTGCAAGATGCTGTACCATCTTCTAGCAGGAGTTCCAGGATCAGTGACTAATTCAGAAGAAGACATCTAAAAAGCCAAGGGATACATGAAATGTGAATTTATGAACAAATGAATGTAGTCTTAAAGTACCCTTTTTTGAAAAAAAAAATACCAGCTTATTGCATGGGCTGTTATGACTGTCTTTTTTCTCTTCAGTTAAAATGATTAATAACCCCCATCAATCACATCTTACAGTATGGAACCTCAGAGTAGCAGAGCGTTTATAAAATATACTTGGCAATAAGTCACAAAAACATTCGTATTTTTAATAACATTTTTGAAGGAGAAAAATCTGTTTTCCAATAAGTTCTGGCATAGTTTCCCCTCCAGATTTTATTTCTCATTTAAAAATATCTTAGGGTCGATTTTTTTTCTGCTCATTGGCCCTTTAAAACCAAATCTAGGTTTCTGCCTGATAAGATGAATGGGGTGGCCAGTTTCATAAAGGAATGCAAAAAGAGGACAATTCTATATCTATAAAACTTCAGAATTGCAAGTTACTGATCTGGGAGTATAACAGTGATGGAAGTAATGAAGATTAGTCAATTAAATTTAACTGGTAATTTGTTGTCTGCATTTGATGAACACAGCTAAAACTTTTCCTCATCTCAACCCATTCATACTGTGCTGTTGTTATAATATTGTCCTTATACGTGAGTTTTTCTTTGTAGACTCTTTTATTCCTGTATAAATTACAGATGTTCCTTTGCAGAGCTGCATTAGATGACTTTTTAAATGGACAAAGCTCTTAATGGATTTTACATTATGTTGTTAATCCTATTAACGTGAGAACTCACTGGCCCTAATTTCAAACATTCTTTATACTTGTACATATACTGGGCCAACAAGTTGGCACGCTTCTCCATGTTTAATAATTGTCCAAAGTTATTGGAAATTGGCGACACACTGCACGCAGACTGTGTGCCTATTCTCAATCAACTCATCAAGCAAAAAGCATTTATCAAGCACCTACTACGTGCTAAGCACACTGGGAATACAAAGACAGATGCGGTGCCACTTGCCCTGTGAGAGAGCTTAACAAACAGAAAAATCAACTGAGTCATAAGATCCAAGGTTTGGAAAGGACCTTAAGAGGACACTGAGTGTAGCCTCTGGCCTTCAGGAAGGACTTTATCTACCTTCCCCATCCTTCGCTTTTCAAAGCAACAAAAATGGTTTGAGAGATTAAAACACAATGAAAAATCATCTAGAAGTTCCTGTATTTCTGGGAGCAGGCACCTTGGGAGGTCAATGAAGAAGGGAAACTCATTGAACTCACTACCTCCTGAAATCATTGCTGTAATGGTATGTCCCCAAAACCATATATTTCTTTTCTTCTTTTGTCTCTGAATGTGAAGGTCCCATTCATTGAAACAAAAGCTACATTGACATTGAGGTAGGGAAATAGTGAAGAAACAGAAGAAATGCTGCCTTTTTATGCTCCAACTGGAGGGATGGATTTGGGAGACATTTACAACAATTCCAAAGTGAATTATTTTATCGCTGCATCTCACGTTGCTTTTAATTGCCTGTTGGTGGTAGACAGTTTATTCAGAAATATATTTCTGATGTGTTTCCATAGTCTGTTGCCTGTGGTACAGGGAAGTAGCGAAGAAGGAGGACTGAAGGACAAACCCAGTACAGGTTGGCCTGCTGATGTTTTGTTTGCTATGCACAGGAGGAAAAGTTAATCTGCTTCCCCCCAAGTTGAAATCTCTACATTAGTGGATGAGGGAAGGAAGGAAGGAAGGAAGAGAGGGAGGGAGGGAAGGAGGAATGGAGAGAGGAGGGAATGAGAAAAAGGGAAAGAGGGAGAGAGAGGAAGGAAGGAAGGAAGGTACAACCTAGAGATTTTTGTCTTCATGAAAATAGGACCCAATGTTTGTTTCTTTATTTTTAAATTTTATGCAGATTCCTTGTCATTGATAGGCTTGGCAGTTTATAACACTTACACTGAGCTTGGATGGGAATTTTAATTATAGCAGATAAGGCTTGCAAAACTGTAGCAGACTCATTTTGTACCGAACCAAATTTTTCCTCCTCCACCTCCTCCTCCTCCTCCATCATCATCATCATCTTCTTCTTCTTCTTCTTCTTCTTCTTCTTCTTCTTCTTCTTCTTCTTTTCTCTCTCTCTCTCTCTCTCACACACACACACACATACACACACACACACACATACTCTTGCTCGCTCTTCCTCTCACTCTCTTTCTCTCTCCCTGTCTTCCTCTGTCCCTTCCTCCTTCCCTCTCTCTCTTTCCTTCTCTGACCTTCAAACTTCACACCCAGAAAAAAAAAATGTGTCATTCTCCACAGATTGTAATTATAGTTGTTTTTTAGTATTATCAAATGCTTAGGCAGCCCAATAGCCAAGAACCTGGACTGGCCTCTTATGACATTCACTGTTTGCTAAATAACAAGGATTCATCCTTTCTGGGTTCCCGGTTGGTTTATTTCTATTACTCTGACACAAAAGAGACAAACTTCCAACCTGTGCATCCCAAGCATCATTCCTCCCTTGCCTGGAATAATTTTGTTTTAATACCATCCTGTGGGGACCGTATCCCGTTTACTACTCCATTCTTACAACCTCATATGAGGTTGTAATGATTTCCACTTTTGTTGACAATTTGGATAATGACATGAAAACAGCATAATTGCAGAGGCATCTTGGTTTAAAACAGTTTCCTGGGGGAAGAATCAAGCTCCTGTACTAAAGTTATAGTCCAAATTTAATAAATTTATGTTTAAAGGTGTTCTTTTCCAAAAGGAAGCGACATGTTATAGGGTACTTCATTGTGCTAATTATAATGATACTTGATGGAGCTGCTGTGGTTAAGCCCTTTTTATTTCCATTTTCATTATCATCCCAAATTTTACTTTGGCTCTTCACTGTCAGATCAAACTTAATTTCGATGTATCAGTTGAATGTATTCATAAAAATATCAAACATCGATCCTTCCGCCCTATCTCCAAAACCTAGCACAATGCTTTGCAGACAGTAGGCACTTAATAAATGCTTGCTAATTAATTAGTAAAAATGGGTTTTTTATATATTCTGATGTATATTATCAATATGCTGGCTTTTAAAATAACCAATTTCAAAGCCGAATGCAAATGAGCATTCAAATAATGCTATATGTTGTGTGTGGTATGGGATATGAAGAAATGGCTTTATGTTGTATGGGATGTGATATGAAGAAATTTTTTTTTAAGAATTAAGCTGGTCTCAGGTAAAGGGAGTAATGTAGATTCTTTTCACAAAAATATTTTTCTCCTTTAAAGAATCTACTGAGAGATTCAGATTAGATGGTCACTAAGAGCCATCCCAGCTATAAATGTATGTTTCTATGAAAGTATTTTTGTGCTGAAGAGATACATTATGGATATGTCATATTTCTGCTCAGTAGTTTAAAACCCGATCTTCCTTTACTGAGGCCTTTGTTTTTGCTTCAGAGATTCTTCAGATTCTATGTGAGGAATTCCTTAAAATGGCAGTCGCTATGTGAGAGGGGAGGCCTGGCTGCTTTAACTGTAGTCTAACGGTCATGTGCCTGAGATGTTCAGGTTTGTTTTATCTGTTGAGATCTTTGTTGTTTTGTGGGTAGCTTTTCAGAGAAATCTAAACTTCAACATCAAACACAGCATGCAGTGATTCCAATAGAGTGGAGGTACTCTCATTCAAGTTAAAAAAAAAAACCCTATCATTGGAAACGGCCATGCTTACCATGTGATAAAACTGTCCTTTGGGTGAGAGGTGACAAAATTACTGACTTTTTTTTTAAGAAAGGAAAAAAGGGGAAAGATAGTAGAATTCAACACAACTGCCCCCAAACAACAATAACACCGCAGGCACACATGCAACCCCCTTATTTTGATATATGAGGAATTTGTGTTCTGACACTTACCATCAGTGACTGTATTTTGACCCAGTGAAGCATGAGAGAGCTTCAGATAAGGGTTGTTAGTCAGAGAAATACTGACTGACATCACCCTTTTTACAATTGGCATTTGGTCTCCAGTATTGATCTTGACTGCCACCAAAGTACACAGAGGTTCTATTTGTGTTCAGATAAAGCTATATTTGATAGTCCATGAATTATAGTAAATGATTAGAGAGGGAGGTAGTGGTTTCCATTTATTTGATTTCATCTTGTATATTGCTACAAGCCATTATAAGTCTTCTGTCAGATAATCAGAAACCAGATAACACTCTGCTATCTGCAGCTACTTTAAAAAAAATATTTTTAAGAAGTTCCAAGTTTAGTTTTCCAGGAGCAACATAGGACTCATCTAAGGACCTATGTATCAGCTCTCAGGATAATATTGAGTAAGAAATGATGAAAAATATACTAAAATTAAGAAATTGCTGTTGTCGTTCAGTTGCTTCATTCATGTCTGACTCTTTGTAACCCCGTTTGTGGTTTTCTTGGCAAAGATACTGAAGTGGTCTGCCATTTCTTTCTCCAACTCATTTTACAGATGAGAAAACTGAGGAAAGGAGGGTTAAGTGACTTGCCCAGGGTAACACAGCTAGAGAGTGTCTGAGCCTTGATTTGGACTCAGGTCTTTTTGACTCCAGGCCCTGTGCTCTATTCACTGAGCCATTAAACATGCTGGAAAACAAATAATTTTGAAACAAATCACAGTTTATTACCTAGCCATGCTCTAGAATTATGGGCAGGTAGGTAGTACAGGCCTAGAATCAGGAAGACTTGAATTCATATGTGGCCTCAGACAGTTATTAGCTGTGTGAGTCTGGGTAAGTCATTTAACCCTTGTTTGCCTCAGTTTCCTCATGTGTAAAATAGAAATAATATTTCTATAATGTTATTACGGAATATAATATTAATAGAGTAATGATAAATAGAATATTTATGTTATAATAGAAATAATAATAAACCTCTCAGCATTGTTGTAAAGGTTAAATGAGATAATTATAAAGTGCTTGGCACAATACCTTAAAAAGAGAAGCACTATGTAAATGTTAGTTATTACTATTATCATTGGCATCACCATCATCATCAAATAAATACAGAGTAAACAACCAAAAGTTAGGGTCATCACCATTAATGAAAGTTTATTAATGAACGGTCTTCCAGGTCTACACAGGTGCTAAGGAGCATGCACTATATTGGGCTGTTGGGGTCCTTGGCTGGCAAGGCCCTGTCTGGGTATGTGATGAATGAGGCGGGAGTCAAGGTGGAAGCAACTCCAATTTATTGGGAGAAATTGTCCATTTTTATAGTGTTTGCACTACATAAGCATAAGCAAGTGGCCAGTGGGTATGAGGATGACAGCATGGGAAGGAACAGAAATGTTGCAGTGGGACAGGATAGCAATGTTGCAGTACGGGTATACTGTTGCACTTTGTTTCAGTCTGGGTATCGGTATGGGCATGGGAAGGATCTGGATTGTTGCAATGTATGGTGCACTATGGTATCTCCAAGGGTATCGGAAAGATCAGGACTGTTGCAAAGCGGTATCTGTAGGGATATGAGAACGAGGGGAAATGTTGTACTACGGTATTTATGAGGGCATGGGAATGCTCGGGCATGTTGCAAGATGGTATCAGAGCTATATGAGCTACATGAGACACGAGGCAGGATGTCCCCATAAAGTATCAAAGATGGTCCAGTAAGTAAAGTAACAAAGCACTGCATTAGGCAGCCGTTCGAGAGCATTAGGTAATGGCCAGCTGGGTCCCTCCTTCTGGGCTTGTGTGTCCCTTGTGGACAGGCTCTGCCTGCATGTGTAGGTAGAGTACAGGGGCTTCCCAAGGGCGGAGGCCCTCCCTCCGGGTGCCTGCTGTTCCACTCCTACTAAGCCTGTCTGGTTTACCCAGGAAACAGGCCAAGTGCTAGGGTCCCAACAGCCCTGGGGTCGACACCAACCCCTTGTATTGGGCCTATAAGTAACTACCCAAGTAAGAGTGTACAATGCTATAACAAATCACTAATCTTTTTCTAGGAATCTTTTTCTACGAAAGTCTTTAATCAAAGGAAAAGAAACCACTATAGAGTGATTTGGGTTCAGGAGGTAGTTTAAACAACCTCTTTATGTTCCTATCACCTCTATGATTCCATGAGTAGTAAAGTTTAAGTATTCTAAATTTAAACCAAATTTGGTTGTACCATTGAGTGTAAACACCACTTAACCTCAGGTGGTTTTACTCTTTATTTTTTAGTAAAAAATTGGAGTTCTTTTTATGATTGAAGGAGAAGTCAGTGTTTTAACACTTATGTTCACATCTCAATAAATCAGTAAGCATTCATTAAGTGTCTTCTCTGTGCAGTGAAGTGGTAACATAAATACAGAAAATGAAACTCTCTACTTTCAAGATGCTTACTTTCTATTCTTACATATATAAGTATATGTGGAATAAGTATAAAATAATTAGGGAGGAAAGAACCCTAGCACCTGAGGTAGAGAGAGGACTTGGTGTAGAAGATGGTGCAAATCTTGAAGACAAGAATTCTGTGAGAGAGTGCATTCCAGGCATGGGAAAAGGAGGTGAAAACACATGGATTTGAAAGACTGAGTATTCTGTGTCAGGAAGAGAAAGAAAGTGAGTTTAGACCAGAGTGTAGGAAAGGAAGTAATGTGTGATGAATGTTGAAAGATAGATTGGGTCCATGTTGTAAAGGGCTTAAAAAAAAAACAGTGAGTGACTTCTATATCCTAGGAGCAACAGGGAGCTTTGGAGTTTATGGAGTAGGGTACTAATGTGATCAGCACTTAAAGAAAATCACTTTGGAAGTTTTATGAAGAATGTCCTGGAATGGGGAGGGATTTAAGACAAGGATTCTAATGTAGGGGCCATTGAAATAGTCTGGATGACAGGTGGATGAGGAACTGAACTAATCCTAGAAGTATTGTAGAATGTAGAAATGACAAGATTTGGGAACTGATTGGATACACGGGGTGAGGGATAATGAGACGTTGTTGATAGCATGGGAGACAGAAAAGGAAATGGTGCCTGTGACCAAAACCCTGGAGGTTTGCTAGAGGGGTGGTTGGTGTTAGGGGGCAGGTAAATGAGTTCCATTTTGTTGTGTTTGAGATGCCTTCTGGAACACCCAACCTGAAATTTCCAATAGGTAGTTGTTGATGTGGGACAGGAATTAAGGAGAGATATTAGGACTAGATATGAATCCAGCTACGTAGAGAATCATCTCCGTAGAGAAGATGCTAAATTTGTAGAAGTTGCTGAGGTCCCTGAGTGAGTGTAGAGAAAGGAAAGCCCAGGAAAAAGCCTTGGAAACATATCCACATGGATGGAGTATGCAATGGAGGGCTGAGAAACAGCAGTCAGACAGATAGGAAGAGGACCAGGAGGGCGAGTAGTATGAGAAAACCCAGAGAGGATAGGAGGAAGGAGGAGGAGGATCAGGGCACAACGTTGTGTGTGGCAGAGGTTAAGATGCATGAGGACTAAGAAATGCCTATAAGATTTGGCAACTAAAAGATCATTGATAACTACTTTGGAGAGAGTAGCTTCAGTTGAGCAAGGAGATCAGAAGTCAGATAGCAAAGGATGAGGGAGCAGGAGGAGAGGAAGTAGAGACATAGTATGAACAGCTTTTTCTAGGAGCTTGATAAATGAAGGAGAGATAAACAATGATTCCTCTTTGTTTTTCATGAAAATTTTAAGAATTCTAAACACCAAGCAAAATTAACATTTTCATATGTATAGTAGAAAGAAAAGAAGACTGTACAGGAAACTAGAAATTAGAGAATGCTTTTTTGAGGGAATGGTAGAGATCAGTGAAGGATTTTTAAAGACGATTGAGACTCAGGCACGTTTGAAGGTCATAAGGGAAGAAACTAGTAGATTAGAAGAGAGTGAAGGTTGGGGGCCGTTGGGGGCAGGGAATGGAGAGGAAATGATCTGCAGGAGAACTTAGGAAGGAATGAGTTCAAGGCCACAGGTTAGTCTCAAGGGCAGAGAAGTGTTCGGGAGCCAAAAGTGTTGACCACACTTTTTTAAAATTTACTGCCCGAGACCTTCTAGTTCAAATCATTGGTGTCAGTTGCTATTGGTCATCTGTAACCAAATAGTGAAAGTGCTTTGTAAATCAATCTACAAGCATTTATTAAATAGCTATGAAGTGCCAGGCACTGAGGATACAGAGACAAGAAAGAAACAGTCTCTCTCCCTAAGAAGCCTACATTGTATTGGCTTATTAATAATATGTTGGAGAACTCTGTGGAAAGATCACTGGCTCTTGAATCAGAGAATTGAATTCAAATTCTACCTTTAATGCTTACTGCCTCTGTGACCCTGGCCAGTTACTTTACCTCCCTAATCCTCAGTTTCCTCAATTGTAAAAGAAAAAAACCCTTTTGAATTAGATAGCCTTGGAGGTCCCTTCTAAATCTAGATCTCACCTCACAGACCTAACATATGCCAGGCCACTTACAAATTCATTTTCATGACAAAATAATACTCTGAGTTCAAATTGTTATCCTAAGGACTGTGGCATTCTGTAATATATCCAATATACAGATTCCACATGTTTCTGGAACAAAAGAGCCCTTTGCCCATAGTAGTAGCCAACATATAGCACCCTGAAGTCTGCAGAACTAATTCTTTTAAGCCTTACAGGGTTCTTATGAGTAGGTTGTTGTTCTTCAGTCATTTCAGTCATGACCAGCTCTTCATGACCCTACTTGGGGTTTTCTTGGCAAAGATACTAGAGTGAGTGGCCGTTTTTCCTTCTCCAGCTCGTTTTACAGATGAAGAAATTGAGGCAAACAGGGTTAAGTGACTTGCCCAGGATCATATAGTTAGTAAGTGTCTGAGGCCGGATTTGAACTTGTGGAAGATGAGTCTTTCTGACCCCAGGCCTGGTATTGTATCCACTGTATCACCTAGCTGCCTGTGAGTAAGTACTCCAGGTATTATTATTATCATTATTGTTTTTTTCCCCTCTTACAGATGAGCAGATTTGAGACACAGAGAAATAAAGAGACTTGGCCATGGTCCTTCAGTAAGGAAGCATCAGGGGCAGTGTTTGAACTCAGGTCTTTCCTGACTCCAGGTCCAGCCATTTTTCTACTTTATCGCCAGTTATATTTTTAGTTTATTGGTCACTGAAATGATAAATTTAAGCCAAGCAGAAACTGTGTGCCCAGAACCTACTTTTCTCAGTGCTCTCGAAAATTATCGCAAAATATGAGAAATATATTTTGTTGCCTCTATAAAAACAGTAGATCGGGGACCTACCTCTGTGTCTGGAGATCTCCAGGATGCGGTTGTTTGAGTATGGTGAAGAAGGAAAAAATGATCTTGCACTAAAGGACATATGTGCCCTTTATCATACCAGATGAGAGCTAGTTTGGGAGTCAGAAAGCCTAGCTTGAAATGCCACCTTCACCAGCCACCTACTCTAGCCATATGACTTTGGGGCACGTCTCTTAGTTACTTTGGGCCTTGGTTTCTTGGGGTGCAAAATGGACTAGATGGGGTCTACTTCTAAGTCAGTGTTCTTACTTCTTCCTCCATGAGGAGAATGTAGTGTACACATGTTTAGAGAAGGGGAGAAAACACTTCTGGGATGGTTGAATATCTAGCCAGGCTACTTTTAAATTCAATTACTCTCTAAATCACCTCTTCAAGAATTTAGTTATGAAACTTTTTACCATTATAAAGAATTTCCCCATCATTCCATCAGCCAGCAAGCATTTATGAAGTTCCTGCTAGGTGCCAGGCAGTGCACTAGGTATTGGGAATACAAATAGGCTAAGTTAAATAACCCCTGCTTACAAAGAAGGCTTACCAGAAGGGAGTTGGGTGCTTCAGTACCCAATTCCAATTTGACTGTTGCGGTTTTGATGGCCACAACACAGCTGTGGAGGGGGCTGAAGTCCTCTCCAGATTTGCCACTCAAAGTGGGTTCACACTTGGTTTGAATGGAGTCTCCTCAATCAATAAGCATTAGTCAGGGGCCAGCAAAACCACCTGCTAACACTATTTCCTAAGTGGTTCTGAAAGCTGCTTAGCAACTGTCAGCCCGAGTCATGGGCAGTAGCAGCTGCCCACCTGAGAGAATATTGTATCCTCTCCAAAATTCATAGATTTAGACCTAGAAGAGACCATAGAAGCCGTCAAATCCAACACTCTTTCTTTTGGTATTTTAGGAAACTGAGGCCCAGAGATCCTAAGTAACTTTTCCCAGGGAGACACATTTAGTGTCTGAGGCAGGTTTTGAACGTAGACCTCCCTGACACCAAGTCCAGTGTCCCGTCAACTAATGCATACTGCCTCTCTCAGCACAGCTGCTGCATATCATAGCCACAAGATTCAGGGAGAAGGGAGGAAGAGATCTATCTTATTGGACTTGTGAGTTTCTAAGAATCCTCTGTTTATCTAATGATATGATCTCCTAAGTGCCCCTTTCCTTTCTAGACTGACTTCATGCAGCCACGGCTTGACGCAGAATGGCTAAATCAGTTCCAATTAATTATAAGGCAAATCTTTGCTATGTGGGGATCAACGAGCTAGTCACCTGTCCTCGTACAACATCGAACACAAACTGGCCGCTCAATAAATATTTGATTGATTGCACATTTTAGTCAAACTTGTTTTTATAACAGTAGAAGCATATCTCTCCTCACTAGCATTCTATTTTAAAATCCCATGCATATCTAGGGTTATGATTCTTATTTCTTTACTTCTGACCACATTCTATTTCCCAAATGGGACAACACAGGTGAATTTCTGCCCAATGGCATGATGTATATTATTGAACCAAGTACCCACCAGGTCCTTAGGGACCTTCGTTTCTATCTGATGAACCTACAATAGGAGTGGGGAACTTGTGGCCCTCTAGGTCCTCAAGTGCAGCCCTTTGACTTACTCTAAACTTCACAGGCCTCGAGACCACAAATTCCCCACCCCTGACCTAGAGCAAAGTCCTTAATGAAATTCAGGGCTTTCCTTTATCTCATGCCAAGACAAAACCCTAGGAAATGTGGGTGTCATTTACTATTGGCCAATAGCCTCTGTAGTTCCGTCCTTTATAATGTTTTTAAACCTCTTAGCAATGATACCATCAGTTTTGTGATATCTCTTCTGAGGGCAAGGAGGCCTGAGTTGTCTTTTGTCGAGAACTTTTTAACTTGAATGGTCATTATAGATTATTTGCTCTAATTTCTCCCCTCCCTTTTTTCCAATTGAGGAAACTGAGGCTGAGAAAGTTTAAGAGACTTCTCTAAAGTTGCATAATTAATGAGCAGCAGAACTATGATTAGAACTCCAACTCAGTATACTTTCCTTGGACCATGTTCCCTCTTGCCTCTCTAGAGTTTGAAATTTAGTTTTCCAGTCATCTCCCTATTTACAGTTTCTGTGATGGATTTCTTTCAACCCATTGTTGGACTTCCCTGCTCTTCACCTTTAGCATTTCTCTGAACTGTTGAATATAAATGCTCTTATTTCTGTGGTAAGTGTCCAATTTCTAATTTAATCATTACCTCTCTTGACTTCTCCATCCATTGTGTCCTTAGCTACATTACCATGACAGCTCCCTGAGGAGGTAGAGGTAAAGGAGATAGAAGACAGATGTACTTTATTTTACCTGCATATATGTTTCTAAAAGCATCTGAGAAAATCAAAACACATTTCAAATGCATTAAGGGATTGTGCTATTTATGGAAGCTCTTGGTTATTCTTTTTGTGAAGTACAAAATCATGTCTCACGTTATCTTTTTTTTTAATTAAATCCAGATTTTCTTATGTCTAATTCCCCGAAAACAGGGAACTTTAGCAATAGGCACCAAGTTAAATATCTAGTTTAGGTGATTCAAAAGTAGAATATTTCAGTAGTTTGTAGCCATTTAATCAAATGAAAGAATATGTGCAAAGCACTTTACAAATCTTAACATGTTATATCAAAGTCATTATTATTATTTATTCAGAAATTGATTTTTTTTTTCATTTCCTCTTACATTCTTCTAAGTATCACTGTCCCAAGTGGAGGGACAACTTGGGAAGGAGGCCCTCTAAACTTTCTGTTGGAAGCATCACAGACCTGCTAGAACACAGGCTGATCAGATGGAGCCATTCGAGTAACGTTTTTGCCCTTTCGAAGAAAGGATGAATGCCCGTAACAGCTTGCCTAAGTCACCAAGCTGGATGCCAGAGAGATGAAGGAGAAGAAGTCTCAATATTTTCCTCTCCGTTTCAGGGTGGAAAGAGAGGAGGCATATGATGATATTGATGGATGGTATTCAGTGGGATCATTGACTTTCTCAGTGGTGAGCTGACAAAAGGCCATTTCTTCAGAGAGTACCCGAGTGAAAATGTACAAAGAAAGATGTTATCTTGTTGTGCTTCTTATTTTTGTCTCGGGCACTATAAGCATGCCCTTTACCACGCCGTAATTCCATTGCTAATGACTGACAGCTTTGGCCCCAACTAGACAGGAAAAATAAGACATTTGAGAGGATGGGGTAATACATTTTAAAAATCCAATTTTTTTGTATACTCATTTTTTTTAACTGAGAAAGACTGAAAGATGATAGAATTGGCCTCTTCTCAAACTCAGACTGACATTTCATTAGTGAGAGTTCTCATTTCATTAAGTCTTCTTGGAAACTGGAACTATCATGCAGCAGTACTTTAAAATCCCTTAATGAAAAAGAAATAGTTAATAGCAATGCCCAGGTCTTATTAATGAAGTGAATTTTGCCTGAGGAGTTCGAGGGCTTCAATGCACTGAAAGTTTTATCCCTTTTTTAAGGACTGGAGAACTGAGAATGTAATCTACATATGGTCATGGATGTGTATCTGCCAAAAATTCACTCAGAGTAGGGACGTAATAAATGGATGTTAAAGGGGATATCCTTTGTAGTTAGTACTAACTTGTTTTCAGTCCTGTCCAACTCCTCATGATACCATTTAGGGTTTTCTTGGCAGAGATCCAAAGTGTTTTGCCATTTCCTTCTCCAGCTCATTTTACAGATGAGGAAACTGAGGCAAACACGGTTTGAGTGACTCGCCCAGGGTCACATAGCAGATCAGTATCTGAGGCCGAATTTGAACTTAGGAAGATGAGTTCCTGACTCCAGTTCCAGCACTCTATCCACTGCACCTCCTAGTTTCCCCCTATTATCCTTACTGATAAATAATATTTGTTTAAACAGAGACATGTCATGAAAATAAACTCTATTTCTTGTTCATCTACATTCAGTTGCAGCATGTCTCACAAACTAGGAATTTATTCTTCTTCCTTTTTTCTTCTTCCTTCTCCTTTATCCTTTTTTTCATTCTTACTTCTCCTCCCCTTTCTTCTCCCCTTCTTCCTCTCCCGCTTTTCCTTCTCCTTCCTCCTTCCTTTTTCCTTCCTTCTCCTCCTCTTCCCCCTCTTGTTCTTCTTCTTTCTCTCCTGGAAATGCAGTTACAGAGTTTCGGCGGACAGTTGTATTCAGTGCTGTCTAGGGTTTTTATTTTCTTTCTTCTTTTAAATGGAAAGGCTCTTCTTGACTGGCTTGCTAAGTATTCCAAGTGCTTATCTGATGTTCTCTCTTTTCACATGCCATCACATAAGAGGGATAGAAAGAATTGAAATAATATGGGCGAATCTTGCCATGTTTTTTTAAAGACTAGTATAGGCACAGGGCCATGTGTTTGCATCAGATACATTGAAATTCAGTGTTTCTTCAAGCTATTGAATAATGCCAATGCTTGAAACAGTAACACATTTTTGAAAAAGAATTCTAATCTAAAGCACTAAACACTGCATGTTATGAATTGGGTAATTGGTAATACTGGAATCTAATTTTCGACTAGGACAGGCTAGTGAGAAAAGTTGTAACCTTGATGTTTGTTTGATCTTGGAAGGAATGACATTTCATGTTGGTCCTACCAATTTCATAGTATACCTCATACTAGCTTTTTCAATCTACTTGGGAATTTTTGGCAGGGGGAACAGAGAAAGCTGAGATTCATTTGGAGCCTTTTTTCATAAAGAGATAATGGACATCCGTCAGTACTTCTTGAATAGGATTTTTCCAAATTGTCCTCATGAGATGTAGATTTTAGAAACAAATTGTTTGACATTCGGGACCTAATAGGACTCTTATTAGTCCAACTTTCTGACCTCTACATTTCACTTGTCAACCAGGCTGTATGTAGCAGGGCAGCAAACTTCTGTTTAATTTTGACAGTTTGATTTAAGCCAGATCAGAAAGCACAGTGCAGGGAAGAGCACTGGCTATAGTGTTAGAAGACTAAGGTTTGAATCCTACCTTTGTCCTTTCCTGCTTGTAAGACTTCAGTAAGTTAGAAGCCCTCTGGATCTTTGTTACCTCATCTACCTCATATGAGAAATATAGATTAGGAAGTGACTTCCAAGGTCTCTTCCAATTCTAATTCCTAATCTTATGGAGTCTACACCATCAACCATTAGACTGAAATGTAGGAAGTTTTGAGGGATTTTTTTCCAAACTCTTTGGGGCACAGGACTGTTTTAAATAGGAAAGGCAGTCCCAAACTAGAGATGTTGCAACAGCAGGTGGATGGGTCAAAAATCGGAGCCAGAAGGGAATTTTATTATTTGACTTGAAATTGGGGAGGATTGAGACGAAAGAAGGAAAAGGAGCCAACTGAGAAGGAACTGGATTATCTCTTTTGTAGATGGGAGTGGGGGTGGGGGGGTGGGCAGAAGAAAAAGGCCCAAAGTAAGGAATAAGTAAAGCATTTATTTTTAAATAGAAAAGAGGCAAGAAAGAGTGATGCACTTAAGGGAGAGATGTCTGTGTATATTTGTCCTTAGAAAGAAGAGGGTGGAGAGAATTAATGTCTCTCAGTTTTTAAAGTTTAATGGAGAAAATCTCAATGGATGTGGCCAGAGCTTACTGTTTCTTTGTCTTTAAAAAGGAGTGAAGGGAGAGGTTGCAACAATATACCCAGGTCAATGAAGGAGAAGGCTGGTAGTAGTACTGAGCTCAGGTAGATACTGGAGAATTTCCAAGGAATAGGCACAGGGCATCAATGTGTTTTAAGAAAATGCAATAGTAATCAGCAAATTAACCAGGTTTTGGGAAGTAAGGAGGTCTTGGTCAGCTAAGGTGGTTTTATGGAATTGAAGGTCATAAAGAAGACCAATTAATATCAGATAAGAATTTGGAATAAAGAGTGATTGCAAGAATAAGCACTGGAACACAATGACTATTTTCTAAATAAAAAAATGGGATATATAGTCCAACAAGTGATATTCCTTTTTATCAGAGCTACATTAAAAGTTGCCTCTTCTTGAAATAGTGATTGTACTAAAAATCAAGGAAGCAGCCAGGTGGTGCAGTGGATAGACTGCCAGGCCTGGAGTCAGGAAGACTCATCTTCATGAGTTCAAATCTGGCCCCAGACACTGGTTGTGTGACCCTGGGCAAGTCATGTCACACTGTTTGCCTTGATTTCCTCATCTGTAAAATGAGCTAGAGAAGGAAATGGCAAACCACTCCAGTATCTTTACTAAGAAAACCCTATATGGGCTCACAAAGAATTGAACACAACTGAAAAACAACTCAACAACAACTGAAAATCAGGATGTGTACTTACATACATCCCAAGGAGGAGGATGAGATGGGGACAAGCAAAATTTTTGCACAGTCAATGGACTTTTCTGTTATTGAATATGACAAGTTCTGTTGAGAGTGGAGAGAAGAGCAGGTGAAATTAGTCTTACCTAACTCCTGTTTAGGATTGATTGGTCTCTGCTAGGTCTGTCACAGGGGGTGACTCATCCAATATGACAGTTTGCCTTGATCTGGACTGACTAGCACGTCAGTGTGCACAGATGTCCAGGTTGAAGTCATGATTGATTCTCTACCTCTACTCACTGAACCAAGGAACCTACATAACAGAATCAACATTCATAGGTTTACAGACACAGGATTGTTGTCCCTTTTAAAAATTTCTATTGCTCTTTCTTTGGTGAATTGTGTAGACTTTGGGGAATCTTTGTTGTCAGGAAACTTGCCAGCCTTCAGCTTTGTGCATAATGTCTTGTGTGGTTTTCTCCAGACTAAAAATATAAGTGGGAAGAATTACAGATGATTCAATTAAACTTGCAATTGGGCAAAAACAGCTCAGAACAAATCCAATTCTGGGAAATGCTTGTATGCTTTGACTATCACATTCCTCCCCCTCCCCTTCCTGTTAATTTAAAAAATAACATTGTGATGTAATACCTCTTTTAGGGTTTCCCAGGGGGCAGCAAGTATGTATCACAAGGAATTATTTTTTTCATTTTTCTTACGTCTAAAATAATGTTCCATTAGTATTCACAACTATATTAACCCTCCAAACAAAACCATAAATACACTGCCATGATAAAATATATATGGGTCACATTTATATACTACTCAACATTTTTCCAAGTTAAAAGTCAAAAAGCATTTTTTAAACACCTGCTGTGTTCCAGGCTCTATGTTAAGCACTGGGCGTGTAAGGATAGGCAAAAGACAGTCCTTGCTTTCAAGGAGCTCACAGTCTAATGGAGGAGATAACGTAATAACAACTATATGCAAACAAGATCTATACAGGATAAAGTGGAGATAATCAATAAAAATGTTTCCAAAGCACTTTCCTCAGAAGAACGTGGCATGATAGGCAGTGAAAATACTATTATCCCCATTTTACAGATGAGAGAACTGAGACCCTATGATTTGCCCATGATCATATGGCTAATCACCATATCTGTCAAATCTTAGTATCAGCAAATGTTAGGATTTATGAGAAGGTTTGACATTTTAGGACAAATCATTGCCAACAAAGCCTTTAACATAACTCAATCTGGCCTTTGCCCCCCATTCACATTAATGACCTTCTAAGACCTAAGACTCAGAAAAATTGTGTATACCTTCTCTAGGATAAATCCTGTAAATCTAGAAGGTGACATTGAGAATGATGTTCAATAAACTGTGGATTTAGGGCTCCATTGAAGAAGCAGGTGTATATTAAGGGACTTCTGGCTGTGGAGTTATGGAGGCCTTTTCCAAAGTTTTGCTTGTAGGCCTAGAATTTCATTTTATACTAACTGAAATACAACTTTAAAAAATACTTTTAGGCTAGGAAAAGGAAATTAACTTTTCAGAAGTCATGAATTAAAATAAATAAAATAATAAATAATGACACTGTTTTTTAAAAGCTGACTAACCAAAAAAAAAAAAATAAAACAGATATGCTCAAGCTGAATTGTGCAGGTATTCAAACGACTAGCCAGATAATTTGCTTTCTGATTCTTCTCCCTGCCCCCAATCCTTTCATCCCCCAAAATAACTTGGCTATTCTTGAAGATTGCTCTTCTCAAATGTCTTAGGCTTTCTCTTGATTTCTTTGCAGTCCATCTTCTAACATATTTTTTCTGTGTACATGTCTTTCCCTACTTATTTACATCTTTAAATTTCTTGAGACCTGAGGGTAGAGTGTCATCTATCCTTGTGGCCACCATGCTTTGTACAAAGTGGAAATTAACACATAGCTGTAAAATTTACCGGAATACAAAAAGGCTCCAATTGTTTCAAGTGGGTCCACACATAGGTACAAACCATGTGGCCAATAGAGTTCAGTAAAGTGAAACAGCATCTGGACACATACCAGTGAGTGAGATTTCTTTTCACTGCTTTGTTTTTATTGGTAATGTAAATGTAGTTAATACAGTCAATGTAGACTGAGACCCATTCTAATGAGCATTCATGTGTAAGGGAAGAAGGGAATAAGACCCTGGGTCATTAGGAATCCTTCAAGCTTCTCATGTGCTAGTGAAAGGGCTTACAGTAGAAGGAGTCACGTCTGTGAGTTAGTGGGATCCATTATCCATATCTGCTGAAGAGCTGTCAGATATGAAGTAAATTTAGAGACCTACTTGTCCCTTTAGCTATTCATCACTGTTGATTGGCTCTAGTGGCAGGCAAGGGGTATTTTTAGAGAAGCGAATGATATGGAATTTCTTCATGTACAGAACATTAGCTGATCCCATTACTCAAAGCTACTCAGAAAGTCACAGCTGACACTTCACGCGGCTGCAGAGGAGAAACAATCGGCTTAGAAGGCAAAATACGGAGAAGATGTATGTGATGGAAATATAGGTGAATTTGCATCAAGCTTCACTATTGCTAATCCAGTTTCAATTTCGTGACTTGTTGTCAGTGGCTTAAAAATGAAATGTGTATAGGAGCCGATTTAAAGTATACCTTTTCACATTATCAAGCAGCAAGAAATATGGCCCATTTTTCACATTTTATGCCATCATCCACTGGAATATACCTGGCATTTGTGCTTTGACAGGTGCTATGGGAAGACAAAGAACAAAGGACATTGCTCCCCATTCCTCTCTGTCCCAAGCTGCCTGGCTCTTAAGTATCCCAAAGAATATGGGCAGCAAACTAACAAATTATTTTGCAAATGACCGAAGTCCTTCAGAGGATTATCATTAATTCATAAAAGAAAAATCCATTTAGTTTGATGCTATAGGCTTGTTCATTTGAACTACTTTTCTGTAAGACCTCCAAACCATGGTAATGTCCAGAACACCCTTCAGAATGTCAGAAGACTATATAATATCTAATTTTCACTGACAGTAAGTAGCCTAGCTGGAGCCAAAGTTGTTTCCTTTCATTCTCTAATCTTTGATTCTTTTTTTAAAACTTATAAATAATTAAAATCCAGAGCCCTAGTGGCTATATTAATGGGTAATATGCAATGTGTGTATATAGATAGCCCTACATATACATAAATGTATACATATGCACAGTTCCAAAGATTCATTTCAAATTAACTGAGAATAACCTGCGTTGATAGTAAAACTACTAATTGACAGGTAGTAATGCTGGTGACAGTGCCCAACATTTGCATTTGACAGCCATTACCTTGTAATGTTTTTCCAAAATCAGTGAATGGTTTTATTTCAGAGGGACCATTTGTTTTGGAGGCACTCGTGTGTACAAGAGAACAGTGAATCTAATGGGGGAAAAAGTTTTACATGGTGTCTCTAAAACAGTGGTTCTCAAATTCTTTTAAATTGTTGGACTCAATTCAATTCCATAAACGTTAAACATTTACTATGCACAAAGACAGTCCCCTAGCATTTGTTAAACACCTACTGTCTTCCAGGCACTCTGTTATAAGGAGTTACAAAGACAAAAATTCAATAGTCCCTTCCTTTCCCTTGCCTTGAGGTGCTTATATTCACTTCATTAGGGAATGACCCACATGACCTTCCCTCCACACTGTCACTGCCATTTTTTTTAATGCTGCATGAGGAGGCAGATAGCAGGTGATCACCTCTGACAGCTAGTGGCTTTGAGATCCTTGGTAGCCTTTCAGTGCCCAAGGTAATTTTCAATGGCCATAAATTACAGGGGGTGGGGGAAGGGGCAGGATTCATAAGTGGTAATAGAAGGGTGTAAGTATGGTGGAGGTGTTGCTGAAGATATTTTTAGTAATTATAAGATGTTCATACTATACACTGAAGTACAATTGTCACACCTACATGAGTACTTAAAAATGGCCAGCTTGTGAGTTACATTGATCTGTAGACCATATTGCGTAGTGGTATTCTAAATTCTCCCTACCTTGTGAGTGTCCTCATTCCTCCTCTTCATATTTCTTTTCCTAGTGTAAGCTCTCTGTCTTTTTCTCTCTTTTTGTCTCTGTCTCTCTCTGTGTCTGTCTGTCTGTCTCTCTCTCTCTCTTTCCCTCTCTCTCCCTCCTCCCCCTCCCCTGAAGATTTCTAAGAATTACCCAAAATTCTCTTCAAAAGCAACCAATAATGAGACTGTCCTGTTGCTTCTCTCTCTTTTTCTTCCTCCCTTACCTCTTCCATCTAATATTCCCTGTAGTTCTCCTTGCGGGCCACTTTTCAAGGCCCATGCCTAATTGGTTTTTTTTTTTTTTATCACAGTATGAAGGTAGTGTTTAACTATTTAATATTGATAGGCATAAAGAAGTTCAGTGATGATGGTAACATGAGATGGCCATGATCCCTGTTCATCTGCTTTAGAGTGCAGCCATTGCTTCCTCGTTCCAGGTGATAACTGCCAGTAGACATGTTTGCCAGACCATTTAAAAATGTATGATTCTCCAGAGAACGTACCTTTGAGCAGCATTGGTACTGACCCTGAGCAATGTGACGCTGAACTTAGAAAGCTTTAGGCTGAGGTCGAATAGCATTCATCTTGGTTCCTGGTTCTGGTCTTGTAAAAGCTGTCATGCATGCACAACCTGAGAGGCCATGTCACACCTCACAGCCTTTTTCTGTACTCACCTCTTATACATTTTTTATAATTCGGAGTGCATTCAGTGCATTCTGCCTCAAAAGCCACTTTGCCCTCATGCCTGTGTAGTAATGTTTTCTCTCTGTTTCTGAGTTACAAAACAGCAACAGCAATAACAAAAAAAAAAAAAGAGTAAACTGCAAAAATGTAATTGTTTTAAAAGGTTCATAAATAATTGGGGAAGGGCTTTTTGTTCTGGATTTCTAGGAATTAAAGCACATTTGTGAACGAAACCAGATCCCAGTCTTGACCCTCATTTGCACACCAGACCCTCGGGTGAGGGTATCTTAGCAGTACCATCTGTCCAGCAGTCAGTAAGCATTTATTAAGCGCCTGTAGAATAATAATAATGACTAACATTTATATAGTGCATAGTATGCACCAGGCACTGTGCTTGACAATTATTTTCTCATTTAATCCTCACAACAACCCTGAGAGGTAGATGCTACCATTATCCTCTTTTTACAGATGGGGAAACTGAGGCAGAGAGATGTTAAGTGACTTGCCCATGGTTGAACAACTAGTAAGTATCTGAGGCTGGATTTGAACTCAGGTCTTCCTGACTCCGGGTGTGGTGCTCTATTCATCATGCTTGTTGACACTAGCAATTTAAAAAAAAAAAGTAAAACCCATTTATAACATTTCTTTTGTATGCAGTCTTTTGGGATCAACCCAACGCAACCCTGCAAATGTTTCTTAGATCTTAGATCTTTGACCAGTATTTTGATTTCATTCCATTTTGGAGGTGGAGAGCAAGCTGGACCTGTGATTATGTCCATGTGGCAAATCCTTCCAGCAATAGTGGCAGGCCTTGAACCCAGTTCTTCTGACTTCAAGACCAACCTTCTATTTACGACATGTGTCCTGCCTCTCATCAAGCATTATAGCATAGAATGCCTCTCAGTCCTCTCCAACTCTCTGTGACCCCATTTGGGGTTTTCTTGGCAAAGGTACTGCAGTGGTTTACCATTTCCTTCTCCAGCTCATTTTGCAGATGAGGAAACTGAGGCAAACAAGATTAAGTGACTTGCCCAGGGTCCCAAAACTAGTAAATATCAGAGGACAAATTTGAACTCAGGTCTTCCCAACTCCAGACCTGGGGCTCTATCCACTCTGTCACCTAGCTACTATAGAATAGAATACATCTAACTAATAGATGACACATCATATAAGTGCACACTGAATGCATATAATAATCATGTTCATATCTTACATGTACAGGTGTAATACATACATGTTACCCCTTACATGGTTTTTTGAGATGCACTTCTCTTGAGAAACTAGTGAAATATATGCATGATTGGTAATTATCTTCATTTCTGAGATAAATGCAATGAGGCACAGCAACATTAAATGAGGCCACAGTTAGTGTATAAGGTGAGGTTAGTCCCCCTGGCTTCATGATGCTCTGCTTCCCCACCCTGCCCCCACCCTGCCCCACCCCCAACTCACACAAATTCTTAATTATGTTAAATATCTTAATTATCTTACTCATGTCATCTGCAAAATGAGTCATTGGAGATAGAGAGGGAAGGAAATGCAAAGCCTTCAGTGTTACTTCATTGTTCCTGTGCTCTTGTCCTGGAATCATTGGAGCAGGGGACCAGAAGGTTAGCAAACCCAAATTTTATTTTGGTCTGGGTCGCAGACTGATTGTGTGACCTTTGGTGAGTCACTTAATTCATCTGCTCTGTTGTCTGTCTCTGTGAAATGATGGTAAAGCAGCATTGGCCTCTTGCCTGGCTCTGATTAGGAGTTAATATTGGAAAGGTGAATGGAAAAACAAAATGTGTTGTTTAAGGTCATTACCAAAATCGGCCATCAGGCTGATCAGATTCTGAAATAATACTAAGACCAGATGGGTGATAATGACTTATCAACAAAATGATATAAAAGGAGTGGAATTCTGTCACCTTCTGCCTCTCCCTGTTAATAGAAACGAGAAGAGAAATGTAATATTTTCTTCCTCTAAACTTCAGATTTTCACTAGTAAAATAACAACCTAACATTTCAAAAGATATGTGATTTCATCTTTATAAACACAGTTCAGCAGATGGTCTTCTCCCAGCTCCTAAATCCCTCCTATTCTTCCTTAAGTGCCTCCTAATTGGTCCGGTAGGCAGAAAGACCTGAGTTCAAATCCCAGCACAGACACTTATTAGCTGTGTAATCATGAGCAATTTAATCGTTTAACCCCAGCCTCAGTTTCCCCATCTGTAAAATGGGCATGACCTCCCAGGATTGTGGTGAAGATTAAATGAGATGGCATTTGCAAAGCACTTTACAAATCTTAAAAGTGCTATGTACATGCTAGCTGTTATTTAATCATAGATTTAGGCCAGGAAGTGACCCTGGAATTCATCCAGTCCAGCCTCCTCACTTTACAAATGGAGAAACTGAGGCGCACAGATCACATGATTTGCCCAAGACCACTCAAGTAGTAAGTGGTCAAGCCGAGTCTTCTCTGATTCCAAACTCAGCCTTCTTTCTACTGTACCAGGTGACGGTGGCCAGTCTTCAGTTGATGCCCCTCTCTGAATGTCGTGCATCTGGTCCATATGGGATAGCACAGTCTCTTTTCTCATCTATACTCTAACAAAGTCCTTCTAGCTTATTAGGATCTTCCAAATTTTTTCCTTCACTGGCCATCGTCTTCCAAGGTCCAGGCCCACCCATCGCCCTCCCAACTGCAGTAGGACTTTAGTGAAGGGAATTAACAGTAGCCGTAGTAATGCCCTTTGTTTCTGTGGTATTTTGTAGTTCCCAGCATGCTTTGCCATTCTTTTCATAGTGCTTTCTTCCTCAGAAGGTATTCCAAGTGCTCCAATTCCTGTGCAGAAATGGCAATGGTGGATCAAGGGGGCGGGGGAGGAGACCACCTATGCTCCCTTCTGGACTTAATAGTTACCGAGTAGCAAAATTGTCCTCAGTAGTTTTTTGCCAAAAAGCAAAATTCCAAACTTTCTTTCCCATCCCCTCCCATTTAGCATCTGAGTCATGATCCAACTTTTAAGGAGAGGGGCAGGGATGACCTCTAAACTCCATTCCACCTGTAACAGACCTGGTGCATGTTGGGGGAGGGGAGAGTGGTCTATCCAAACTGCTGTTACACAGCCATTTCACCTGGGCTCCTTCTTGGAACACATTCCCAGAGTTTGGCCTCCTTCCTTCACCATTCAACAAGGCAAACAATTCTACTTAAACGCACTAACTGAAGGAAGATCAGACTTCATTTTCCTTCCCATATTAGCTTAAAGACACTCAACAACCTTCCTGATTGCAGCTTCATTTAAATTGAAGTTTACATGATTGCTAAGGATCATCTCCTGTTCTTTCATCTTCCTGAGACTCTGAGGGACTGGCTGGGCTGGGCTCCTGTAAGCCATGGTGTTTGTTAGTTAGCTCTGGAATAACAATCGTGATGGGGAGAGCCTTCTGCTTTCTTTCCTGGTCCCTGGAGTTAGGTGCCCTCAGTTCTTTTCTCCCTGTACCCCCCTCTTGCCCTCCCCCAGGTTCCTCGCCTCCCCCAGCATTCGTTGTGGCTGGTTGGGGCCCTTGATTTCCCCGATGATTATCTGAAAAAGGCAAAGGACCATAGTGATGCCTACACTGAGCACTAGAGAGAGCACGCCATGCAGCTCTTAGGAATACTTCACGGGAGCTCTTGCTCGTCTGAAGCTTGCAGTCCTTGAAGTGCAAAATTACTGCAGGTGCAGTTCAAAAAGTGTGGAGATCAGCCAACCAGTGCCTCTCAAATCAGCAGCTTTTAAGCCTGTCCTTTTGCAGATGTGCTGGAAGCTTGTGGGTAGAGAGGTGGATAGCCTGCAAATGAGGCTCGTCCTTCCTCCTATCCTACTGCTGCACAGGCTCCAAGTCATGTTTGTGGCAGGGACGGTTCAAAATATGCTGTCTTAGACCCAAATCCCTCCCGAGGGATTGCCAGCCTAAGTAAGTGGGATTTTCAACAGCACGCTTTGCACAGACTCAGAAATTAAAAAAATCACTATCTCTACCCCCACCCTTACCCCTGCTACCACAAGGTTCAGACAGGCTAATTTTTCCCTTGTTCAACTACATGTTTCTAGGCCTCTCTCTGTTTTTTTCTGCAGGTAGCCATCCTTTGCTGGTTTATAATGAAATAGACCTTTAGGATCCCAGAATAAACCAGTTTCCACAAGTTTCCATGATGCTAAGCTGTTAGTCCATTTCCAGGCATGGTAGGCTACTGCAGCTTCTTCCTATCTTTGACTTTTTACCTGTGGAACAGGATAGCATTCCACTATCCTTTGGGGTAGTCTGATTCTGAAAATAAACACACTTATTATATGTATATAGATATACATATATATATATATCTTATGTGAAAGATATATATCATATGTATAAGGCACATGTGTATACATAGAAATAGTCTCCAATCTTTGATTCTAGAAGAATAAAATGCATGCACACACATGCATACCTTCTCTCTCTTTCCATATCTCCCTCCCTTCTTCCCCCCTTTCTCTATGTATGCATATATGTATATATGTATGTATATACACACACGTCTATATTCTCTCCAACTGTGTTATCTCTCCCAAGAAGAATAAAGATCATGCCTTTCAAATAATAAAGATTTTTGCTTTCATCTACTTTCTCAGCAACAGCTATGAAAAATGTTTGTGAACTGGATATATTTTGTAGTTCTTTGCCAGACAATTGGGAGGGGGAGCCTAGAAAGGTAGATAGCAAAATATCAACCTATATTGAAGGGACTGGTCCTCTCCAGGTACTCCAAGTGCTTGAGACATTTCTGGAACTTCTTTGAGGTCCCTGTCCCCCCTTCTTTCCCATTTTCAAGGAGCCATGAGAAGAGAAGGCTACTGGATTTCTTTTTTTTTTTTCTATTTGAAACAGCTCTGTTCATCACTGGGAATGGTTTCTTTTTGAGCAATTTCTGCATCAAAGCCTTAGCTGTACACAGGGTATCTCTTCTGAATTCTACATCCTGTCATGCCTGACATGGTGCAGAGCAGTCCTCCTTTGCAGCCTCACCCAACTATTTTGTTGTGTTCTTATTGGACAGGGTGTGTGTATATGTGTGTGTGTGTGTGTGTGTGTGTGTGTGTGTGTGTGTGTGTGTGTTTTCCTCCACTCAATAATGATAGCAACCACTGGAATAAAACGAACCACTTACTAATCACTTTAGTAACCAAGGACATCTGCTTTATACAATACCGAGCCAAATTAAGAATGCTTTCGTGATATTCAGAAATTGTTTGACAAAGTAAAAAAAAAAAACTCATGGTGAAATCAGTTGGCTTTCTCACTGATTTTCAACCAGCTGTGTCCTGCTTTTAAACAGCCACCTATTTGTGGCTTTCCAGAATTCTTCAAAACTAACAATACCTCCCATAAATACTTTCTAAAATCTTTTCTTACTTGATAAGGTGCTGGCAGGGATGGAGTTAAAAGCTCTTTCTGTCACCTATCCTAGTTTTTCCCTTTTATGATGAAGGAACATATCACTTAGAAGCACTTTGGGAAAATGGGGGCCGTTTCTCACATGCGGATCTGTCACCAGGCTTCATTGGGAAAGCCGCTGCTAGATCTCACACCAAAAGTTAAAACTCTGAACTTTACCCATTTATAACCTGGTATAAAAAAGGGAAATCTAGCAGAAGATGAATTTGATTTTTATTTTTTCTGGAATGCTCATGGAAAAGGAGGGAGCCAAAGTCTCTTCCACCTTTAGTAAAACGTGTTCTCTCTAAAATGATTGTGTTTAGTTCATATAGGTCTACAAAGAAGGTATACATGCTTACGTAACAGCATACATTAGAAAACCCCTTCATCTTTTCTGCATCGAAGCCTTGGCTGCATGTAGGGCATTGCTTCTGAATTCCCCATCCTGTTACCCCTGACATGGTGCAGAGCAGCTCTACTTTGTAACCCATTGATCGAACCCTTTAAGATGGTTGCGATTCTTTGATACCATTTCTGTTCCTCTTACTGATTCATTGTTAATATCTGACATCAGAAGTATATGACAGAGAGAAAGAAAAAAGGAAACGGCAACGGATAGATGAGGTATTCATTACATTCAGTTTTTCGGCCAAACATCTAATGATTTCCAATCAATCAACCAACCGACAGTTGTTAAGCACCTTTGGCATGCCAGTCACTATAGTAAGTATTGATTTTGGAGTAAATTTAGAGAACCTGGATTCAAATCTTGCCACTCATTTAGTACTTACATGACCATGGTCGAGTCATTTAACCTCTCTCTGATCCTCAGTTTTGTTATTCGTAACAGGAGAGGGTTGGACTAGGTCGTCTAGAAGGCCCATTTCTACTCTAAATCTGGGCTCCTATAATGCCCCATTGTAATTTGAGACTTAAATCATTCCTGACATCATGAGACTATCCCAGTAATTTCAGGAGCTTGCTTCACTCAGTCTGTGGTAGCTGATTCTGCCATGCCATACAATAAGTAACCTTTCCCAAGCGCTCATTACATTGACAGATTACAACCTGCAGCACTCTAACCATTGAAGTAATTCTGACAAATCCAAAGAGGCTACTAAATCTATCCAGGTGTGTATACAAGAACGCAGGGAGCTTTAAAATAAACAAATCAACCAACAAACTTGGGAGAACAAGAAAAATTCTATTGATTGCTTTTGTTTTTACATCACTTTCATTCCAAATGTATTCTTCACCTGCCCCACAACAAGCCAGTGTCAGTAACAAAGATTCTTTAAAAAGAGAAAAAGCAGTCCAGAAAAACAACCAGTACACGTTAATGTCTGTTAATAGACTCGATATTCCACATTCATGGTACCTGCAACCATTGCAAAGAAAGGAGGGGAAGCTGTTCTTATGTTGTTCAGTTGTGTCTGACTGTTGGTGACCTTGTTTCTTCCACTATCTCTCAAAATCTGTCCAAGCTCATGTTTGTTATTTCCATGACGCCATTTGCATTTTCTCAATTCTCCTCTGGGCCCAAAATTGGTCATTGTAATTATTCACCATTTGATTTCTTTGTTGTGGTGGTGGTGGTGGTGTTTGGTTGTGGTTGTTGTTGTTGGTGGTGGTGGTGGTGGTGGTGGTTATTGCTACTGCTGTTGCTGTCTATGTTGTTAGAGTCATGGTATATGATATTTCTTTCTGGCTCTCCTAACCCTACTCTGCATAAGTACATCCAGGTCTTTTCCTGTTTGTCTCTGAATGCTTCATAGTTGCCATTCCTAAAAAAGTACAACAATCTTCCATTACGTTCCTGGGACATGATTTGTTTAGCCATTCCCCATTAGATGTGGCACAGTGGATAGAGCATTGGCTTTGAAATCAGGAAGACTCATCTTCATGAGTTCAAATTCAACCTGACACTTAATATCAGTGTGACCCTGGACAAGTCACTTAACCCTGTTTGCCTCAGTTCTTCATCTTTAAAATGAGCTGGGGAAGGAAATGGCAAACCGCTCTAGTATCTAGTACCTCCCCCCCAAATATGGTCACAGAGAGTTGAACACAACTGAAAAAATGACTTAACAGCAACAAAACTTGGATTAACTGAGATAATACATATAAAGCACTTTGCTAACCTTTGATCCTTATAGAAATACTATCTATTGTTATTATAAATAACAATATATTATTATTACATATTATTGTTTATATAGTGCTTAGCTATATTAAAGGCCTATATAAATACTACCTATTATTATTATTATAAATAACAATGTATTATTATTGTTATATATTTTTGTTATACCAAAGCACTATGTAAATGCTATCTATTTTATTATAATTGATATTAAGGCCTATTATATGTTTAATATATTATGCATCTCAGTTCTTTGGCATCACAAAAAGTGCTACAATGAGTATTTTGACATACATGGGACTTTTTTGTCCCCTTAATCTTTGACCTTATTGGAGTGTAGGCCTCACGGTGGATTCTCAGGGTCCGAGAGTATTCACGTTAGTCACTTTTTTCTAGCATAATTCTAAAATGCTTTCCAGAGTGACTGAGCCGATTCACAGATCCACCCACACTTCATTAGTGTGACAGGCATGGTTGTTGGTATGTGATTTGGAGAATGGTCTTGCTTCATGCCACCTTGTATTCATTAAAGAAAAGATCCTATCTAACAAAGGTGGAGATTAAAATCACTGTGGACTGGAAGGATTTCAAATTGAAAGATTCTTGGAGAGTTATTCTTGTACAGTTTAATATTACAATGTTCTTATACAAATGTTCTTAAGGCTTTCCAAAGGACTTCTAGCACAGAAGGAATTTTTGCATTAAAAAAGTGGAAATAAAGCCAAATATAATTATAAATGGCAATGTAACATCTATTTAAAACACTTAGAAATTATTTCTGATTAAGGGCCATCTCATGCGCAAGGCAATAAGCAGATACAACTTTATGAGCTGTCAAGTGGAGTTTGAGGTTAAGAGAGATTTTATCTATTTATAATTAAATCTAATAATTACTTTCTGTTACAGATCCTCTTAGCATTTAACTGGTTCATTCATGCCCATTTTAGGAATCCTCTGTTTATTCACAACAGATACAATCCAAGTGCACATAAAGCAGATTTCATTCATTCCTGGCTAGTTTAGTCCATATGGCTTCATTTGCAATGGAAAGCATTTGCTTGGGCCATTACATTTGATGGTTTTAGGTTCAATGGCCCCTCTCCTAGATCTGACCTGATCAGTGGTGGAAATGACAAGGAACATTGCAAAATGTAATGTGGGCACCTCTGGGCCTCAGCACTATGAGGATCATTAAACAGTAGATGCTGAATAACCATGGAACAGTCATAGTCAGGATACCCAGCATTAAAGAATGACTTCTTATGCTCACTCAGGCTGCCAACTCACTTTAATTATGGGGACCTATGGCAAACCGTCTAGGGACCAGAAATCTGGATATTTAAAAATGTCCACTTTTAACTTGAAATGTGGGAGAAAATTGCTGCGGATGGTACATATGTGGCCTAGAGAGAAGGGGCAAGGTAAGGATTGGTGATTCAATAAAAACAGAATTTCACCGAGATAACCAAATGGCCCAGTGACTATGATAGCTCATCTCTTCCAGCAATAATCCCCTAAGATATTAGATCCTACACTCCCTTAGAAAAACACCAGTAGACTGATGATCTATTATTTAATAATGTGTTTTCTTCATTTTAAGTTACTTTAAAGTGACATAATGATCCAGTGTTGATGCAATTAAAATAGTGATAGTAACATTTTGTCAAATAGCCTGCCACCTTTCAGTTTCTCTAACCCACCTCCTTACTTTGTCACTGTAGCCCTAAATCCCAGCTGTCCTTATTAAAGTGTCTGCTTGTCTCCTGAAACTCATTTATACTATTTGTTTTTGATGGCTTCCTTGGCAACTTAATTTATGGGTCTGCTATTTTTCAAATAGAAAGTAATCCTCTGTGCTTACTCTAAATTTCCTGTTTTTAAAGTCACAGACTTTGAATTTTTAAAACTTTCATTGGTATAAAGAGATAATTTCATCTTCTTTTTATTGATGCCTTCTTATAATTTTTAGTGCATTAGATTTCCTCAGAGATTTCTTTCCATCTATCCTTTTTTCATTTTACTGATAGTATTATAAATCCTACCACTAATGGTGACTACATTACATTTCATATAGCCCAAAAAAATCATCTCTGAAAAACAGGGTCCAATTTAGGCCAGCTGATTTAAGATGACTGAGGTCTTAAAGGGGAGTAACGGTTTTCTATAACACATTTCATATTCTCTTTTCCTCTATTTTCTCATTTTACTCCATTTTCAAGGCTTTTTCCGTCATGACCTACAAAGCCCAGGCTCTAGTAGAAATAAATATAGCCTATCTAATAAGCAATAGTCTTTATTACACTTACTACCTACATTTAATCATTTAGTATTTTGAGATACCCAACAGTATGGGCCTTGGGAGAATGGATCATGATATAAAGTAAACTTGGAACATCTCTAGAGATTTCCCAGATACTACCATATTGTCCATCAGACATTAGAGGAACAACAATTCAAAAATTATATTAAAAAGCAAATATTCCAGAAATGATAGTAACTCTTCCTTTAGTTAAATCTGGCATCTAAATGATATTGCTTCGCAAAATGGAATGGGCTGGCATGAAAATAGGATGCTTTTAGGGTTTGGATAAACTGAATGAAGTAGCAGTAATTTTGTTTCTGGAGTACCTTGCAGTCATTTGTTAGTTCATTTTCACTATATTTATTAGGTCTACCCTAGTATATTTGTGTATCTATTATGTGTTGTAGCAAAGACAGGCCTTGAAACCAGGAAGACCTGGGTTCTAGTTCCTCCATTGAGATATACTGGTTATATGATCCTTTCAATCCTCTAGACAGTTCTCTGAATTTTCATAACTGTACTATTCATAATTTCCCCTGCATTGCTAAGGGAAGTTTCTTCACTGCAGAGTTCCTAGACCAATGAAATCATAGATCTAGTCTGAACTTAGATAGGTCCCTATCTAGCATTTTCCTAGTGCTGAACCACTGGAGATGTAAAATTGTTTGTTTAAGGCCAATCTGATATGCCTACCTAAACAGATAATCCAAACTTGTTCCGGAATCTCATTGGTATAGTTTTTCTTCTAATCGCCCCTAACACTTCCCTGATTAAACACACATACACACACACTCATGTGTGTAAATCTTTTTTGGCCCATTTATATGCTACTAGTTATGTCTGAGTGTGAATATATATATATTGAAAATTCTGTTAGAGATAGATGATCCACCAAACAGATTAGATCAGAAGCCTAACAGGTCTATGGAAAAAGTTGGTGTGCAAAAGGTATATATTGCATTTCCTCAACAGAAATTTTTGACCAAATTCCAAATCCACTGAAAATTCAATCAAAAAGGAAGAAAAGCATTTTAAACACTGAAAAACACATTTTAAATGACACATTTTTAAAAATCTTCTTTTCTGTATTGTTTCATTAGTATCCATGCAGTGTCAAGGAATTTAGATGGAGAGCCTCAACATGTAGGTGGAGCCCCTGGGTAGCATTTGCAAGTGGATATGCATGAGATTTGCAAAAAAAAAAAAAAAACCAAAAAACAAAAAGCGAGATGGCCTAGGTAGGGTAGGATCTCATATTACTGGAGTTGGAATATTCACATCCATGAGATCATAGATCCATCAAAGAATCAGGAAGGATATTATCAACATGCTTCCTAGGAAGCAAAAGGTCATTTTTAAAAACAACCAACCAACCAATACCCTTCAAAGAGCTCTAAACCTTCTTGCATTTGGATTACGTGAAGAATATTCGTTGCCAGGTGATAGCTCTTGCAGTCCATCATGGAGATTGTATACTTGGGTTTCTAGGAAGACATGCCCCATGACACTTTTGCAGCACTATTCATGTGCAATTTTTAGTTCTTATGGTCATCTCTCTGTACTTGAGTTAGGATTCGGTTAGTTGTTGAGGCACACCCTGGGATTAATAAATGTTTCTGGCTTCATCACTAGATGGCACTGGCATCATCACTAGAACCATCAAGTAAAGTCTAATGATTTCATGTAATATCTGCCACTGACTTTATGCACCAAGAATCTTTGCCCACACATTAAATTCCTAGCCATTTTTCCTAACTTCATCTAAGCAAGAGATTACTATAGACCCACAAAGTAAGATGGGGCTTTTAGCCTATGGCCTTGTGATTAGCAGCCATGAGTTGTTTCTTTTAGTGACAGTGAAGAATAAAATGTTATACATTAGCTACCCTTTACCAAAAGTTGGAGCTTCACAATAAAATGGCTTTGGTGATTTCTTCAGGGAAATAAAGAGCTACATGGCGAGAAGGGGGAGGTAATTAAAGGTTTGGCTCAGGGATGTAGTTTTGCAGCTGGTTGGACACGAAAGCCAGCATTCCTGGATGTGTGGTTCTTAATGAAAGATGGAGGATTCTACTAATTTGGTGAGAATATTTTGAAGAGACTCTGAGTGAGTATTTGAGGTGTCTTTTAGTTGTCTTTATTTATAAGTTTCTTCTATATGTGAAGACAAAAGAAAGTGAGGGACTGGCTCCTAGGAAGAGAGCCTCCATTTTTTATGAATGTTTTGGATTTATATGGGTCATATAAACCAGTTTAATTATTCAATATTTGATTATTTAGTTATTGGATAATCTAGGTCTCTCTTCTCTCTTGTATATATTTTAAATCTTTCTCTGCTAATAACCCTTCACAGGGTCACGCAGGTAATAAGGTAGAAATTAAACTCACTTCTTGTCCCTCTGCATTCTTACTCTTTGGTGATCTAATTTACTCCCTTGGCTACTGTGACTTCACAGATGCCTTTCAAATATGTGTGTGTGTGTATACATATATACACGTATACATATATATATTATGTGTGCATATATATGTATACGTGTATATATATCCCTAGCTCTAGCCTTATTTCTAAACTTAAGACCTGCATTTCCAGCTGGATTTCCTACTGGCAAAAGGAACTAAACATATCTAAAATCAAGCTGCTTATCTTTCCCTGTAACTCGCTCTTCCTTGCTTATTATTTCCGTCCATGGCACCATTATTTGCCTGGTTTCCCACATTCTAAACACTGGCGCTCTTTAGACTTTCCAATCTCTCTTACTTCATATATCCAAAAAGAATGATCATAGAATCATAGATTTGGAGCTGTAAGGAAACTTAGTGGTTGTTTGATTCAACCGTCTTCATTTTACAGCTGTGAAAACTGGAGTCTAGGAAGGTTTCGTGCCTAGAACTTAATAAATGATTGTGGATTCTTCCTGTCTTTTTTTAAATTCAGGTCTAATTCTGCTATTTGACTGTTAACTCCATTAGGGCAGGGATTGTGTCTTGCTTGAACCTCACATCTTGTCCAGTTCCTTAAGCAGCACAGTAGACGCTTAACACATTTTCGTTCAATTTGAGTCGAATTGAAATTAAAATCAGTCCATTTTCCTTCTTATTCCAAAAGATTTGTTGGAGAACTAATTGTTTAAATTAAGTTCTGGGTTTTGGGGTTGTTTTTAATAACTGAAAGAGTCCTTATACTACCCTCCCACAGATGTTCAAGAGTTGGGCTATTAGTATGTACTTAGAAAAAAATTGAAGACAAAGACTTACAGTAAGGTAGACTGTCAACTGAAAAACACACCTAGCTACTGTAGCTTTAGTAATGTCTAAATCACCACAAGACTACACAGCATAAGAATGAAAATAAGCCCCCTTCATAATTCAACAAATACGATCAACAGAGTTATATTCCTAGAAAAATCAACATGATTCCAAATACTCTAGAGACTGTGCATTAAACAATGACAAGGCCCAATGAAATTGTCTCCGTGTTATAAGTTTTCAAATGCCGAAAGTCATCGCTCATTCAAGACCTAATATCCATAATGCTTTCTGACAGCAGCAAAATCACTCTACTGCCAAAAGGCTTAAAAGAGAAGTAATGCTAAATACTTTCCTACATTTAGCAAGGTGGGGGTGGGGAGGAGAATGACATAGGGACATCTATTAATGCTTATTGAAAGGGCAGCATGCTCCCGAGAAATAGGACCATGGGATAGAGGCCTTGCCTTTCTGAGCATGCATTCAAGGTGTTTAGCATTTGCTTTGACACCGTAGGTGAAATGCTGGACCTGGTATCAGGAAGACCTGAGTTCAAAACTGGCCTGAGATAATTAGCAGTTGTGTGACCCTAAGCAAGTCACTTAACCAGTGTCTGAGTTTCCTTAACTGTAAAGTGGAGATAGTAATATTTCCTGGGGGTGGGGAGGAGTTGTGAGAATTAGATGATAACATTTGTAAAGCACTTAGCACGGTGCCTTGTATACATTAGACACTTATATAAATGCTTTTCCTTCCCTTCTGCTTTTCAAAAAGATGTACATAGCACCCAATTTTGACTTGTTCAGTTGTTTTCCAGTTGTATCTGACTCTTTATGACCCCATCTGGGTCAGAAAGATGCTGGAGTAGTTGGCCATTTTTTCTCCAGCTCATTTTACGTATGAGGGACTGAAGCAAACAGGGTTGAGTGACTCACCCAAGGTCACACAGCTAGTAAGGGTCTAGGCTGGATTTGAACTCAGGAAGATGAGTCTTCCTGACTCCCAGCCCAGCACTCTATCTACTATGCCACCTAGTTGCCCGCTTTTTCCTACCTAACTGCTAAACTAAACGAGGTTACTAAATCATCCAAGAAGTTATCACTAGCAGTAATCAGCCTATCTAGAGTAGTGGTTCTTAACCTGAGGTCTGTGAACTTATTTTTTTTAAATTTGATAACTATTTCATTTCCTACATATTTTATCTTGTGCACTTAAAGACAGCATTGTAAGGGAGACTCATGGCACAGAACAGGTTAAAACTCCCCCAGAGTTAATGGAAATAATGGTGAACCAACCTCAACTGAGAATTTACCTATAATGGTACAAGTATCATGATGTAGCAAAGCATATGTTTAGAGAGCTGGCCTCAGATGGAGTCAGGACAACCTGAGTGGAAACCTCTGGCACGTCCCTCGGCAATTTATTTAACCTTTTAATGATCCAAACAACTTTCAAAGTCTATGGATTGGAAAACATCTACAGATTTCCATTAGTAGAGGTTTCCTCACTGGGGACCTTCCTACGCCTCTTCCCCCTGAACGCCCGGTTCCCCCAAAAGAACAACTGTCAATCATAAACCCGAAAAGAATCCACAGAGCGTGCATGTGCACCATTATCACCAAATTCAGAAATCATTTAAGATAATGAAGGAGGAAAGCAGACATCTGTTGTTTCCCTTGTGATCTAACAGTATATTAATGCATAATTCCACCAAGTAAACCTGTCAGTGCACACAGACCCACTGAGGAAGAGTAAGTAGGTAAGTGGCTGGGTTCTCCAGAGACTTAGCATAGTGGAGGAGAAGTTAGCTATGGAGGAGTTCTGCCTGGACACCTACACTCACTTCTTTAAATATCTTACTAAGAATGTTGCTATATGTAACCTTAGATTACGTAGTACCTTAGAGATCACCCCCAAAAAAACCCCAAACCGTTTCACCTATTAATCCATTTGATCTTTTCATTTGACCCTCACAGGCAGATAGGGATGGTCTTATTACTCCCATTTTACAGGTGAGGGAAGTTTGGCCCAAAGAGATTGTGATTTGCCCATGATCTCACAAGTAGTGAGATAAAAATCAGGTCTTTCAACTTCAAAGTTAATACTTTTTCTGCCATGTCACCAGCTAGGTGGCGAAGTAGTTAGAGCACTGGACTTAAGGTCAGTTCAAATCCAGCCTCAGACACTTAGTAGCCATGTGATCCTTTGACAAGTCACTAAATCTCTGTCTGCTTGTGTTTCCTCCTCTGTAAAGTGCAGGTAATAATAACTCCTACCACACAGGGTTATTGTAAGGAACCGAATGAGGTAATATTTGTGAAATGCTTAGCACAGTATCTAGAGCATAGAAGGCACTTAATGATGCTTATTTCCTTCCTTTCTGCTACCCAACCTCTCACAAGTAGTTGGGCAGCCATAGTAAATGACTTGTGATTTCCTTAAACCATTAATCCCATCTTCAGATGCAAGCAAAATGATATACACATACTGTTAGACATTGTTATATGCATATTGTGCATACACAATATACACACAACTCAAAATGCAGGAATTTATATAACTATGTTATTACCTGTCAACAATAATGATAGAGAAGCCTTGTACGCTGAACATTTTGCCAGTTTGTTGCATTACGTTAGTAGTAAAAGTAATCTCCTGGAGGGCAGGGACTATCTCTTTCAAAAAATAATTTTCTTAATATAATTTGTTTTTACATCACCTGTATTTTATAATGTATCCTACTTTTCTCCACTTCCCAGAGAGCTATCCTTTATAAGCAAGAATAAACAGTTCAGAAAAACTAATCACAGCATTAAAAATGTCCAATATCATATGTAGTCTTCCAAAACCAAAGTCCCCCCATCTGCAAAGAATATAGGGAGTTGCTTTCTCATGTCTCTTCTTTGGGAGTCACATTTAGTCATTATGATTTCATAGCATTCACTTTGAATTGCTGTGTGATTGTTGTTCTTTCCATTTATATCGGCGTCATTGTTATATAAGTTGTTTTCCTGTTTCTGCCAACTTCCCTTTGCATCTGTTCATGTAAACCTTCACATTCTTTTCTGTTTCACATTCATCATTTCTTATAACATGGGTCTCTTTTGTTTCAGTCTTTGTACATTGCAAAGCTTAAAGTACTACATATCAGTCACCCTCGTCGTCATCATCATCATCATCATCTTTGCAATCTCAGTGCTTTACACATAGTCAGTGTTTGTTGACTATGAATAGAGCATTAGCAGGGAGCAGAGACCACTTGATTGAGCAAAGGAGTCTTGGACAGAAAGCATCAGACGAAAACAAAGACTTTTTTTCCTTCCAGTTCTTTAAAATGGAATTGAATCTGTCCTGGGAACATCAGGATTTGTAGGTGGATCAGCTGTCACAGTACACAGTGGGAGAGAGAGCCTATGCCTTTCTCCTGAATCCTTGCCTCAAGCAACTGGTTTTGACTCACAAAGCTGATTTTTCTTCCAGGGTCGCCCACTGAAAGCGATAATGCTACCTCTGAGTGACCCTTTTGCTTAGTACTGTATTCCTCTTTTGTGAACCTTAAACATACTCTGTTGTTGTAATCATCATTGTTGACATTGTTAATTATCCCAGAGCCTAGAAGCCCTTGGCAGATACTACCAAGCGCTCAACAGTGTAATCTCTTCAGGTGGCATTAGAGCCCCTCTACCAGACTAAAAATAAAAGCTAGCATTTATCTATCACTTGAAGGCTCTCAAAGAACTTCACAAATTTTATCCTCACGATAACTCTGGGAGGTAGGTGCTATTATTATATTATATATTTCTCACTTACAGATGATGACTCTTCCTTTTTGTTTTTCCACTCATGATTTGAATGAAACTCCCTCCTCCTTCCAAGATAATTTGTGGTAGCTAACATCTATATAGCACTTACTATGTACCAGGCACTTTACAATTATTATCTCATGTAGCCTTACCACAACCCTGGGAGGTAGGTGCTATTGTCCCCATTTTTTAAATGAGGAAACTGAAGCAAACAGAGGTTTAATGACTTGCCCAAGGTCACACAGCTAATAAGTATCTAAAGCAGGATTTGAACTCAGTTCTTCTTAACTCCAGACCCAGCACTCTAATCGTGCCACCTAACCAGCCAGAAGAATCCAATAAGACAGACATCTTGACTTGTGTCTCATGTCAACTCTTCTTTCCACATGCTGCCTTTGTTTGTTTTAGCATAGAAATGCCCTCTTCATTGTTCATTTAATTGCTTTATATCACTGAAATACCGGGATTCTTATCCTATAGATTATAAAATTGGTAACCTAGTTCCATTTGTATGCATTTTGCTAAGGATATTTTTATGTGTGCTTAAAGCTCGATATCACTGTTGTTTTCCCTGATGCCCAAATTAACTCTACCCCACTGGGCATGTTATTTAGTAAAGAAGCAAAGGGAATGGTAGCCCAGGAGCAGCTTTCAAACCAAGTGGTAACAACTGAAACAACAGCATTTTCCTGACTCCTTTTTCTTCTGGCTCTAAAAAATATGATCTGTTCAAAAAGCCTATGTTCTGATGCTATTCCTAAGCCTCTTGCTTATACATAGTTTAAAAAAAAACACAATAAATGTGCTTTCAGGTGCCCCAAATGCAGACAAGTTTGCCACAGGGGCAATAAGATAGCCAGGAAATCAATAGTTGCCTTAGAAAAAAATTGTGTTTCTTGGAGCTTTCAGAAAACTGCAAGCAGGGTTTTAAATACAGCTAGATCTTCCCTGCCTTGAGCTCTGGTATCTTAGCTTCCTGCATTCCATGCCCTGCCCCCAATTCTGACCAGTGATTTCATCAATGTTGGGGAACTGTCTAGTGTAGAAACTCCCTCTACTGAAATAGACTGACCACTCCTCTGTAACTGGAGTCTTAAAGAGGGCCCCGGGGCACTGAGGCAGGATGCAATTTGTCCGGCATCACACAGCCAATATATGTCAGAGGCATGCCTTCCTAACTCCAGGTCAGCTTTCTCTCTACTAAGCCATACTGCCTCTTTCTTTCATTTCTTCTTTTTTTAATGACTAAAAACATCTTTATTTGAATTACAATAAATATATCATTTTAAAAAGCCACCTTTCTCGGTATGTTTTAATATGTTAATTTTGTGTAATAATTTTTCAGTGTGTGCCTATTATTTCTATTAAAGAGGTTCCATTTCAGGCGTGTAGCCTGTATTTGGATCATTACCTTAACTTGGTCATATAAGTGTTACGTGGGGCAAGAGGTGGTTTCCACAATTCCCCTCTCAATTAATGTAATATCATTAGTGTAAAGGTTTGATGAAGTTTTAAAGGGGGGAATAGGATGATCCACATCCCAAGATCTCTTTTCCATGTAACCTTTTTGATTGGAATAAGAAAGAGAAGGGCTGATTGGCTCACCCAACGAGCTAAACTGCCTCTGGCAAGCTTTAAATAACTAACTTGGTGAATTTCAGCAGATAGGATTCCAGAGGAGACCATCCCAGTAGTACAAGATTTCACTTAAGTTGAGAGTGTTCCAGTTTAAGCCTAGACTCTGTGAGGGAAATTATCTTGGAAGGAGGAGGGAGTTTCATTCAAATCATGAGTAGAAAAACAAAAAGGAAGAGAGAGAGAGAGAGATGGTCAATAAGTCTTCATTGGATGGTCAAAAGGAGAATTGAAGATGAGAAAAGAGAATTAGAAGAGAATTAGAAGAGAATTAGAAGTAGATGGAGTCTCTATCTTCATTTTCCCCACTTTTTAACAGATCTGTTGCTCCCCCCAACTCACCCACAAAAAAGAAAAAAAAGAGCTCTAGGTCAGACTAATAGGGACATGTGTTATTGTGAGTTAGAGTACCCCATTAAAATAAATGGCCTTAGGCACCGGTACAGTAGGATGTCATTTATATTGAAATTTCTGCGGTCAGTTTGGGCTCTCTCATCTTAAGCTCTCTAAGTGGTTTCCAAATGTTAATTGCTGAAGCCTCACCATCCCCTGAAAGGGCAGGCCTATAGGCAAGAATGTGACTGGAGGCTCAGGAGGGATTAAGTGAATCACTTGCGGGTAGGGCTGGCAGAAAACAGTCAGGGGGAGAAGAAAAAGATGGTGGAATTCTCTGGTGCCTGACCCCATGCGTGGGCCCCTTCCCTACAAGTAACGCACCCTCTCGTGCTTTTGCGTCATGCACGGTGACATTATTATATACCCCTCTCAAATGAAAATGCTGTCTTCTTTTCTGCCAACTGTGCCGTTGAAGCCTATAAATTAGTACTTATTTTGAAATCATTTGTATTCAGCTTTTATATTAACCTGTGTGCCTTGTTGCTGCTCAATCTTCTGTCTCTAATATGTCATTTTTATACATGGCATGAAATAGTGGGGGTCAGAAGCCAGGACCAAGTGTATTCTTTGTACATCATGTTTCTTCTGGTCTGTCAGAAGAATTGAACTCTCATCTATTAAAAATCCATTTCTTCTGGCTTGACTCCACTAAACCATAGTTCAGAACATATCAAACAGAGGGCTGATTTTTAAAAATTAAGATATAATTGTACTAATGCCCAAGAAATGTTCCACAAGAAAGACCTTTGCCATTTTAAGAAATGTTATAAATATCTACATTCGTTGTCCTGCTCAAGGGATAATGTGTACTTTAAATCACTGACTTCCCCAGCAACGATTACCTCTTTAATGTTTCATCTTCTTGCTTTCTCTCCTCCCTCCTAAGACCTCCTTCCCTTTCAGTTGGATATAGAAGGTTGTCCCAACCATGGACTTTTCTCACTAGGGAAGGAAGGTATATGAGGAAGCCACAGCAGTAGGTAACATGAAGACCAGAACATACTGATTTGGTTTGTGTGGAAAGGTCTTGGCTTTGGATTGTAGGCTCAGAGATTGATCCCCGCCCCAAACCACCTTTTGATTTTCTTTTGAATCAATAGCAAATATTTACTGAATGCTGGCTGTTGAGTTGCTGTGCAGTACTGTGGTTTTAGAATTTGCATCCAGGTTCCAATGCCAGCTTTTCTACTTACTTGTCTATGTGATCTTGGGGGCATCTCTGGAGTCAGGAGGACCTGAGTTCAAATTCAACCTCAGATACTTACTAGCTTTGTGCCCTGGGCAAGTTGCTGAACCCTGTTTGCCTTAGTTTCCTCATCTATAAAATGAGCTGGAGAAGAAAATGGCAACCACTCCAGTATCTTTGCCAAGTAAACGCCAATGGAGTCGTGAAGAGTTGGACATGACAGAAAATGACTCAACAACAACCATGTGATCTTAGGCAAATCAACTTGCTTCTTTTGGCTCCAGTGCTCTCATTTATAAAATGAGACATTTGTACTAATTCCCCTCCTAGGTCCCTCCCTTCCAGCTCCAACTCTGTGGTCTTATGATCCTAATTTCATGCTCTGTGGGGGTGACAGAAACTCCTGCCATCAATGAGCTTACATTCTCTTTATGGAAACATTAGGAGAGCTGGCCAAAATTTAAATACAGACGAGACAAAAAAAAAAACAGTTTAATAAAACAATACCGGAAAAGTCACAAAGGCAAGATATGATTAACTAAGGAATGAATAGTACTGATAATAAGTGCTTAATTTTCCGATTTCCATTGAATAGGACATTGTCTGCAGTAACTTAAATCACATTAGATTTTTAATTGAATTTTCCCATGCCAGTTTTTACCTTTCCTCATCTTTTCTTCCTCTACCTCTCCTCTTCTTACTTTCTTCTACTTTCTATTTTTAATTCTGCAATATCAAATGCACCTTGTTTAAAAATCTCTATACAGCACTGGAGAATACTTTGAAATGGAAAAATAGAGGCACTTTCTCCAAATAGTGTATTATTCAACTGACTCAGCATTATCTATCCATAAAGCATGGGACCGTTAGTTACCTAATTATGTGGAGGGTTATGAAGATAAAATAGGACTTCTTTTTCAAAATGCTACCAACCTACTTTGCATTAAAGAGAGAAAAATTACATATTTTGGAAGACAGTATAATTCCAAAGTAGATTCGTAGAACTAAAAATTCTAAGCATGATGACTTTCTGAGAGTCAGGATTGTTGGAAATTCATATGAATTGTCAAAGGACCGTGAAGTCTGTCTTTGTAGGGATCTTTAAGAAGTGTGTAGACATCCTTCAGTTTGGGATGGTTTAGGACAGGGGTGGGGGAACCTGTGGCTATTTGTTTGGATTCAGTCAAAGGGCTTCACTGGAGGACCTTGAGGGCCACATGTGGCCTCAAGGGGAGTTTAGGAAGATTCCCTCTAGAGACCCAAAAATACCTTTTCCACAATAATTCCACAGGAATACTTATTTAAAAAGCTTGCCATTTCTTAACAGGTACTATGTTATGGACAGGCAGTAGTATTAAGGGGGCGGGGTTTAAATCAGAGAAGAGAGTGTCTACTAAAATTTTTGGTATCCTGTCAGGACATAAAATGTTTCACGTTCATTGACTGAAACCACTACAAATTTGACTTGTCTCCAAGAGACAAGGTCATCCCTAACATAGTGAATAATAAATTTTACATATCCCTCCCTAAAAAAAAAATAACTTGCTAGCCTTTTTCAATAGTGGTATCTGCATATAAGCCAACATGTAGATGAAAACTGAACAATTTATTCTGTCTCCCAGTATTCTGATGCTTAGTATCATCTAGACTGGGGTGGGGAACCTGCAGCCTCAAGGCCACATGTGGCCCTCTAGGTCCTCAAGTGCAGACCTTTGACTGAATCCAAACCTGTGGCAATTTGTTGGATTTAGTCAAAGGGCCACACTTGATGGAGTTCTCCACCCAGACTAAACAAATCGTTATTGGTGAACTTCTGTTTGTCTTATTTCACCATAGTGTAGATATAGCCATTGTGTCCATTAGTACCTTATTATTAGGAATTGTTTTAACAAGATTGGGAGGTTTCAAGTACCATTTTATGTTGCCTAGGAAAAACATGAGGGGCACAAAGTGTGGAATAGAGGCTCATAGTCACAGCCTTGAGATCAGGGAGAAGGACATGGGCCCTGCCAGTGAGGCTCTTCATCCCTGATTCAGCCCTTGTTCTCTGTATTCCCTGTCAAAAGACTTGGAAATATGGGAATCAGGTGTGGTTAACTCAATTGCTAATCTTAACCTTGGGCTGTAGTGGGTTAGGAGGCCAGAACACCCTGACAATCTTAAAATATGCCTGGTGTCTTGAGAACAAACTAGAGAGAATACAGAAGAAAGGGATGGAGTAAGCCTTTGTATAATACCTACTATGTGCTCAGCACCATGCTAAGGACTTTATAATGATTCTCTCATTTGATCCTCACAACCCAGCTAGTTTGGTGCCATTGGTAGTCTGATTTTACAGTTGTGGAAAAAAGGAGAGGAGAAGCTAACACAGCATAAGAACAGTCAGGCAGGATAGACACATGTGGGACAGTTGGCTGGGATCCTAAATAGAGTTAAGTGCTCAATGTGGGGAAAACAGGGTGGGCTTTTCTAGGGTTCTTATTTGGATCCAGCAAGTCTGGGCTTGGGGGTAGGACAGGGATCCTGGGGGTTTGGACCCGGAATGTTTAAGATTCAGGATTTATGCTGCCTCATGCAGAGGGGAAAGTTAGGTGCTGGTTGATATGACAGACGGGCTTTGGGCCATTTCTGCTTGTATTATTTTGAAAAAATGATGGGTTTGGGTTTGTTTTTTTTTTTAACCCTTCCCAGGGACAAGTAGAGGAGGCTACCCATGTGTTTTTCTTCTTTCCCACTCCATAGGGTCTAGCACACTACTAAGCAAACAGAAGGTAATTGGCTCAGTGGGCCAGAGCGCTTAGGCTGGAGTCAGGAAGTCCTGAGTTCTAATCCAGCCTCAGACACTTACCAGCTGTGTGACCTTGGGCAGATCATTTGACCTCTGCCTGCCTCAGTTCCTTATCAACAAAATGGGAATTACAATAACACCTACGTCTCAATGCTATTGAGAGGACCAAATAAGATAATAACCGTAAAGCTGCTACGTTTGTGCTATAGTTAGCACCTACTAGGTAAATGCTAGCTATTAGTACTCTTTCTCCTCCTCCTCCTCCTGAGTATTCAAGGGTTGGAGCTATTGAGAAGCATTAAAAATGCCTTGTCCTCCGTTTCACTTAGCCAATGTTTGTTGAATTGAACACTCGTCTTACTATTTCAATTAGCTTATATTCTTGATTACCTATCTTTCTTAGATGTAGAGTTGGGCAGTAAACTCTTCCTTGTAAGTTCTAACAAAGAGGAACTAGTTTAATGATTTACAAAAATGTGGTTGTTGGCTCGAAAGGGGAGTACTAAAGTGATGAAAAAGTTACATGTAATTTTAAATAGAAAATGTAATTTAAGTGGGGAAAAAAGAACCTTCATACTGGTGTAACATTGTACATATAGGTATGTATGTAGGTTGTGAAAAATGAAGACTTATTGATCTAGAGCCGGTTAGGATAACGTCTGAAATTAGCCTGATTTCTTACTGTTCTGTGTCATCCTATATTCCAGAAAACTTCCACTCTCCTGAATGACCTTGCTAAATTGAAATGTTCATAACCAAGACTAGGAACATTTTTTTTAGCGTGCTTTTGGTTGCCTTATGTCAGGAATGGGGCAAGGAGGTGCTGTAGTGGAGAGAGTACCAGGCCTGAAGTCAGGAGGACCTGAGTTCAAATTCAGTCTCTGATACTTACTAGCTGTGTGACTCTGGGCAAGTCACTTAAGTCTGCTTCAGTTTCCTTATCTGTAAAATGAACTGCAAGAGGAAATGGCAAACCACTTCAATAACTTTGCCAAGAAAACTCCAAATGAGGTCATGAAGAGTCAGACTAAAACAACTGAACTACAACAATATGTCAGGAATTAAAGTATTGGTAAACTTTAACACTCATACAAATTGTTTCTAAGGCAGGCATCCCCTAACTTCATATATATCTAAAGAATGACCAATAATCTCAAATAAATAACTGATTCTGCAACTATCAACCCTTATGAGGGCAATTATCTTTTATCCCCCAATTTCTTCTTGGTTGTTTCATTAACTAACTGAGGACCTTGGGAAAGTCAAATTAATATGAGCCTCAGTTTCCTCACCCAAAAAAGGAGTTGGACTATCAGGAGTGGGGATCCTGCAGCTTCAAGGTCACGTGTGGCCCTCTAGGTCCTCAAGTGCAGCCCTTTGGCCGAATCAAAGTCCATTGAATCTGTGATATTTTTGTCACAGTGGAGAAATGCCCCCTACCAATACTAATGATCTAAAAGACAAATAATGGTCTTAGAGAGTTGCCTAAGGCTCAAGAAGTCAAGTGAATAGCCTATGGTTACACTGCTAGGGTCAGAGGTTGAATTTGAATCCAGATATCTATTCACTCTGACACATTACCTATTCAAATTACTGTAAGACTTGTGCAAGAAAGTTATTAACGGACATTCAGTGACATAGTGTATTGAGGCAGGAGGAATAGGGACACTGCTTGGTCTTCCCACCTCAAGTGATGTTATAGACGCCATTGGCCAAGAGTTGCCGTTGCCACTTGTCTTTGTTAGCCCTCTACAAGCCAGGCTCACCTTCAAGTGGGTGAATACCAGATAAATCACAAGGGTCATGAATGTTTCTGTTGTTAGGAGCAACACAAACCTTTCTAACCTCCCCTATGCCTCTGTTAGATAGACATGTTTATTTAGAAAATAAAGAGGCAATTTAGTCCCATGGAAAGAGCACTGGACTGGCGAGTCAAGACTTGAGTTCAAATATGGCATCCATCGTGTATCATATACTTATAATCACAGGTGTTAAGACTCTCACAATCATCAGCAAAACTCTGGAGTGGATCTTGAACCAGATTAAAACGTATTAGGAAATGCTTAAGGAAAAAAAATTTAAAATACAGTAAAATGTAGATAATGTTAATTTATGATTTGCTAAGTCAAGATGTCACCCAGGGAAACATTTGACTCCACTGATATGAATCACTTCACCTTGCTGATCCTAAATTTCCTTATCTATAAAATGGACATCATAACATCTGCATAACTATCTTACAAAGTTATTGCAAAGATCAAATGAAATGATATATGTAAAGTACTTTGCAAAACTTAAAGTACTATGTTATAAATGCTGGCTATTATTATATTTAAATAGCTTTCATCCTAATTTTCTGTAAATAAGCCATACTGATCAGATGTCACATACTCAAGGCAGAAGCCTTGAACTTTGCCGGGCATTATCTGCTAATCAATTTATTGCAATTTAAGTTGGAATTTAAGGTGTTCTGAATGGATAAGGTCATATATAATCAAATAAGAGGGGAAAAGTCAGCACTTAGAGGTCAGCCTGAGATGGAACATATTTGAGACAATAAGTACAGTGATATATTAACTGAATTGAAGGGAGTTAATGTGTAATTTCTGTTTTTATAGTATGGGTTTCATAGCTTTATTCTATTTTTCTTTAGGAAGTACAGTATAATGCAAATTATAATTAATAACTCCAAAGACAGGCTCAATTGCTTAAATCATGAAAATTAATTACTATCATCGTATTGAAGATTTTTGACCACCTTGTATAGAGAATAGCCTCTCTAGACACAATTATGCTGCCCAAAGTGTTACTTGTAAAGAAAGATTGAAATGAATAAATGGTAAGATTGTGCTGGAGATAGAGCAGATTTACACAATTAAAATGTATAAATGTTCCCAACATTTGGTTGCTTCTTGGTACTTTGAAATACCTGAGATATTTTATGAGGTTTCATTTATTTCAGCTTCAAATTATTGCATTTAAATGATTAAAATTAAGCCTCAAGAAATATTTTTCTTTGCAAAAATGCCAATGATAAAAATAAATTAATGCCATTAAAATCCAGATTCATTTTGGAACAATTTTTCTACTTTTATGATACCAGCAAAAGTCATGCATTGATGTTAATAATATGGGTTAAAAGAAGCCGTACTGACATTTCTCTAATATCACAGTAACTTTTTGGGACAATTCAATCAACATGTATTAAATGCCTAGAATATACAAAGCACCATGTGATACAGTGACAAAAGTGAAATAGTCCCTGTCTGCAGGAAGTTTATATTCACCTAACGTGAGGGGGGAGACAAGAGCACTAAGAACTGGGAAGACCAAGTTAGGATTTCCCATAAGAAATGCCAGTTTAGCTGAGCCTTCAAAGAAGCTACAGTTATTTTTATCACATTTCTTTCCAAAGATGAGCTTTGGGTCAACTGTAATTGAGTTCCTTATGAAGTCAGAGAATTCTATGATTCTTAATCATATAGCATCTTCAAGAGAATATTACTATTAAATATGATTCTTGGAGCAGAGAGTAGCTTACTATTATGGAAAGTGTTGTATGATAACCCAAATGCAACTCAACCTGATCCCTTCTTGTTCTATTTTGGACTCAGCATATTGTCTATCTGCATGCCTCTCCAAGCAATAAACATTTATTAAACACATACTATTTGCTAGGTACAATACTAAGATAAAAAATGAAATAGACCCTGTCTTCAAGGAGCTTACGTTGTACTGAGAGTAAATGGCATATATCCATATAAGTAAAATACAACATATATGCAAAATAAATGCTAAACAGTTTTATGGGAAGGGTCAGAGAAAGAACTCACAGGGAAATCAGAAAGGGGCCGAAGTGGCATGGGAGCTGAGCCGTGAAAGAAGTGAGGGTTTCCAAGAGGCAGAAGGAAGAAGGGAAAGCATTTGATGTACGTGCAAAAGTATGGAAATGGGAGATGGATTGTCCTAATCAAGGAACAGCAATGTAGAGTTTGACCGAAATATAGACTGTGTGATGGGGAGTAGTAATATGTAATCAACTAAAAAATATAGGTCAGAGCCAGATTGTGAAGGGCTTTAAATTCAAATTAGAAGCATTTTATTCTAGACACCATAGGAAGCCTCTGAAGCTTCTAGAGCAAAGGAATAGCCTGGTCAGACTGGTGTTTTAGTAATATCAATTTAGACTCTGTGTGAGGGATGAATTGGAGAGGGAAGAGACTGGATGTAGGGAAGCCAATTAGAAACTTGGTACAATAGTCCCACTGAGAGATGAGGCGGGACTGATGTAGGGTACAGCCATTTGAGTGGAGAAAAGCAAAATGTGACAGATATAAGAAGGGTTATGAAGGGAGAATCAACAAGATTTGGCAATTAATTGGATGTGGAGGGTAAATGAGAGAGCAAAATTGATAATGACTCTCAGTTTGCATATCTGGTTGACTAGAACAATGGTAGCACTCTTGACAAAAGTAGGGAAGTTCAGAAGAGAGGGGAAATATAATAAATATTAAATCAATAAACATTTATTAAGTACCTACTATGTGCCAGGCATTGTGTTCTGTTTTGGACATGTTAAGTTTGAGTTGCTTATTGGGCATCTAACCACATAGTAGGTACTTAATAAATATTCAGTGAGTTGAATGAGGCTAACCCTTGCTCAAAATACTGTAGGAATATAGGGAGAAATTGTTACCTTTTCCAACTTATTTAGGGAATTCTGGTTCTTTACCTTAAATTTTTTTTGAACAGCAGTGGTTTTTTTTCTCTTTTATACTTTTTTTTCCTCATCAGCTCACTCTCTCTTGCATCCTTCTGAGCTCTGTCTTACCTGCCTTTATTAGCACTTTGGATATCCAGATATTTGCATTTTATGTGATTTTCTCCCTTTATTAGCTGGCTTTTATTAGATTTATTAGCTGGCAGAATCTTTTTGTTCTCTTTTTTTTTACTTATTTCTGATTTTTTCTACATATTCCATGTTTCATCGCACATTTCCACATGGCCCCCAAAATTGTGTTCTACTCCCTTATGAAGAACATCACTAAAGATGTTCTTCATGCCTGAACCGCTGCACTGGACATCTTCCTCTACTCCAAAGTCCTGGAAGACTGTTTTCCATTTATCTTAATTTTCAATTAAATGATAGTGTTGATTTCTTTCCAGGTTGGATTTTTAAAAATTTCTTTTGACATCCTTCTCAAGAAGGAAAAAGTATTAAATGTGTTCAGATTTGTGGAAGAAAGCTTGTCAATTAATTGAAAAATATGTACAAAAAACATTCCAAGTCAGTGGCATCACCTAGGATCTGAGAAAACACAACATCGAGTGCCCACAAGAGGCATTAAATTTGGCTTTGAATCTGCTCATAGCATTCCTTCATTCAATGCCTTGCAGTATGTAACCTTTTTTCATTTTAAATCACACTTTCTGGACTTAGAACCACTGTTTAATGAGAATGCTACCTGATGTGATGGATCATAATTCCCCTGAAGTCAAAGGGGCAGCTTCATTTTTGTCTTTCTCTCTCCAACACATAGCACAGTGCTTGCCATATAGGAGAGTCTTGACCAATGGTTTTTCACTGACTGATGCTGATAAATATCAAACTTTGAAATATTAGGACACAGCTTGCCATAATTAACTTTGAAAGTCATTTGCTTTCTCAGAGAGTCTACCTTTGCTCCCTTTTTTTTGCCAGTTTGTGACAAGGTCAGAAAAAAACAAACTTGGATTCTGAGAAATGTAAAACCAATTTCTGCCGTTCCCCTCTCTTATTTGCAAAGATTGGGCCAGTAATTGGGGAGAGACAGGAGGAAGCATTTTATGTAATGTTCATATTTTTAGTAATCAGAGATTATGCCGTGAGAGAGAAATATCTTTGGCCCAAGTACAAAGGACCAATACTTCATTAAAAATTCTCCATGTTGTGTTTCTGTAAAATGGACTGATACAAAGATCACAGTCAAATAACAGTGCTTTCTGGTGCTTTTTGCTAGTCTGCCTTGCATAATTGTTGCCTTGTCTTTGAGAAAGCAGATTACAGAGTATTAGAAGAAGAAAAGAAAAACCAAAAACACCCTGCCAGAATCCTGCATTTATAAATTGAAAATAGGTCCCTCTACAAAAGCCCTCACAGGGCTATATTGGCTATTGGGCACTATAGTTCTCTTAACATGTTTCTGTTCTGAAGGCAAGGCAGTTTAATAGAATTGGAATATAGTTAAATCCTACCTTTTAGTGAAATAATCTACATTCCTCTAATGCAATAGCCAAAGGTAATCTGCTTGTTGTGCAGTTTCCTTTATGATCTCTGGCAAGTCCCTCATTCTGGAAGCAAATGTTTTATTTACTGTAATCCGTGGAGGGAAAAAAAAATCTTGGGATGAAAATACAAAACAGAATGAATGTAAAACACTGTTGCTGTTTACGTTCTGTAATTGGACTATAAATAAGTCTTAGGCATCTGTATGATAGAGATACTTTTGTATGTAATTTGAAATAGCTGTCTGCGCTTCCAATAGGTTTCCAGTGGCCTTGACATTCATGAGAATCTCCAGTATATGGTTAGTGCTGACTAAGCAAATCACGGTGTGCTGGGTGTAGGCCTCCTAATGTTTGAAAATATGACCATACAGTAAATAACCACACTTAATAGAGAAGGCAGGTAAAGCCAGAATAGCTGACGTGAAACAAATTTGTGGGGAAGGAAGGGGACAGGATCCAGGAATCACCACTCCTCGTGCTGGCATTCTGTTAGCACATGTGTTTACATCAGATAGCAGCTGCAAGAGGCTGAGGATTCTGAAGGCTAAAAGTCAAATGCAGAAAAAGGAAATGGCCTTGTGGTTGTGATCATGTTATAATTGGGAGAGAGAGATAGAGACAGAGAAGAGAAATAGAGAGGGGGAAAAAAAAACGAAGAACTTGAACAGATCATGAGTCCAAACACAAAACAGACTCGTTTCTAAGATAGTTTCCAAAACTAAATGGGTCTCTATGGTTATATAGGAAGGGGTGCATAGCTTCATCTTCCTACCACAATATCATTAGTAATATTAGTTCATATTTAGTGGCATGTGAAATTGTTAGACCTTAGGACTTTTCCTAAACATGTAACTTTTCCTAAATTTGTACCTTTATTCACCTCCAACTTAGCTTCAGATAGGGAAAAAAATGTTTCTCTAAATAATTCCTTTCTCCCATTTTCAGATAGCCATCTGCCTAACATTATATAAGGAAAATTAGGTAATTTATTGTAGGCATGAAATAAATATTTGAATGGCTAGCCAGCTAAAATAACTGGTTAAAATAGTAGAGTAATCAAAAGTTATACTGCCTGTATATTAACATTAAACATATGTTTATTAGTTGGCCTGGTATGTTGGACTTATAAAGGTACTTAGTAGGTACCATCAAGCTTTCTCACCATTACCCATACCTCTGTATTTCACACATTGTCTAAGGTGAAGTATAAAGTAAATAAAATGAGGAGGAGGAGGAAGAGGAGGAGTCAACAGTGTGATATGGCTGCCAAAAAGGCTAATAAAGTCTTAGACTGCAATAAGGAAGGCAGTTTAGCCAGAATGAGAGATGATAGTCCCATTACACACTGTCCCAGTCAGGCTATACCTGGATTATTTTTCTGGGAGCTACATTTTAGAAAGAATATGCTTAATAAGTGTTTATTGACTGGATGACTGACAAACTAGGGCACATCCAGAAAAAGAACAAACAACATGAGAAAAGAATGGAGACTAATGCCTCAGGAAGATCTATTAAGGGAACTGAGAACTGAAGAAAAGAAAACTTAGGGCAAGCATGAAAGCTATTTTCAAGTATGTGAAGGGCTATCATGTAACATAGAGATAAGATTTGATCTGCTTGTCCCCAGAGGACAGAAATTGGAGTAATAGGTGGAAAGTGTCCAATTCAGTCCAATTTCAATTCAATGTCTGGGAAAACTTCCTAACAATTAGAGCTATCCAAAAAGAGAATGGGCTCTCTCAGGAGGTAGTGGGGTACCCCATCACTGGCAGTCTTCAAGCAGAGACTTGACCTCCTGGTAAAGGATTCAATTGAGTAGTAAGTTAGAATAGATGACCCCTGAGATCCTTTTCAACTGAGATTCAGAATGTGAGAATCATTAGGGACTTAGAAGCCTAATTTGGGGACAAAAAGAACATTTTAAGTTAACTTAAAAGTTATCCTTCACTAATTTGTTTTCCCTGTCCTCTATTATCATCCTATATGTGGACTATTTAGCCAATAATGCAGGCTTTTAGTAGAAGACCAAAGGAACTCATAAAGTACATTAATATGGATCTGTAAAATGCTGTCTGCCGTGCCATAATGGCTACATGCAGGATCTGTGTGATGGCCTCACTAATACTGAAGGATTCTATTTTTTAGGCCAAGGGCTATTTCCAGGGTTCTTTCCTTCATAGCCCAGATAGTCTACCTCAGTCATTAGAAAACATCATCTTGGGGCAGCTAGGTGGTGCAGTGAGTAGAGCACCGGCCCTGGAGTCAGGAGTACCTGAGTTCAAATCCGACCTCAGATACTTGACACACTTACTAGTCGTGTGACCTTGGGCAAGTCGCTTAACCCCAATTGCCCTGCCTTCCTCCCCTTCAAAAAAAAAAAAAAAGAAAACATCATCTTACATACACAGCACTCAGTAATATTCAAGACCTTTAGTGTACGTAGAATTATTCATGTTACCTGTTCTTCTAGCTACAGATTGGAAGCTGTTTATAAGCCAGTCCAGGACAAAGCCTAGTGCTACCACAAGAGTAGGAAACAGAGGAAACAACTATTTCAAAGATCCAGAAATAGTTGAGTGGGCAAATGCAATTAGCTAAATTGATATTTTGGCTTTATTGTGATTTGAAGAAAAAATCAGAAAGGGTCAGTAATTTTAGCTGCGTACTGAAAATAAGAGAATGAGAGATTTGGGAACACAGAAGTTTCTGTTGTCCATCACATTGGATGCAAATTATTGTTTATCTTTGATAAATATTAAATAATCGCTAACAGTAATAACAAGTAGCATGCAATACAATTCTCATCACTACTTTTTGCAGTTTATTTTTATGGATGAGCATATTTTCTCTCCCATATAATATGAGGAAACCTAGTGCTTTTTTGAAATTATGGTACTGTGTATTCATTTTGACTCTGCTGATACCTGAAGAAAAGTAATTGAGATGTTAGAAGAGGTGATGCTGACAAAAAGGGATTTGGGATGAGTGAGGTTTTAGTTGGTGTTTCCTAAAGTTTGAATGCTTTTGTGATATTATCATGCAATTAATTCTCTTAAGATAGGAGTAATTAAAATCCAATGCTATTCACCTCCTTCTCTTTTTGTTTCTTTTAATATGAGCCCCAAGAGAAGCTATATTATATTCATTAAAAATAAAATTATTTTACAAAGCTTATTTAAATACTCCTTTCTGGGTGTGGTTACCACAAGTACAAGACAGGACACTTTTGTCGGCAGGGAAAGCATGTTACATGATTACATTCCGTACCTCAGTTGCATGCTGAAGTGTGCTTAGTGAATGATTTTCTATCATCTTGAAGGGAGAATTTTTAAAACAATGAAAAAATAATCATTGCTTCCAGATTATAAAAGAAAAGAGTTGTTTTCATCATGATAGAAGGAGTATTTTCAGTTAGTATGGCATATATTCCTGCTAGGGGTATTCTTGGTGTTTTATGTGGAAGGAAAATTAAAAATTCATTTTTATGAGCAGTTTAATAGTCATTCCAATATTGGACTATCATAAAATTGCTAAGCAAAGTCCTCTTAGGGTTTATACACAGGTAGGAGATTCCTTTTATTACAAATAGGAGAAAGAAAGGAAGGATTTTCTGCCTTCAGAGAGCCATGGATCATACTGTTGAACTCGGGTGTTTTTTGGTACCATGGACCCCTTTGGAAGTATGAGGAAGGTTATAGAATCCTCTTTAGAATAATGTTTTTAAATGTATCAAATAGTTAGAATTACAAGGGAAAGGAATTCTGTGGAAATAGTTATCAAAGTATTTTTCTAAAAAGGAACTCATCTGGACTTCAGGTTAAGAACTCCTAGATTGGTCAGTCAAGAATTTATCAAGTCAACACGCGTTGAGCAGGGCTTCCTTTAAATGTCTTACTCAAATAGTTTAACATAACGGGTACAAAATTACCCATGTCAAATCAAATAGATTCTATAGCCATCCAAATTGCTATGAACAAGTTCTCATTTTGTGTTAGCTCAGGAAACAATATTTGGAAGCAGAAGCTTTTTGTTCTGCGGTCTTAGTTTAGTAAAGAAGAGGATGTATTTGAGGTGTCCTTTCTAAATGGGTATAAGAAGGTCCTCGACGTTAGATTTCAACTTTGGGATTGATGGAAGACTGTATTCTCCTCTATAACTCAAATGAACAGTAATCACATTGAGACTTTTCAGCAAGTTTTTAACAACAACAAAAAAAGAATCGTAAACTATAATATGTTGTTTAGATTTTACCAGAGGTAGCTCATGCAATCATTTACACAGGATGGGGCAGAGGGAATTGTTTTTGCTGACTGACCCAGAATAGGCAAAGTATAAATATTAAAAGGGAATTTTGCCCAACATGCTTCTTTTTCCTATCTTTAGGCAACAGGGACCAGGACTGTAAATAATTTAAGCTGAGACTCAAAGAAATCAGGCAATAGATAGATATGAATTTTAATAAAAGTCAAGAAGAGTTGGCACTTTGGCAAAAAGACACACCCATCACATTAGGGACCAACACAGCATTATGTCTCTCCTAACTCCAGAGAGTCATGGCTTCATAAAATTACCATCTTTATTTACGTTTTGGGGCCATTTATAGTGGTTTAAATAATGTATTATTTCATATATATGCCTCTATAATTTATTTCACCATTATTCTCTGCCTGGATTTCTTATGTTTTTCTTCAAAGCCAGATGAGATGTACCTTACCAGCCAACTCAGGTTATTTTGTTGCTGATTAGTTTTGTTTTTTTAAAGAAAGAAGACAAAATAGCATTGGGTTGTTTGATTGATTTGGGTTTGGGTTAGGTTTTTTTGGTCCTTCACAGCAAGCTCATCCTCCACAAAAATCGTCAGACCTGTTTTAAGAGAGTCTGACTAGCCTTAAAAGAGCTTGTCAATAATACCCAGTTAGTGAATTAAAAATTACTTTCGTAAATCTCAACATTATAGGTTCACAGATGAACTGCCTCCCAGCTGGAACCCATTTATCATGAATGCCTGTGTGGGCATGAGACAGAGTGGCCTTCTACTGAGTTATACCCCAGCTTTGCTACCCCATCTTAATTATTAAGACAAATAAGAGCCAGAGATTAATGTATCTGCTGATATTCTGGTTTTGTTTTTACACACACACACAGAGAGAGAGAGAGAGAGAGAGAGAGCATGCATGTTGAGCTTATGGATCTCTAAGCTTCTAACACTTAAGGGAGATCTTGTCTCCTCTTCCATATCCTCTATCTGACGAATCCTTTTCTATTTCTATAAACATAAAGCTCATAAATGTCCTGTGGCCAAAGGAGCTGAGCCCTTTAGAGGAGCATCAGAGAGAAAAAAAGAAGGCTTTGCACTTCATGGGCATGGCTTCAGGATTCATCTGGTAATCATATCATTTTTTCCTCTTCCCGTTCTCTTCACTCCCTTCTCTCTGGCTTCTCATGTTCTCTGTAGGTGTCTTAGTTAGAACATGGCCACATTGTCTATCCATAGAGATTATGAGTTATTTTGGCTACACAGATAAGAGATCCTCAGAACATGTGTGTAGATAGGGATATATAATTTGACAGTTACCTCATCAGCTTATGTTCTTCCCTTATACTAACATTTACTATGACTTAACACATTAATTTGTGTTCAAATAAGACTGCTCAAATAAGGAAAAATAAAAGGTTTGTGGGGGGCAGAGGGGATCTAGTGTCACGATACTCTAGTAATGTTTTTTGTTTTTCAATCTTTGCTTGGAGGTCATAGTGGTACTGATATGTCAGTGTTTCTTGTGGTTATTTGGTGTGTCAAATTATTGTTGCCTTACTATAGTCAGTCCTAGGGAAAAATCCAGATTAGCTACAGTTATCAAGGTAACTGTAGGTTGGATCACAAATAAACACACATTTCTGTTTTGGTTCAAAAATCTTTCTTGAGTTTCTGGTTGCCAGTTTTGCAATACTATTCCCTACGTAGAACACATTTCCGTAGTTGTATAAACATGAAGTCTGTCTTCCCAAATCCTCGTGGAAACACGAATGCATTACAAATAACTATGGAAAGGGGACTCCTTTATAGCTGGTGATCATAATGACTTCCAGATTAATGGCAGTTCTTCAGATTTTTATTTTATATTGTTGTCTTTAACATTTTTAAAAATGTAATAATGCTATTTATTATACTTTGGTTGAAGCCTGTTAGCTGATATACTTGTAGTAGCCCTCATCTATCCTTTGCTTTGCATCTAAGAAACTTGAGCTACCTTAGATGAGTCAGGTCTTTCAACATTTTATTTTTCTGTATCTGTATGCAGCAGATTACCCAGACCTCATTCTTAAATTCACTTTTTGAGGATAGTTCCTGGCATAAATTATCCCTTACTTCCTTTCTAAATGCAGACTTCCTTTTCCATTTTTCAGCAGATACTGTCATAGAATTATAGAATTGCAGAGTTAGCAGGAAGCTCAGAGATGATGTAGGCTGAGCCCCCACCCCACGTTCAACCCCACCACGTGAATTAGCTCTCAAGCATTTCCAACAAGTGATCTTACAACCACAACATCAACACTTCCATCACTAGGGGAATTCTCTAGCTCTTGGAGCATTTTTGGACAGATTTCATTGTTCAGAAGTATTTCATTTATGTTGATGTCAACCCTCCTTCCCCCCTCCCGCCCCCACCAAACTCCACCAATTAGTGCTAGATCTTCCCTCCTGGGACAAGCAAAACAGTCTAGTCTCTCTTACACAAGGACATGTACGTATAAAACATCTTCCATATGTCAATTTAAGGGACCAAGTTTAAGTTTTCCCCTTTTGGGACTGTTGTTTCAAAATCGAAAAACTGTTATACTATTTCTTAGCATTATTTATAGTGGGAAAGTTTTGGGTAACTTTTTAACTCCAACATTACCCCTTACCTTCTCTATCCCCACCCCCCACCCCCATGCATTGTGAAGTGACCCTGGGCAGGTCAGTTAACCTCTGCCTGCCTTAGTTTCCTCATCTATGAAATGGCCATGAGAGCACCTTACTTCACAGGGTTGTTGTGAGGATCAGACGAGATGCTAAAAGTATAACATTTTGCAAAACATAAAGCACTATATACGTGCTAGCTGTAATTATAATCATTATCATTATTAGTGAGAATTGTAAACAAGGAGACAAGCATAAAAGTCTAAATATCACAGAGAATTCTCTCTATAAAAATGAAAGTAAACCCGATCAGCAAAGTTGTAACCTGAGGGAGAGGAACCAAAAATAAGTCAACAGTGCAATGGAGAGGCAAAAAAACTCTTGAGAGGACGTAGGCAGTATTACCAATATGCGAAGATTTTTGTTACAAGCATGTTCTGTTTCTTTCCATTTGTTTCCATGACTGAGTTTTTGTCCTTACTGTGCACGAAGTGAGATTTTGGGGCCTTCATTTCCAATTGAAAATATTTCTAATCCCAAGTTCCAGATCAGAAATTAAATTATTAAAATTAAAACTAGCAACTTCCTGTGTAATCCCTAGGTTCGTTATCACTTTAGCCCAATTAAAAATTTAAATTGCTTGTGCCTGGGTTGTTCTTTTTTTAAAAGTGCTTATGCTGTTTTTTACTTCTTCTATTCCATCTCTATATAAAAAAAGCACAAAAATACTAGAGGGTATAGAGAACAAGTAAAGTTAGTGTAGGGATTACTTACTATAAAACCCAGACTGATTTGGATGGATCATAACCTTTGTGCCCTGCCTCCTATATATCCTGTTTTTTTGTTTGTTTGTTTGTTTTTTTCCTGAGGCTGTATCCAGTCAGTGCAGCAGGTAGGTGGTACAGGGTATAGAGTGCACTGGGCTTGGAATCAGGAATGCTTATCTGCCTGAGTTCAAATCCAACCTCAGATAGTTACTAGCTTTGTGACCCTGGGCAAGTCACTTAACCCTTTTTGCCTCAGGTCCTCATCTGTAAAATGAGATTGGGAAGGAAATGGTAAGCCACTCCAGTATCTTTACCAAGAAAACCCCAAATGGGATCTTGAAGATTCAGATATGACTGAACAACAATAAGAAATCTTGTGACTTAGAATGCCCCTCTCAATATCCCCTTCCCCCAGGGACTACCCTTACTTCAAGGCCCAGCTCTGTTGACACCTCCTCCATGAGGTTTTCACTGATTCCCTCAGTCAGAAATGATGTTTCCTTCCTCAAACCTTAATTACCCCCTTTGTACCTATTTTATGTACTTATAGGCCCACCTGGTTTTTGTTTGTTTATTTGAAATACAGCATATTTGTATGTTTGCGGGTATGTGTGTGTGTGTGTGATATCATTCTCCTACATACACATGCACATTCTGTGTCCCACTGGGGGCAATTTCAATAGCTGTCCCTCCATGCCTGGAATGCACTCCCTCCCCATCTTGGCCTTCTGGCTTCCTTCAAGCCTCAGCTAAAACTCACCTTCTAGATGAACTCTAATTCCTGTTAGGGCCTTCCCTCTATTGGCTGCCCCCCACCCCCATTTATCTTGTTTATAGCTCATTAGTTGTTTGCATGTTTTCTCCTCCATTAGACTGGGAAATGCTTGAGAGCAGAGACTAACTCATACCTTTCTTTGTTTCTCCAGCACTTAGCAACAGCACCTGACACGTAGTAGGCACTTAATAAATGCTTATTGATTAACTGACTTACAAGGGAAGCTGTGGTTTTAACATAATTTTGGATCACATGTAATTCCTATAGCATCTGTGCCATCAATTGTACGAATGCTCTGTCTTGGTCTCAGTTCAACCAGGGTTTTTAAAAAGTATCTAGTATATATAAAATGTTATGTAATTGGAGATTATGCATATTATATACATACATATAATATAAACATGATGTATTAAAGATACAAAAAAACTAGACAATTATGTCTTTGAGTTTAGATTCTACTGTATGTGCACATGTATGCAGATAAGTAAATACAAAGTGTATATATGTATACATATATGTAAATATATGTGTATATATATATATGCACATATATATATGGGCAACTAGGTGGCACAGTGAGTAGAGCACAGGCCCTGGAGTCGGGAGGACCTGAGTTCAAATTTGGCCTCAGACACTTGACACACTTACTAGCTGTGTGACCTTGGACAAGTCACTTAACCCCAATTGCCTTGCCTTCCCCTCTCAAAAAATTATATATATATATATGTGTGTGTGTGTGTGTGTAGCATACAAAATATATTATATGCACAAAGTATATTATATATGTATATATGTTATATATACAAAGCATATTATATATAAAATACATACAAAGTATATGGGAGGCAGGAAACTAACTGGAAGGCTGGGGAAGGCTTTGTGGGTGGGGTAGGTGGCCCCTAGAGCTGGGCCTTGAAAATGGATAGAGATTCCAATGGGCAGAAGTCAAAGGATCATAGCCTTAGAGCTGGAAGGAACCTTAGAGATTATGTAGTTCAGTCCCCTCCTTTTACAGATGAACAAACTAAGGCCAGGACAATTAATGACTTGAAAAGGGTTAAAATTCCAGATCTGGGCAAGCCGAGCTCTTCTGGGCTCAGGTCCTCTGCTGCTCCAGTCTCTCAGCTGAATTGATTTCTACTGTCCCAGCTAAATTATCTTCTATTCCCATGTGCCAATAGTCTCTTTGGATCCTTTGCCGTTTTCTGCAGTCATCTGCTGGAATTCAGACCTCCAGGCAACCTCTCCCTGAAGGAAGAGGGCTGTTAGCCATAACAGAAGTCCATATAATTATACCCAGGGAGATTTTTTTTAAACAAGATCATTTATACTTCATTTCTACTGTGTTGTCTTAGATTTTCTAACCCTAGTCTTCTCCCTGTCACAAATAAACAGAGATCTATAATCCTCTCAAAAGAAACCAGACGGAGATGAGAGGGAGGGGGTAGGGGTATACAGTGGGTATTCAATAAACATTGCTAGTGGACTGACTGAGGAAATATTGATGAACTGCTAGGTAGAAAGAGAAAAAAGTATTGTCTATGTTGTCTTCCAAGAATCTTTTGTTTTCCAGTATTATCATACCTATAAATTTCCAGGGATGTCAAGGCCACACAACAAAAGCTAAAAGTCTTGCCAATCTCTAATGAATGTTGTTCCTATAAAAAGGCACATTTTCCTTTTCTGTCTCTTTTTGAAAAATCCTTCCTTGACCTATTCACATTCAACTTGTGTCTTTGTATTTGTGTAACATATAGAATGTATTATTTACCTGAATAATTGAAATATCTGAGTTGGGTTAACATAAGTATCATGTCTCAGATTATAACTCCTCTGTAACTTAAAAGATATCTTCTGGAGGTGCTATAGCCTTCAATTTCATAACCTGTGGACAATTTACTTAGATGAATGTTTGGATAACTTATATAGAGCCAGTAACTACCAAAGGTAGGGACCCTGCGGCCTTGAGGCCACATGTGGCCCTTATGTCCTCAAGTGTGGCAGACTGCATTTGAGGACCTAAAGGGCCACATGTGGCCTTGAGGCTGCCGGTTTCCCACTCCTGAACTCATACTCAACACATTTTTACCTTCGTAAGACTTTCTAGAAATTATATTCCACTGGCATAATCTTCAAAAGTCAAGGTCACTCATACAGACATCGATGTAGAAGCCATTCATACTTCTTAAATTGCCAGTTTCTGTCCCCCACCCCCTCTGACTCTGTTTCTTTTTGACTGTTTCAGTGGAATATATATGACTGTGTGATTACGCTCAAAAGCGATAAAGCTTTACCAATTCAATTCAACAAAATTTTATTATTATCCATGCTGAAAAGCACCCTCTACTAATTAATGAGAGTGATAAAAGTCCCTACATTCATGGAACTTATAATTTTGTAGAAGTGACACACACCCTATAACTATAATAAAAATAGCATGAGATGAGTTTGTGGAGGGGGTGGTGTAGAGTGAGGTATGAAGACAAAAAGGTCTGACAGAATATGACCCACAAATCTGAAAAGACTGGGATCTGGGGAGTGAGAATGAGTGGAAAGGATTCACTTAGACAAGCTTGGGTCTTATAGTAAAATTTGCCTACTTGTATTTATTCCTTTGAAACTAGTGATCTAGTGAACTAGCCAGACTTAGATGATGCTAAGTGCCTAATTTCAAGAAACCGAAACACATTATAAAAAAGTGAGTTCTACATACATCTCTATGCTAAAGAGGGGTGGGGAAGGTATTGGTGTCTCACATATAGGAGGCACAGCGTAAATGTTAGTTGAATTCAGTTATGGAGTAACAATTTATCTCAGTATGGTTCTGTTAATATTTTAGAGCTGGTACTTAGTTTTCCAAAAAGAAATCCAGAAGTTTCATTTAGACAAAGCTACGTCACATAATAGAGAGCGCTGGGCCTGGAATAAGGAAAACGAGTTCGTGTTTGGCCGCAGACACTAGCTAAGCCATCCTAGGCAAATCACTTAACCTCTGTCTCAGTTTCTTCATCTATAAAATGGGGATAATAATAGCACCTAGTTCCCAAGATTGTTGTGGGATAATAATTGTAAAGTGCTTAAAACAGTGCCTGGCACATAATAAACACTATCTAAATGCCAAACATCTCCAGTATCTCTGCCAAGAAAACCCCAGATGAGATCACAGTCAGACATGACTGAAAATGACTAAACAACAAAAAAAAATTAGCTGCCATCCTCCTCCTCCTCATTCGTATTAATTTAAAAGTGTTAAATTTTCATCATATTTCTATAGGTCTGGAGAAGTCCCTCTCTCCTCTCTCCCCTTCTCTCCCTCTCTTCTCTCTTTCTCCCCTTTCTCTCTCTCCTCTCTCTTTCTCCCCTTTCTCTCTCTCCTATCTTCTCTCTCTCCCTTGGTAGTTAGTCTGCCTGCCTCAAATCTTCCCCCATTACAGTTGATTTCTCCCTTCAGCCACTAAAGTGATTTTCCTAAAACACAAATCTGATCATGTCATTGCCCCCTGCCCCCACCCCCACCCCCCAACACACAATAAATTGCATGGAATCCCATCTGCTTCCAGGATCAAATGCAAAATTCTGTGTTTGGCATTCAAAGTCTTTTGTAACCTAGCTCCCTCCTACGTTTTCAGTCTTTTTACACCTTACTCCCCAACATGTAATCATCAATCCAGTGACTCTGGCCTCCTGGCTATTCTACAAACAAGATACTTCGTCTCTCAGGGCCAGGCATTTCCTCTGGCTATCGCCTGTGTTTGGAACACTCTACTTTCTCCTCTTTGACTACTAACTTCCTTGACTTTCTTTAAATCCCAACAAAGATCTCACATTCTATAGGAAACCTTCCCCAACCACAACCTTCCCTCTGTTAATTATTTGCTATTTAGTATAGCTTGCTTTGGAAATATTGGTTTGCGTGTTGTCTCCTCCGTTAGATTATAAGTTCCTTGAGGGCAGGGGCTATCTTATGCCTCTTTTTGCACCCCAAGCACTCAGCACAGTGCTTGGCACATACTAGGTGCTTTAAAAATGTTGATTAATTGATTGCCTTCCTTTTTTCCCCCTTTCTTTTTAAAATATAGGTGGGTGGCTATTTAATTTTTAATATTCTCATGCAGTTTTTTGACAGGTTATACATATGCTAATAGAAATAAGCTTATTATTTGAAGCACAGAGCTGCTTGTCAATGAAGCTTCATTAACACCGTTATCACTGCCTGACATTTATCTTATAATTTTCTAGAGCTGACTGTTGTGTCTCCATGGAAACCCAAATTGCAATTGAAACAAGTGAGATAATAAAGGCATCCACTGAGATTGACAGCATGCAAAGCCTGGTTACAGTTGTGTATAGTCCCTCAGATAGCTACAACTACTGAGAAGCTGACCCCTTTTCTGGGTTTCTTATCCATTCCTTCTTACCCTATATTGACTAGCTGCTTATATGGCGAACTTGCCATGATATCTTTGATTCTGGTGTTTGTAATTAGATCCCTCATTTTTATTGGAGTCATCTCAAGACATTATGGAAGACTAAATACAAAATTCATCATGATTCTATTTGAATAAAGAAGGAAATTCTCTTGGGGCAATTATGACAAAATGTTGATCAGTCCTTGAACTAGGAGCCTGTGGAAGCTTGAGAAGATTTTTTTTTTTTTGCAACTACATCTCTATACTACTATTTTTCCCTTTATATCTAAGGACCTGTGCTCTTTTAAGTTCATGACTCTAAATCAATTTGGATGGTGCCTCAAAGCATAGAGTCATGAAACTGGAGTGGGTCCAGAGTGAATTAATCTGAAATTAATTTGATTCTGAAAGGCTCCATCTGGCTGTGTTTGGGAAAGGCAGTTAGACAGATATATAAACAAATGATCATCTGTATTCAATGTGCCAGATGTAGTGTCAAAAAATGAAGAAATGGCTTTAAAAAAATCAGCTAAGGGAGATTTTTGATATAATGATATTCGGGCTCTTAGACTAACAACCATTATAACTTAGTACATGATTCTATTTTTGTTCTTATTTGTTTGAAGGAATTGTCTGATAGTGTTCTTTGAAAAGTAAGCAAATTGAATGTCAAAGCCTGTTTTGATATTGATGACTTTCGATGGTAACTGAAATTGATGATTTACTAAGAGTACTTAGTTCTATGAAGTTTAGTTTCAAAATGTTTATTTAGTTTTGATTCCCTTTTTGGAAATAATTTAAGGATTTTTAAACCACATTAGTGAAATGACCAATCATGAATCCAAAGTACTGATGCTGAAGAATGTTACCCATCTCCTGACAAAGAGATGATGAACTCAATATATGGAATGGAACATGCATGGCCAACGTGGAAATTTGTTTTGCTTGACTATGAAGATTTATTATAATAGTTTTATCTTTATTTTTTCCAGTAGTGGAGGAGGAAGGGAAAGAGAAATAAATTCTTGTTAATTGAGGTAAAGGGGAAGAAGAAATCAGTTAAAAAAACTGACACAGGAAAATCACATGTTGGCTTTTCCACATTGGCGTGTGGTTTTGTACCACAGAACACTTATATTTTGAATCTCATAAGTACAAGTATGAATGATTAACTGATAATTGTATTCATACAGGAGAAAATATGTATTTAAGATGCTCCAGTACCAGTCTGGCAATAACGTTCGACCTAAGAGATTGGGTGTGTTCTTGCAAAAAAAAAAATTTTTTTACAGATTTGCTATTAAGAATTGTGAACATTGAATTTTGAATAATCTAGTGTTTATAGGAGAATGTCATTAGGGTCTGCTCCTGTAGAACTTCATATTCCTTGTGTGTGTGTGTGTGTATGACTACAAAGCAGCCGGAAAATTCTTATTATGATCATAAAACAACTGAATTTGTTATCTTATTTTCTATATTTTAGGGCCTACCACTCTTCCCACCCCATCCCCAAGTCAAAATAACCATATTGTCTGAAATCTTGAATTATAAGTAATAAATTATTCATTTTGATGTGTGGCATTTCATTTTACCTTAATTTTAAAAAAAATTAAAGTAGTAATAGACAAACTTAGCTGAATAGAGTATGGTGAAGATTCTGATGAACTCTCTAAAGTTACCAAGTAATCAATATTAGATGTATTCTACTGAATTTTTGATGCGTGTTTCATTATAGCCTCAGCTATCTCTAACTATAGAGGAAAGATCCATTTTGGATAATCAAATTGAGCTAGGATTTTGGAACTAACACTTTCAAAAATTAATTGCTTTGATTGGAAATCTTTCTATAATATATCCAATGAGGAAGCATGGTAGAATGGATAAAGAAGCAGCCTCAAAGCCAGGAAAACTTGGATTTAAGATCTTCTTTGGACCTACATTAGTAGTATGACCTCCCGACAAGTCACTTAACCCTTCAGTGTTCCTGAGTGCAGCCTAAACCAGATTAAAATGTAATTGGGAAATGTTTAATTTTATTAAGTTATATTAAATAAAAATACAATAAAACAGAAATATTACATTAAGCCATTACAGGGGCAGCAGGGATCCTTATGTGCAGATTGATGCCTCTGTTTCTATTTGAGTTTTACATCAGTGCTTTGGGCTACTTTTTAAGATTAAGGTGCAGAAGAGGTGTTGACCTGCCGTGATAGAGGGCATTACCTCATCTGGGAGTTCCATATAGTAATGAAACCCTGGGTCCAGTCCCTATCTCAATCCCTATCAGACCATACCCTCTCTCCTGAAACAGAATATGGTAAATATAATTAAATTTGTTATTCCCGAAAGGTGATGATTTTATCTTGTTCTTGGACTGCTTTCACTAGCTCAAATTGAAGCCCTTAAGAATCACTTCGTCTGAAAAAATTATCACCTGGTGGTCAGCCTTCCGGTAATGATTGCTGAGCCTAATTTAGCTTATTTTTTTCTTGATGACTCAGTAATAATACTAAGCAAATCATACAATGAGTATCATTTTTAGTATGGTGAGGTCCTTAAGGCCCAGAGAACTTGCTGGTTTTCTTAGACTGACTTTAACATTAGCCTGCATTTCCTGGTCACACATCAGTTGATAGAGAGCCAGAGATGATGGGCGAGAAATGGGACAGGTGATAATGAGAAGCTGACCCAGAATTACATTTTGCTGCAGATAATCAAAAGTGTCACCGATACATACACAAATAATCAAGAATTGACTAATGCAAAGACTGTCTGGGTCTAAATTATAGAGAACTTGTTATTGACTGAAAACCAGACAAGTTATCAGAAAGGTTAGCCCCTTCGGGGGGGGGGGGGGGGGGGCGGAGGGGCAGGGAATTATAGACCATGAGCACCGACTCTAAACCAAAGCCTCTCCTCTTGGGAAGAAGAGGCAGAAATCATGTAGAAAGTGACACTTGAGCTTAACTTTGACGAGAGGCAGGGATTCCAAAGAGGCAGCTGGGCAGCTCTGTGGATAGAACAGTGGGCCTGAAGTCAGGAACACCTGAGTTCAAATACAGCCACAGGCATTTGTGTGTGACCCTGGTCGAGTCAGTTCATCTGTTTGCCTTAATCCACTGGAGAAGGAAATGGCAAACTGCTTCAGTATCTTTGCCAAGAAAACCCCATGGCCAACATTGGCATGCTATGGGCCACAGGGTCACAAAGAGTTAGATATGACTAAATGACTGAACAGCCAGGGATTTCTAAGAGTCATAGGGGAGGAAAGAGGGCAATCCAGATATGAGGGTAAGGAGACTGCCTGTGTAATCGCATCATATTAGGGACACCTTGGCTTTAATGTGGAGTATATGAAGGGAAGGAATAGATGATTAGAAAGGTTGAAGCCAGACCACAAATGGCATTACAAGCCAAATGGAGAAGTTGGTATTTTATCTTCAAAGCAATGAGAGAGAGCCATCAGAGCTTGTGGAAGAAGGGGCGTGACATCCAACCTCTGCTTTAGGCAGCTGTGTGGGAGAGAGATTGGTGAGGAGAGACCAGTTAAGCTGTTGTGGTTGTCTAGGTAAAAGGTGCTAAGAATCTGAATTTGGATAGCGCTCCTTTGAGTGGAAAGAAAGGGCGTAAGATTCGGCAACTTTTTGGTGAGGGAGAGTGAAGAGTCAAAGATGAGCAGATATGTGTTTCCTGGTTCTGCCCTCTGCTAAAAGGAAACGCTAATAAGACACGACACAATCATCTTTGACTGGCAGGCAGCATGTATCTTTTTCTATTTTAAAATTTAGTTCATTTTCATAAACATTGACAATGTCTCCTTCCCCCAGACCCTCAATTGAACTATTAAAAAAACCAAAATAGCAATTATGTATAGCAAATATGCATAATCCCACAAAACAAACTCCAACATTAGCCATGTCCAAAACTGAAAGGTAGCATGTATCTTCAATTTCTCCTGTAAATCCTTGTCCACTCTACCCTCATTCTGCATATATTAAGGCATTAGTAACATTCTCCACTTAATAATCAGCTAATTCTTATTGACTGACTGAACACGCAGTATGGTATACGGAGGTATCAGACTCAAGGACAAGCAGCTGGCAAAACTCAGGTATGTGGCCTGAATCAGATTAAAATTATAATAACTGGAAAATGCAGAACAAAATAAATTAAGGTTCAATAAAAAAGAGATATTGATGATTTGTGGTTTTCTGAGTCAATATGAGGCTTCAGGGAGGTGATTCTATGTGAATTTGACACCACTGGTATAATAGAGTTCTGGGCCAGAATCAGGAAAGACCTGTGTTCAAATCCTGCTTCTCACACTTTGCCAGCTCTCAGACCATGTGGCCAGTCACTTAGCTTTTCCTGAGACTGTTTTCTACAATAATAACTGCAATACCTACATCAAAGAATAGTCATGAAGTGGAATTGTGAACACTTCACAAACCTTAAAGTGCAATATAAATCCCAGCTATTATTACTGGGTGGCATCAAAAGGGAGACTTATGGACCTTTTATCTAAGTGAAAATAATCAATAGTCAACAAGTTGTTAGTTGAGAATCTACAATATGCCCATCATTGTACAAGGATATAGGAGACATCTAAGACAGTGTCTCAACCTTCAGGCACTTTACAGTAATGACGAGAGAATATATACACAAAGAGAGAGCAGCATAGGTAATAAATGATCAAGTGCCAAAGCTGGGGCATATAGATAATCAGTATTCTAGGAAGACATGAAAGAGAGAGTTCATTGGAGAGCCAGAGAAGTTTCAGAAGTCTCTGTGAAGACAATGCAACTTAAGTGGAAGGCAGGAAGAACAAAGAGAATGATCCTGGAGATCGAAGTGGTGCAAATAAAATAGAGAAGAAAACATAAATAAGAGGGACATCTTGAAGGAGGAAGTTGTAGGACTTGGTTACTGATTGGATATAAGAAACAAGGAGAAGGCAAAAATGACTCAGTTAAAATAATAGTCATTAATTACATCCTATGTATTGTGGTAGGTTTTATGAGGCACAGAAGTAGTAAAAGTGAAAAGTACAAAAGGCCAAGGTCAGTCTTGGGGAACATTGCAAGTCTGGACACCTCCTCATCTATGAAAAGGATTGGCAATAAATGACCTATAACGTCCCATCCAGTGCTAAATCTCATGATTTAAGAGTTTTTAGAAAAGAGATCCAGAGTGGCCCAGTCAGGGAAGTCTGCCTACAAGGCAAAGAGACGAATTTAGTGACATAAAGAAGATTTAGTCACAGAGCTACTGAGAAGTGGAATAGCCTCAACAATTAGAGCTGGAGATAGCGACCATCTCCTCACGTTGTAGAGGCGAATCCCATAAGTGGATTGGACTCAGTGGACACTGAGAGGTCCCTTACCCAAGAGACTGGGCAACCTTAATCCTCCAACATGTTTTGGTTACTATGTAGTGGTCATTGCTGTACCTCCTCACTCTAAGCTTCTGTTACGCCAAAGGCTTCATCAAAGTCAAGAGGAATGGGAATTGCATACACTCTTAGGTTGGGGCTAGAAATTGATCACCATTAATCTTTGTTTGAGAAACTGTAATATGATGATGTTGTAAACTGTATTATAATGAATTGGGTGGGAAATAAGTAGAGAGGAAGTGATGGCCATTGTTTTAGAATGCATGAATGAATGAATGAAGAAAGCACTTACTGAACATTTATTCTATGTCAAGCACTATGCTAAGTCCTAGGAAAGCAAACACCAATGTGAACAGTCCTGCCCTCAAGGAGCTCACATCCTGATGGGGAGACAGCATGTAGAGATAAGATGGTGGTTGCAAGGGGAGGTATATTCCACTTGAAAATTATCTCCTCAACAGGGAGATTTGAATGAAGGGGGGAAAATGGTGTCCATGAGCAGGGAAAGAGTGAAGAAATTAGAGAAGAGGATAGTTATGGGAGTGTGATCCCAGAGGAAAAGAGATAGAACTGGATTGAGAGAACAGTGTGAGAGATGAGCTTTAAAAAGTAGATTCATAGGTTAATAGAACTAAAAATGGCACCTATTAACTAGAACAACACAAACCTTGGAGACATTTGATGACCTCTCTAAGGCCATTTTCTTGGTTAGACCCAGAACTGAACCTCGAACTCAGGTTTCCTCACTTAGTTTGGGGCTCATTCCAAGGCTCTGCGCTGCATTCCTAAAAAACATTCATTGAAAGATCTTCTTGGGTTCCTGTCACCAGGGAGGTAAACTAACCAGCTATGGCTCAAATAAGGCAGATTTTACATCACGGCAGGATTATTAATGTAAGAGGGAGGTGGGTCATCCCATCTTCTCTAACTTGTTCCCATTCTGCCTCTGGAGTATGCTGTTTCTTAAACTGTCTCACCAGTAATCACAGGGTCTCCCAACACAAGCATCTTTTCTGGAAGAATGATACTGTTGGGGAATAACTTAACTCCTTAACTCCAAGCAGGGGGGAAAAATAACCTTTTGACTGCTTTTGATCATTTCTTTAAGGATCTTAGAGTAGAATAGTAGGAGCCCAGAGCTTTCTCTGGCTTACTGTCACCTTAACACTTAGTTTATTCTTTAAAAGCCTCTCACCAAAAATTGACTGCAGGAAGTATGGCCTAGTAAAATATGTTGGACACTGGGTCCGCCGCTACATGCTGTGTGAATTGGCAGAAATCTTTTAACCTCCCTGCTTGGGCCAAGAAAGAACCAAAAATGGATTTGGATCACCTCAGAGAAAGATGCTTGTGAAAACACAAGATATCATAGTATTATGGGGAAACTTGGTGGTGTGGTCCATGGTGAGGGTGGGGTCTAGAGTCAAGAAGTTGTCGTTCAGTCGTTTTTCAGTTGTGTCTGACTCTCCATGATCCCATTTGGGGTTTTCTTGGCAAAGATACTAGACTGGTTTGCCAATTACTTCTCCAGCTCATTTTACAGATGAGGAAACTGAGGCAAACAAGGTTAAGTGACTTGCCCAAGATCACACAGCTAGTAAATGTCTGAGCCCAGATTTGAACTCAGGAAGATGAGTCTTTCTGACTCCAGGCCCTCCAGCATTCTCTCTGCTGTTCCACTTAGTAGCCCAGGAGTCAAGAAGAACCAAATTCAAAGAGGGCTTCAGATGCTTACTGGATATGTGACCCTGGGCGAGTCACTTAACCTCTGTTTGCCTCAGTTTCCTCAGTTGTGAAATGAGGATAGTAATAGCATCTACCTCCTAGGGTGGTTGGAGGATCAAATGAGATATTTGTAAAGTACTTAGCATGGTGCGTGGCACGTAGTGTGTGTGTGTATTTAAATGTTACTTATAAATATGTTTATAAATATGCTTATAAATATATAAATGTTACTTATTAATTTTTATACAATTGTCCATTTGATAAAGCTATTTTTAAATGAGCTAATGACTAGAAAAGCATTTATAGAACATCTACTGTCTATGCCAGATGATGTTAGGTATAGAAGATACAATACAAAAATATTCTGTTGTTGTCCCCATTAGAGTGTAAACTGCTTACAAGCAGGGATTACAATGCAACACATTGCAGAGAGCTTGAAATTTTGCACCAGAGTAGCTCAAACAACTTTTCAGACATTCAATTAAATCCTGCTAAGAAGTTAGTTATTTTTAGTTATAGTTCAACCATTTGGGGAAATTGACCATTAATTTCCTTCAGATCCTTTAGATTCTATTTAGTCGTCTTCTAGAGAAGAGCTTATCTACTAGGAAGACCTGCTAGGGCTCTCCACAAAAACCTTAAATTTAACAGTGAGCGTGTGTGTGTATTTTCTTGTCTCCCCCATTAAATGATGAGCTCCTCGAGAGTAGGAACTGTTTGTCTTTTGTCCTTCTTTGCATCACTGCCGCTTAGTGCAATGCCTGACAATGACAGGTGTTTAATAAATAAAATTTGTCCAACTGCACTTAATTGTAATACCTATTGGTATTACTATGTGTTCGAGCAAAATTTTAATAATGATAGACTATAAACCTACCCCACAAGGAAATAGGAAGAGAATTGTTTTCTCCGTCTTATTAGTAAGGGAATTAAGAAAGTTAACTTGACCAAAGAAACAATTACCCAGTAGTTCAGATAGGATAAGAACCTAGTTTTCTCAGTCCGTTCTCAAAAGATAGTCTCTCAGAAGGTTATCACCAAAAATACAGTGGATCTGTTTGAGGATTTTGCTGCATTAAATCTTGAAGATATTGCTAAATGTTCATCATCACTTTAAGAGATTTTGGTTACAGGATTTGGGGAGGAAATACAATTGACGGAATATTGGATTTGAAGTTTGGGTAGCAAATGATGGGCCTAGCTTAAATCAAAATCAATTATACTTGGCTTAGAATTAATTAATAAACTTTTTAAAGAAAGGGGACATTTAGTACTCTTCTTTTGTATACTGTAAATTTAGAAGTCGGTAAATATTTTTGATTAGTGTATGAAAGAACGTTTTAAAAATTTAGAGTGAGTCATCTCAATTTCTATTCCTTCCTTTAATTTTCTAGGAACTATAACCAAATCCTTTTGAGGCTGTGCTAATAAAAGGATAATGTCCAAGAATAGGAATGTAATAATCCCACTGTGTTTTGTCATGGTCAGACCAAATCTGGATTGTTTTATTCAGTTCTGGGCATCGTAATTTGGAAAGGCTTGGATAAGCTTGAAGGTTTCCAGAGGAAGGGAACCCAGAGGATATAGGACCTTGGTCTTGTGCCATATGAGGATTGTTTGAAAGACCTATAGGTGTTAAGCTTAGCTGTGTTCAAATATTTGAATATGTGAAAGAAATTATACTTGTTCTCCTTGGCCCCATAGGGCAAAATCAGAAGTGGTAGATAGGAATTGTGAAAAGGCAAGCTTAGACTTGATATAAGAGAAAGCTGACCAACAATTAGAGCTTTCCAAATGTGAAATGGAGTGCCTTAAGAGGCAGTGAGTTCCCCATCTTTTGAGGTCTTCAGAGAAAGGCTAGATGACCACTAGTTTGGATATGTTTTCCTTTTCAAGTATGAGATGGATTAGACAGCCGCCAAAGTCTTTTCCAACTGTGAGACTTTGTAATATCTACAATTAATAGTCTACTTTGGTACATTTTTCCGTCTTTTTCTTTTTACCAATCTGAAAATTGAGGCACAGAACGGATAAATAATGTTCTTAAGAACACGCAGTAAATTAAATCAGTCATGTAACTAGGAATGCAATCCATATTCCCCAACATTGTTGTTATACTCGCTGAGCTACATTGACTTCTGCTCATAGAGACTGAGAATGTTAGCAGCATTTGGAAGATAGAGTTGGAAAGGACCTGAGTCGCCATCTAGTTCAACTCATGCACAAAAGGAAATCTCCGCAGTAACATTCCAGACAAGTGATTACCCGGCCTCTGCTAGAAGATCTCTAAGGAGGGGGACCCCCACCAACTCTCAACGTACAACTGGACTTCTTAATGCAGCAGTCAGTAACCCTTTGAGAAGGAAGAAGGGAATTTTGCTGGTGCCTCCAAGTTGAATCCTAATAGTTTAATTCTGTTCTTAAACAAACAGGAACATTAAGAAGTAGGGACAGTGGAGGATGTGTTAATATTCATAATTGCCATCCCCACCCTATTAGCTGTCAGCAACCATCCAAGCCTTTCACCAGATTTCTTTATGCTTCTCCCTTATGTAGCTTAAATCTGCAAAAAGTTTCTATGACAACCAAACAAAAACAGTTTCTTTAGATGCTATCATATAAACGTAAGTGATATTAAAAAATTATTCTGGTCTCTGTTGAGAAACTGGCCTGTCAGCTAAATGAAAGGATGGGACAGTGGTCAGGTTATTAGAAAGAACATTTGCACAAACTGAAAGAAATGCTCTGACCACAAACATAAATAGTTCCCCCCTCCCACACACTTAGAGCAGTTAATATATGCCCTTGAGAGGTTCTCCACAATGTAGAGGACACCCTGTCAGCTATTAAGCCTGTGGACTGGGTCACCTGATGGACTAGATTGTACATGGAGAGTCACATTGTGGGACCCATGCGGCTTGACAGATCACCCAAATTCTGTCATGAATGAATCATCTCATCTAAGCTATACTTCTTGGAATCAAAATCTTATAGTCAGTAGGAATGGAATGCATTCCCTCCTAACCAGCTCTTCAAGTGTCTCAGTAGATCCATGAGACATGCAAAAGCTAAACCATTGTGGGGGTGAGTGACTAGTCCAGTGCCACAAGCCAACCAGATAGGTATAGGGCTGGACTTCTGAGTTCATGAATGAATTTACTTTCTTCTACATTCAACCAAAGTCAAGTGAGAAAATACTCAAACTAATGTCCGTGCTTAGTGGAATAAGGTTTCCTTTTTGTTTCTAAATTTCTATACTTCCTGCACTGGCAAATGACAGTGCCATGCTTTGGAGCTCTCTGGAGCATCGATTTAAGCTCTCTTAGTTTCTGTTTCTCTATGGATTATCAGCCTCAGAGGGATCTCATGGGAATACTAGTTGTCCTTGGCAAAATGTAAACAAAATCCACCCTGAGAAACCCATAGTATTATTAGGAAAACGCGAGCAGAAAAGTGTAGACAGATCTCTAGGTCCCTGTGATATGCTGCTGCTTAAACAAGAAACATCACAATTTAGAACAGGGTATGGCAAGTTAACCTTCATGCAAAGCATATTCATTGAATTGGATTCTAAGAGGTTGTGGGGTGGTAGAAATGGGCAGTAATACAGTCTTATCTTCCAATCTGTTGTCAGGAATTCAAGTTGTCATACATTTATGAAGAGATAGCCTCCTCCGCTTTATGTGCAAGGGGACTAATTTGTCTTCCTTCCTCTACTACAAAGAACATGCCTTAATTGGGCATGCTCAGAAGCGTTGCAACTGACAGAGACAAGAAGCAAGACGTCTGTTAGTCTCCACTAGAACTGGGCACACACCCAGACTGAAGTTTGGCATTAGAAGGAGAAAGAAGCATAGGTGAAAGACATTCAGGATAATCTCCTTGTGATCTGATTATTATAAAACTATCAGGAAGGAGTAGGAACATGGGATGGTATCAGGAATGTAGGGATGGTATCAGGAACGTAGCGAAGGCCTGGTGGTGAAGGACCAATCAACAAGCTTAAGTACCTACTATGTGCTAGGTCCTGGGGACACAAATGCTAGAGATGGGGACTGGATCTTTGATTACATTGTTACAGAGAACTTCTGGGTGAGGAAATTCCCTCTACCAATGCAAGGTGGCACCTTCTCTGCAACTCATAATTTTAGAGATTTGCCTAAAGCAGTGAAAAGTTGAGTGATTTGCTCAGTATCTATATATAGCCAGAATGAGTCATAGGCAGGATTTGAACCTAAGTCTTTCTGGCTTTGAAGCCAGCTCTCCACTAAGAACAAAATGAAATCTCCAAATTCATGCTCTCAAGAAGTTTACATTTTATCAGGAATCTAGAAAACTATGGTCAGAATTGTGTTTTGATTTAGGGAACAACTGGAAATGATTTGAACTGGATGAGGAAGGGGCTGACTACCTTTGGTCCTAAAGGATTAAAATCTTGGTGCTCATCTAGTCCAGCCACCTCCTTTTACAGATAAGGAAACTGAGACCCAATGAGGAGAAGTACAGGGACTTTCCTAAATCCCAGTTGACTAGTTAATGGCAAATCAAGGATTAGTACCCAGGCCCAGTCCTGTTAGTCTCGGGGACACCACCAAACATTCAATAGTGTTTTTTTTTGTTTGTTTTTTGGTTTTTTTAGGCCACTCCATGGCTAATATCCCTTAGAAACTGTCCGCAGCCCACAAAAAATTTACAAACATAAACAGTAATTCCAAAGCTTAATCAACTTGTTTTTGTTCCCCTCTTACAATTTTGCAGGTTCTGTGTGAGTTTTATACCTTTTGAGAAAGTAAAAATATTATCTTTTAGACATTGGGGGCCATTAGCTTTAGAATCAGAAATTTAGATACAAACCATAGAAGAGATAACAATATTCAAACATGATTGAAACAGGCAGCAGTCGGTTACTGCCTCTCCGAGGTGGTCAGTTTTAATTATACTCTGAGAAAAGAAGATATAAGGCCAAATGCTGTCCTTGCTTTCTGTAGAAGCTGAGAACTGGGGCAAAGTCTTCCGCTTTTTTGATGGGCTGTTGTCAACTTCGGTAACCACAAGGCCCTTCCTGTCCCAGAAATAAGTCTTGCCTCACTTTCAACCTGCTACAGACATGTTGAAACTATTGCTGAGGGGGCTTTTGTGTGCTTTCTTCACACACATATGACTGAAGCCATAATTTCAACTTTCTTAAATGTTCATTAAATTCTCAAAGAATTTGTTGAAAACAGCGTTAAGAGCATAAGCAAACAAAAATATTAAATAGCTTTAGTATAAACATAACATTTTATCCAAACCATTGAAAGGTTTTGTAGTTTGCATTTTATACATTATTTCCTTTTTGAAAGACTAATTGAAGCAAGTATTGAAAACAGAATTGTTTCAAAGAAACCATAGAGGGAAAGGAGAAATAGGAGAAGAAGAAAAAGTTAAATGTTGAGCCTAGTGAGAATTTTTTTTCATTTTTATATAAATTTTAAAATTTCTCTTTCCCCAAAATGGTTTCCTTTTAGTTACTCATAATTCCTAGGATGCAGAGAAGCATAGAGTCTTATGGTTAGAGGCAAAGGGGTCTTAGAGATCATTTAATCATGGTTTCTTAACCTTTTTTGTGCCATGGATCCTGTTTGCCATCGGAAACCTAAGTGAAAACTTTAGAATAATGTTTCTTTTTATTTTTTTTTAAATTCACAATTGAAGGAAATTATTAAATTTTAGTTATAAGTTAGTAAAAATAAAGATATCTTACATCCAAGTGCATGGACCTTCAAAAATCTATCCGTAGACTCCCAAGAGATCCATGGACCCTAGATTAAGAATCCTTGAATTAATCCTGTCCCCTAATCTGAAAATTAGGAAATCGAAGCCCAGAGAGATTGAGTGAATTACCAAAAGTCACACAGTCACTAAGTAAAGCTACATTTGAACCCAGATCATCCAGCATCTTCCATTACTAGCACACCACATTTTCAGTACACTTTTACCAAATAAAGAAATCTTTGTTTCATTTAGGGAATGTTTTATCTTTTAAATTAAATAATAACCTGAAGGCAAAAGTGAAATTCCACATGCTCTAAAATGTTTAATTTTTAAATAAACATGTACAATTGTCTTAGATTTTTTTTCTGATCATTTTGCCCCTTGTAGTGGAGGTTGCGGTGTTTAAAGGGGAGCTCTGCAATATCTTACATGTATTTAGATACAAATAAGACAGGTCTCTGCCATGAAGATCTTATAGCCTGAGAATCCAAGCTAAACACAGTATTACAAATGAGCAGGCAGCAGGGCTAAATACAACAGCTGTCTGCTTCCAAGAACAGGTGGGCTTCGGGTTTATATTTGAAGGAGAAGAGAGGGAAGGTGCCGATCTATGTAACACATGCTTTCTTTGCTGATCATATCTTAAATAGTAATGATCAGAGTAAACAACTGAAAATTACTTTCAGTTGCTTGTCAGTGCCATGAATTTCAGGCTCCGAACCCCCATTAGCACTTTCAAAATTTCAGCTTTGAAAAAGGATATTTAGGAAAATTGGTATCTTACTCCTTTTGCCAGCCCCCAGACATTTATGGGATATCCTAAGAATAAAATGTAGAATTTTCCTCTTGGTACCCCACCTCCCCCAAACAAAACAAAACAACAAGAACTTGTGATTGTTTAGAACTCAAGTACAACATCTGGAAATCAGATACAGGGAACAATTTATGGAGTGTGGAAGATGTGAAATATTCAGTGCCCTTTACAGGGAACTCAACTTTCTGAAGCTTAATGGTTCCCCCCCCCCTTTTTTCCCCAGTACAAAGCAGGCAATTCTGAGATTGCCTTTGCCTTTCTGAATTGTGCTTTGTGCCCTAGCGCCATGAACAATGCGCTTTTTTAAACTGGAGCCCCCTTCCCACCCCTTTCACGTTCCCATTCCTTTTTATAAAGCACGGGCAGCCAATCAGCTGCCACCAGCCGCATAGTTGGAGTGTTTTCCATTCTGAGCAGCGATGCACTAATTTGATGCACCCGCGGATGCTTCAGACAATCTGCAAATTCATCACTAGCATCTTGCATTCCTCATCTGACAGATTGCCAAGCGTTTCCTTTTTTTTTTTCTTTTTGTGAGACTTTATTATTACAAAAAATAAAATAGAATAAAATAAAATAAAATAAAAAAATCAATACTACCAGAAAGACAGCTCAACTCCTGTCGTCTTTCTCCTCCACCTTCCCCCCCTCCACCTTTGGCTCCCATGCTCATTTGGGGTTGATGCCTGGCTGCTCTCTTGATGGCAGCCATGCAAAAAGATCTCCTCTTAACTTGAAACCGTCTCTTCTTCAGCCTTTGCTTTCAAGATGTGCAAACCCTGGCTGATAGCTTGCCGTTCTCAGCCCTTTGCTCAGGCGTTGATACTAAACAGCAGCCCGCAGTGCAAACCTTCACCCATGAGCAATGTAATTGTGCTCTTGCTTTGTTTTAGTTGGTGAAATTTATACGACTCATTAGGCACTTTCCTCCCAGTCTCCCCCCCCCCCCACTTCTTCTTCCTTTCCCCATCCTCTACCCCACCCCCTGCTTTTGATTCTTTTTTTTTTCTTTCTTCCTGTCCCTCAACCATGCTCTCCTAACTCTGCCTTCTGGTTCGGTTTCTTGACAGTAACGGTACAGCTAACAAGATGAACGGCGCTTTGGATCACTCAGACCAACCAGACCCAGATGCCATTAAGATGTTTGTCGGACAGATCCCCCGGTCGTGGTCTGAGAAGGAGCTAAAAGAACTTTTTGAGCCTTACGGAGCTGTCTATCAAATTAATGTCCTCCGAGACCGGAGTCAGAACCCTCCCCAAAGTAAAGGTACAGTATCCAGTCCCTTTGGTGGATTTGCTTTCTATTTTAAGGATGTCCCTGCTTGTTCCTGCGATCTCCTTAGGGATTTGTATTTGAGATGCCTGGCTTTTTATTTTTTTATTTTTTTTTGAAAGATGCTAAACAATTTAGCAGCCCTGGGGGGAAAGAGCGCCTATTGAGTGGCTGTCTTCCCCTTCTCCTTTTTAGCATGCCATGTTAGAGGCTCTAGTCTCTGCTCACAGGGAAATCTTGGGCTCTGCCCAAGGTCATTCACGAGAGCCCGCCCCCCACCCCATGTTCCTATCCAAGGATGATTGAGTTGTGCCAGGATGAACAAACTGTTTCCCAAGATTTTAAGGTGTCAAACACAACTTTCCACTCTACCTTCACCTGCCCTCCCAGCCCCTCCCCCGCCACACACCCATCCACCTCCAATTTCTAGGTAGGAATAATCCAGCCTGCTATAACAGGAGGAAGACAAAGTAAGGTACTTTGGGATCTCTCCAGGGGCAACATTGAGGAAATGGTGCCTTACGGCTAGATTCTTGATTTCTCTCTTGAGGTTACATTACAGCCCATAGACTAGTCTAAGAGTTGCCTCTCTGAGTGGTAATTTTTCTCCATCTTTTATTTCATGCACTTACTATTTCCATCCCTATTTTAAGATTACCATCTGTGCAATTTTATTTCATACTCATGTGACTAGTGGAGATCTCAAAGCATCTTATAAACAGTAAAATACTAATGAATAAAGGCCCCAAAAAGCTCACTTTTAGGAGGTACATTAATTCTTTGGGGCTCACTAGCTATTTATTAAGTGAACTATTTGTATTTGTAGTACCCCTGTGGCCCAAAATAATTAACACATCTCCTAAAATGCAACAGCTCCATAATCACGGGCGAGATCAGGCCCACAATTTGGTCGGCCTAATTGCCTCCATTTTGCAGATGAGTGTGACTGAGGCCCAATGGGTTGCTTTTTTATGTCCTGTATGTATACTAGGAAAGTGTTTTGTAAAATTGTTGTAAATGGATCTTAGTAAATTATAAAGATATCTTCCTTGTATGTTGGTCTTTCTATTTCCTTTTTTTTTTAACTTCTGTATTTCTCATTTCATTGTTTCATTCTCTCTATTTCTTCCTCTTGGACTCTAAATTTTGCTTTTTACACTGTTATGCAAGTCACTCATCACATTTATTTGTTCAATTAAGGCCCATCTCTTGCCTATCCATCTTTGTAATTCTCCTTTTTGGTTACCGATTCCCATAGGCTGCTGGTTAGTTTGTTGTTATTTTAAGTACTTGGACCCAAAGGCCTCTTGGTCTGAAAGGAAGATGTCTCCAGTGTGGTACATGTTGATAACTTCAGCCCTGGTAGCTCCAGAATGTCTCCCTAACACCAAGCCCAATTAGGGCTAAAATAAAATCCATGGTCTGACCTTGATCTGTTCCAACTCAGAACTTGGTTCACACACTTAGCCTTTTGATTGGATTCTCCCAATCAATCAGTTAGCAGACATTTAGCAAGCACTTTGGCATGTGTCCCTCACTATTCTAGATGCAAATGCAAAGAATGAAACAAGTCTTATTTGCAAGAAGTTCACATTCTGTCCAAAATAGAATTGAGACAAATTCTCCTGTAAAAAAGCCAATTGAGGCCACTGTTCCTTGTCAAACTTTCTGTTAAATTCTCATACTTGAGAGTTTAGGTTGTACATTAATCCAACTCCAGCAGTAATATCAAGAGATAGAAGTTACAGATTATTTCATTCTGGTCTTAAAATTGAATAGGTCAGATCTCATTGGTAAGTTCTCTAAGTTTTATGTCAGATACCACTTAAAATAAATGGGTCTTCAGGTGACGCTTGGAAAGATTTTTATTATATTTTAGTTGTAGCAATTGGTTGTAAGGGGATTTGACTTATTAAATAACTTGAAGGGGATACTATCCCTTAATCATATATACATACATCTAGGGGGATGTGTGATACACACACACACTCACACACACATACATGTTCCATCTTGTTTTCCTGTAATATTCATGTTCTTTGTATTAATTGTAAGTTCCAATAGAATATAGACCCTAGTACTCTACGGGTCCTGGATTTTTCAGTGGAATAGCAAGAAAGGAAGGAAGGAAGGGAGAGAGGGAAAAGGAAATCGCTTATTACTTGAGAGGCACTGTGCTACAAGCAAAAGAGAAAGTTCCTGCCCTCAAAGAGGCTTACATTCTAATGGGAGAAGAGGACCCATAAAAGAGAGAAGGGTGAAGGTGCCAGGCACAGGGATGTGACCATATTTTCCTAGAACTCATATCAGAACCCAAGATTGTTTTGCAGATGTCCCTAAGTGTGGTTTAAATGCTGTAGGTAATGAATCTGGATCAATTCATTACCTGACCCATGTAAATACTGCCTATGAAGGGAGAAAAAATAATGTTGTTATGGAATCTCATTGATTCTAGTTTCTCTCATCCTATCACTATTCTATCACTATTAGGTAAGACTTAGTCTGTGCTACTAATAACCCCACAACCCTTACAAATAGATCCTTTTACATCAGTGCAACTACTTATCAAGCAGGTTCAGATATGCTGGAAAATAAGGAAATAAAAGATTGGTACCGCCAAGGTACATTGGGAGAGTGTTCGTTCTTTCCCTGATTAAGTAATTAAACAGTATGTCTTAGGTCTCTGCCTAGTAGAGATGAATAGGGTATAAACTATCCTTTTATGGAGCTTACAGTCTAACATGGGATGTCCAACATATACATGAATATGCTTCTTTAAAATTTTCTGCATAAGAGATACAAACATAATATGGGATTTGGGGGCAGGGAGAGATCACTTCTCTGTGAGACCAAGTTGAGAAAGTGGAAGAACAAAGGAAATGTATGATCAGAGGAGATTTTGTGGAAGATATCTTGCTTTTATATGAACTTTAAGCATTCTAGGAGGGGATCACTACAAATAGTGGGAACATCAGGAACCAGATTCAAAAAGGTATAATTGTAAATGGACCTTTACTGCCAGGGTGAATAATCTAATTTGACTGGAGCTTAAAGCAGGTGAAGAGGAATATAGGTAGTAGGAAATTAGATGGAGGCCTAAAATGTCAGGATTATAAGATAAGACTTTATTCAATGAGAAATAAAGAGTTATTGAAGATTTTTGAGAAGTGACATTGAGCAAGTCATTTAATCCCATTGGGCCTCAGTGTTATGATCTGTAAAATGAAGGGGTGGCCTCCATGGCCTCTGAAGCTCTAGATCTATGGTCCTATGCTCAGCGCCATATTTGAAGATTACCCTGAAAGTATATATAGGACAGGTTGGAGGGGTAAGAGACAAATAGAAGAAAGATCAGTTAGGAGGCCATTACAGTAATCCTAAGGGTAATGAGGGACTGGACTAGGGTGATAGAAGTGAGAGCAAAAAGGAGCCAGATACTGTGATGGTTTAGAGATAAACAGGACATGGTATGAGAGAGAGAGAGAGAGAGGAGTCAGATATGACTGAAATTTTCAGCCCAAGTGACTAGTAGAATGGTGGCACTATTAATAGCAGGGAAAGTCATCGGGGGAGGCAGATTTGCAGTGGAAGAAAGCTTCAGTTTTTGATATGTGGAGTTGGAAGTGTTCATAGGACACCTGGCAGAGACATTAAGACCCAAGTTGGATAGAGGGAACCGAACAGGAGATATGTTTTAGGGTGTTGATAGTTGAAGCCATAGGGATCATTGACAAGAGAAGATGACCAAGGATAGAAGCCCAAGGTAAACTCACATTAGGAAGCAGAAGGAGGAAGAAAGAGCAGACCACAAAGATAAAGACAGTAGGAGAACCGTGAGAGCATGGTGTCATGGGGTCCATGGACGATAAATTTCAAGGAAAGAATCGGTACTATTATGCTGCTGAGATGTCAAGGGAGATAAGGGCTAAGAAAACTGTTGAATATAGAAAGAGCTTATCAGTGACCTTCAAAAGAGCAGTTTGGGGAGATAAGTGTGAGTGGAAACCAGATTTCAAAAGAAACTCCATAGTAGTAATGTAGAGGGAGACCGTAAAATAAAAAGAGAGAAAAAGGATAGTCTGTTCTTTAGAGATGTTTCATGGTAACTCAATAAGAGCACCTCATGGTTCTATAATGCTTTATGGTTTCCAAAGTCCTTTACGTATATGATCTCATCCGTGTCTCACAGCAACCTTGTGAGATACATATTATTTCCATTTTACCAATGAAGAAACTAAGACTCAGAGGAATTATGACATGCTCATGGTCACATGGATCATAAGTGTCAGGGGGAGAATTTGAAGACTCCAAGTCAAAGAAAATCAGTAGCTCGAACATTTCTTATGTGTTTAAGTCTATACGTATTTTCGCCTCTCTGTCATAAAGATAAGTCTATGGGACATCCAGTCTTTATCTCCATCTTCGATCATGACTGTTCTTCATCTGGACCAATCAAAACATATAGTTGTCTATCTTTCCCCTTCTCAAAAATTTGTATAAAAGGAGATTCTATAACTGTCTCTTATGTGTCTGTGAAACAAAATAGTGAAGAAGTAATTAAGCCAAATTCCCTCATGTCATCCTCTTAATTTTTTATTTATATGTATATTTTCTTCCCAGCCAGGTTATAAGTTCCCAGAGTTGGGGATTATGCCTTATATGGTCATTCCTCCCACAACACCTAGTAAAGATAAAGGTGTTTAGTAAATGTTTGATTGTCTTTAGTAGAAATATATGAGTTATTAGATATCATTCTGATTGATCTTCTAGCATAGAATTGTAGAAAGTGCACTGGCTCTATAGCGAGAGGTCCTGGGTTCGAATCGTTCAAATCCTATTTTCAACACCTACCAGACCTGTGTGATCTTAGGCAAAATATAAAACCTTCTTGGGCTTTAGGTTCCTCAGCAATAAAACGAAGAGAATTGAACTAGATGGCTTCTATGGGGCAGGTAGGTGGCCCAGTGGATAGAGCACCAGGCCTGGAGTCAGGAAGATCTGAGTTCAAATCTGGCCTCAGACACTTACTAGCTGTGCGAGACCCCAGGCCTCAGTCTCCTCATCTGTAAAATGAGCTGGAGAAGGAAATGGGAAGCCACGCCAGTGTCTTTGCCAAGAAAATTCCAAATTGTGTCACAGAGTCAGACCCAACTGAGAAACAGTTGAATGACAACAACGGTTCTTTCAAGTTTTAAATCTGTGATCCCATATAGTGCTGTCCCCTTTGATTTTTTTATCTTTTTTTTTTGTAATAAGAGATCATCTCATGTCAGGATAATTTGTTTCCTTTCTTAATTGCCCTGGTCCTGTCGCTATAATCAATTCATGCTATTTTTTTCTCCCCCTTTTCTAAGTTAATCAGAATTGTATATTTTCTTCTCTAGGATTCCAGGAAACTTTAAAAGGAATGTTCTGTGCGGCAGATACCATAATTCTGATTTTACATGTGGGCCCCCTGAGGGCCAGAGGTTAAGTGACTGAGTTAAAATCACTTACAAAGAAGTGATTTTAAAAGACCAAGAACTTATGCTCACAGTTTAGTGACTTATTGACCATGTTGTCCTGCTTCTTTGGAGGCTGTTTTTATTAGCTTAAAGAATGGAGAGATATGTGAAATCCATATTGTGTGTCTTTAACAGCTAGAAAACCAGCTTCCTTTCTCCTTGCGATGTGCCAGTTCAGTATGCGGTACACACCTAGCAACTCATTGTTTTTTCTTTCGTTTTCACTAAGGCACCAAAAGATGACTATTTTGTGACGGTAGCTCGTACAGTGCTTGGGAACCCATGAAGAAAATCTTGTATTTATTCTCTTTTCCCTTTGTACGCACATGGTTTACCCTAGTGCAGGCCTTCATTGCCACCCACCTGGACAATTGTAATAGCCCCCGACTAAGTCTACCTGCGTCCCCTGATCCTCCTTATACAAAGATCTAGGCCTGTCAGGCCTATTCTCAAAGTCTTTCCATAGCTCCCTCTTACCTAGTGAGTAAGGTTCAAATTCTAAGTCCTATCATTAAAAGCATTCCACTATTGGCTGCTGCTCTTTCTACCAACTCAGGTGAACCACTTACCATTCCATGTAAAGGTCTCACACTCTCACACGTTTTTACTTATAGCCATGTCGTTCCTTATGCTTGGAATGTCCCTCTGATTGAAATTCCTCCCCGGCTCCAATGCTGCCACCTCTTTCAGGATGCTTTTCTTGATCTTCCCTATATAGTAATGACTTTTTTTTCCCATCCCAGACCTCCTATGGCACTCTATTGTTCTCATATACTTCAGTATAATTTTGTATATTTTTATATATTTGTATTATATTTGTTTTTTACGTATATCATACCCCTTTTCCAGTAGACTGTAAGCTCCATGAGGACAGTAGTACTATGGGATCATAAGGTCATCTAAGCTGACCTTATGATAGACAATGGCCTATGTTATTTGAGGGCCTTAAGAAAGGCCTCCCCACTCCTTAATCAGAAATACTACCAGAATCCTCCTACCCCTGCAGCAGTACCCAAAATTAATAGACTAATAAATATTATCTAATTATATTGCTAAATTGAGACTTCAGCAGGTTCTCTAGACTATTTCACTTTGATCTTGAAACTTTTCTCTCTTGAGGATCCATTTTCAAAATAAAATACCCTATGAAAAAGCTCACATCTTAAGCTCTTATCAGCTGAAACCTTAGCACAGATTGGTCCTTTTGGAATGGGACACAGCCTAAGTACCTGAGAAGGAGAAAAGTGTCCAAGAGGTAGAGTGAGAAACACTAAAATGGGAAGTAGGAAGGTGCCAAAGACTGACTTTACTCATTTCACAATTTTGCCTAAGGCCAGACTGGTTACAAAATACTGTTTTCTTCTTAGAAGATTTTTACTGGCTATGGGAGGAGAAGAGGAAGGAAGATGAGAGAGAGACAGAGACAGAGAGAAAGGAGGGAAGACCTTTTTTCCTTCATCAGATCTAATTTTTCACAATAAATTTACATTATTCCTTTAAACTGTCCCAAAATTCATATAATTGGGTGAGGAAGACTTGGTACCATTATTTTAAAGGGTGTAGTCTCCAAATCTGTAAGTCGCAAGATAACTCAAATACCTCAGTAGCTAAACTAGTCATTTTCTGTTGTAGAGGTGTTGAGAGCATAGATGTAGGTCTTGAAAATGATAGGCTATTCTCTAAATCTCCTAGCATGTCCCCATTTGCATAGATCTGTTGATGTAGCCCGTAGGGGAAGGTATTGACAATGCTATTCATCTTGTGACATCCTTTTACTGTTGGGAGAAAAGCCAGGCATAAAATTTAGGGGGACTATGTTTATATCGCATTTTCCTGTCTTTTGGAACAATTTAAAGACCTTTATCAGGACCACAGGTGCAGCTAAGTGGTATGATAGATAGAGCACTAGACATAAAATCAGGAAAACATCTTCCTGAGTTCAAATCTGCCCTCAAATACTTACTTGTTGTGTGACTTTAGGTTGTCTCAGTTCCTCATTTATAAAATGAGCTGGAGAAGGAAATGGCAAACCACTCCAGTATCTTTGCCAAGAAAATCCCAAATGGGGTCAGGAAGAGTTGGACCGGACTGGAAAAAGTCTAAACAACAACAGCAAAATCGGGACCACATGTGTACAGGAGAGCTCCCTTCATTATGGATGGGAACCATGTGGAGTCAGAATGAACTTACTGATAAAATCTTATCGAGGAGCCAATAGAAGTCAGTTCCTTTGTAATTGTAAATAAGCAAATAATTTTAAATGGAAGTTAGAATCGTTTTACTTTGGATCTTAGACCCTGTCCAATATATATAGTGGTAATAACTGTTATAGATAATGGTGATAACCGTTGTATACAGCAAGGATAAACTGAGGATCTTAGACCCTGCCCATTATATATAGTGGTAATAACTGTTATAGATAGTGGTGATAATCGTTGTATACAGCAAGGATAAACCGAGGATCTTAGACCTTGCCCATTATATATAGTGGTAATAACTGTTATAGATAATGGTGATAACCATTGTATACAGCAAGGATAAACTGAGGATCTTAGACCCTGCCCATTATATATAGTGGTAATAACTGTTATAGATAATGGTGATAACTGTTGTATACAGCAAGGATAAACTGAGGATCTTAGACCTTGCCCATTATATATAGTGGTAATAACTGTTATAGATAGTGGTGATAACTGTTGTATACAGCAAGGATAAACTGAGGATCTTAGACCCTGCCCATTATATATAGTGGTAATCAACTGTTACAGATAATGGTGGTAACTATTATATACAGCAATGATAAACTAAGGAAGGTTAAACAATACTTAATTATCTGATCTGAAGGAATCTCAAGTGTTTTCTGCGCTGTTTTTGAGAGCCCTTCTTCCACGTCAGTATGTCAAAGAGGTTTCTACTACAGTGACAGACCTGATTTGTCTAAACTGTTTGCAAGACTGCATCTTGGTCTATCCACAGCTCTGTCAAAAGAAGTTACTTCAAGGCTCCTCAAGGTATTTTCAATTATTTCTCCGTCTCATAGTTTTCGAGCTGGAAGGGACCTCAGTAGCCATCACTTTATATATATGAGAAAACTTATTCCTAAGGTTGTTAAATGGCAAGATAGTAAGCGTGAAAGGTGGGTTGTGATTCCTCTTCAACTCGCAAGTGCCTTCTCTCTCAAATCACCTCGTATGGAACTATTTTTGTATTTATCTTTGTTCATTCACTTTCTACTTATGCTCTTTATATCTTTTATGTGCATTTTTTTTTGTCTTTCCCATTAAACATAAGTTCATTGTGAATAGAAATAATTCATTCTTTATACTTGAATCTCCAGGATTTAACACCATTTCTGGCATATAGTAGGAACTTAATCATGTGCATTTTCTTTGATTCACATTGTCTAATGATAAAGCAGCAAACTGTGAGAGAAGTCACAGGGGGTGAAGTGAAGACAGTTTCTGTTGTAGACCAAAGCGGGGGAGACTGTTGCTATGGCAGAAATCTCCAATAAGAAGGAAACCACAGTGTCATGACTTAAACTAGAGGTGGGGAACCCATGGCCTCAAGGCCACATGTGGCCTTCTAGGTCTTTGGGTGCCTGAGTCTAAATTTTAGAGAACAAATCCTTTTATTAAGGGGATTTGTTCTGTGAAATTTGGATTCAGTCAAAAGGCTGCACTTTTGAGGACCTAGAGGGCCACATATGGTCTCAAGGCCTCAGGTCCCCCCACCCCCCATTCCTAAAACAAATTTTACCAGTCGATGAAAAAAGGGAAAACTAAGATATCTCACCATTTCTAACTTGTCATGAAGTTTACTTATTATGGTCAGCTTTTCTACCAAGACCTGTTTGCCTTTTCAGATGAATGTAACCCATTTTCTTTACCTCAGAGTTCATCAGCCACCAGTTTATTGAGGAGTTGCATTGTTTGGCAGGTGCCCAACCACGTGTTAATCTGCAACCAGTCAGCTCTGAAATGAAAAGTGGGTCGGAGAGAGCTGCAGCACTAACCAACGCCCCTTTACACGTTCACATTGCCTGAGAGCTGCTGCAACCTAACGGATCCTCTCCCTACCCACTTCCTCTTCAAAACCAGAACTCATTTTCCCAGTAAGATGCCTATGCAGATTGAGTAAGGCATAGGCTAGAGAAGGTTTAGAAGTATTTATTTCATTTCCCTTAAACTTTGCTATTGTTTGGACCATATAAAGCTGTCATGGTTGGTTTGCATTTCTGTAGTATTCAGTGCAATTCGATTAAACAAACATTAAGGGCCTAATGTGTTCAGACCACAGTGCTAAAGAGAAAGATAAAAGCAAAAACAATTCTTCCTTTTGAGAAACTTGAATTTTACAGGGGGAGGAGGGCAATGCTTGTTGGCTGATAAATACATGACATTTCGGCAGTACACAAAATAGCACAAAGGCGCTCATTTCAAGAGGTAGAGAACACTAAATACTGGGAAGAGGGATCAAGAAAGGGTTTATATAATAGATGACAGGCTGACCCTGCCTGTTGGATCCTGTGCACATCATTTCATTGAGCCTCATATGGGCTTTGTTTCGCAACTTCTTAATGCACATAGCAAATAATTTGAAGGAACTGAGGTATTCTACAAGGCAAAAGAAAGAACAAAGTGTATTTCAGATTTGAGAAACAGCCAGGGCAAAGGGATGGATGTGAGAGATGGAATATCAGCAATAGAGGAAGGAATAGATAGAAAATGAGTTTAACTGGAACGGAGACTACGTGAAGGGCAGCATGTCATAGGGACGGCATGCTGGACTTAAAATCAAGAAGACCTGGGTTCACATTCTACATCTTATATTTAGAATCCATGTGACCCTGGGCAAGTCCCTTACAATCTCTGAACCTCCATTTTTCTCATCTGTAAAATGAGGGGACTGGACTGGCCCCTAAGGGCCCTTCCAACTTTAAATCATTGATCTAAAAAATAAGATTGAAAAATAGGAGGGAGTTGGATGGTGCCGAGCCAAGAATTCTGGTTTTGATTCTAGAGGCAACAAAAGCTACTGAAGGTTTTTGAGTTAGGGAATGGCATAGTCATATTAGCACCTTAAGAATATCAATTTACCAGCTGTGCAGGGGATTGAGAAGAGAGGGGACTGGCTCAAAGCAAGGAGACCAAAATACCTCAGTGTTAAAATGCCTTGTGAAAAAAAAAAAGCTACATAGTCACAGAATTACAGAATTTTGGAGCCAGAAAAGAATTTCTGATCTCATCTAGTCCAATGTATACTTGTACAAGAATCCCTGCTCTACGATCCCCAATAAGTCATCCCACCTAAAAGAGAAGACCTCTCGTGAGAGGGAAGCTACCATCTGGAAAGAACAGCTCATTTTACTCTGATTAGAATGAAGTTTTTTCTTACATTGAAACTAAATCTACCTGGCTGGAACTTTTACCCATTTCCCCTTTTTTCTGCCCCCTGACACCGAGCAGAACAGGTCCACCATGTTTCCAAATATCTTCTCTTCCCTAAGCTGGGCATCACTGACTCCTTTAACTTATGTTAACTTATACTTATGTGCATGGTTTTGAGAGCACTGAGGATGCGAGATTTTATTTATAGGTTTATTCCCTGTCCTCCTTAAACATTGCCATGGCAGATCCTCGTAAGATGAACTTCCTCTTTCAGTTTTAAGCTCTGTATTCTGTATTTTGGGATATATTGCCCATAGTGATCTAAAGCCCCAGGGTTTTAGCCCTTCATTCTTTGATTCCTTGTCCTATATCCTCTGGTTCCTGGTACTTTTGTCAACATTGTTTACCAGATATTAATTGAGAGACGTTTGTCAATATCTTGCTTACCAAATATTAAAATTGGCCAATTAAATTAGTCTTTCAATTTTATCTCTTCTTGCTCAACTTGACCATTTTATCTGTGAGTGAAGACTGTTTCATTCTTTATACTTATATCCCCAGTGCCCAGAGAATGGCACGCAGTAGGTTGTTAATTTGACTGATCTTGTAGATTCAAGGTACTTATTGGGAATTGTAAAATCAATGGAACTACGGGAGCTAGGCTTGATAATATCTATGAAATACAGATGTTTGAAGCTGGCCATAGGCAAAGCTAATTTACAAAATTATGGAAATACTAAGTAAAAGGGATGATTAGCATGGCCATTGGCTACTCAAATGTAAAGACGAAGCATTACACAATCCATTAAATGGTTTGTTTTTTTTTAAAAAAAATCTATTTTCTAATAACATTAAGGAAGGGGTGAAGTATGATTATTGAGTAAAGAGAATAAGTTGAGGGAGGGCTAGCTTAATGCTCCATACTCACGATATGGTTATATGCTGTGACTATATGCTACAGTTATATGCTATGGGACACTGAGTTTAGCAAACTTGGGCAAGAGAATTGTAAATGATTCTTTGCCCTATTTTGTGTACCTCACTGTGAAATCAACTACATATCACATTTCTTAGGTTTAAACAATAAAAAAATTTTAAAAAGGCCAGGTTAACTAGATGTATATTAAAGAATATGGTTCTTCAAAATGTGATGATCTTTCCAAACTTGACTTGATTGGTGGGAATTCTGAAGGAAGGAGCTCAGAGAATAAAGCATGTGTAAGATGATGGCTATAATATACTTGGATTTCCCAAGGGGCAGGCGTAGAGGTAGCAAGCTGAGTTGGCTGCCTCTGTAAATGGAAAAGGGAGCTTAGGTAGCTGAACAGGAGCAGGTTATAATGGTAAAAGCTAATGGGTCAGGGAGAAAAGGGGATGACAATTGAAACACCACAGGAATTGGAAGTGAGATCAATATTTTTTCACTCTCTATGTAAATGACTGAAAGGAAGGTGTCCCTAACCTGGCATCCAAGTTCTGGCATGAGTCCAAATGGGAGAAACCTATAAAACATTCTTAGGACTGAAGATCAGAATGAAGGGCTTAACTGAATATAATCTCTTCATTATCATTAAAAGTGTATAAATTGGAATTTGAAAGATAATTAAAGGGATTCAAAAAGAATATGCACTTGTGGTATTACTCAGAAATGACTAGAAAAAAAATCTGATGCACATAAATATAATTGAGATTGCTCTCTGTGCAGGGCAGACTTGCCGATCTTGAGCTGTCTGTGGCTTTTACAGTAGTCCTCAGTTACTCTGTGCATTGTTAGAGGTTCCTGCTAGCTAAGTCCCTAAATTGTAAGCATTTTTCTTTCCCCTCAGTACTATTTGGTGCTAGGATGCTTTCAGAGGTCACTTAGTAGCATGGCAACAAATGATAGAGAATCTCACTGGATGGACAACTTCTGAGGGCAAGGTAGAAGAAGGCCCTAGGCCTGGCAGTGTTCAAAACTGCGTCATGAATGACAAACTTTAGAAATGAAAGTGCTGAGGAACAAATAATTTGGCAATTTTTACAAAGAGTTGGGTTTTTTTTTTAATTTTAAAGATCACACTTAGAGGCCACTGTGCCCAGTAGTAGGAACTGTTATTGAAGACACATCAAGGAGATGTAGACGTTCCGGAGGAGAGCACCACAAATCACAAAGGTCCAGAAAAGCAAGCCTACGTGGAAAGGTCTAAGAGGTTTAACTTAAAAGGCCCGAGAGCACTGAGTCAAAGGAAAGCACAGGGGAAAAGGTTTTTAGCAAAACACAAAAAAGAAGAATTGTGCTCACCAGAAAAAAAGAAAAGTTAGAAGGAGCAATGATTGAAGTTCGCAAGATGCTAAAGTGCAGGGAAGGCATATGTGTGTGTGTGTGTGTGTGTGTGTGTGTGTACATATATATATGTATATATATATATATACACATATATATACATATATATATATGGAAAGGGGGGAGGTGGGGAGAGAGAGAAGCTTTTTCAATTAATACTAAACCCTGGAACTCTGTTGCAAAGGTTGGAAATCTTTGAAACAGCAGATAAAGTGTAGAAGTAGAACCAAACTTTTTATAGTCAGGGAGTGGTGAACTTTAAGAACCTTATACAAGTTAGAAAGCTAGTGGCAGGAACTATCAGCAGTTCTTAATGACAACCAAAACAACAACAACAATGATAATAATAATAATAATCATAATCATAGCTAACAATTTATATAGCACCTACTGTGTGCCAGGCACTATGCTAAATGCTTAATAATAATGACAGCTAACAGGTCAGTATGATGAGGTGCTGAAGATGTGCTCAGAGAGAGTTGCTATGATGGTTTGGTAGGCTAAGTAAGGTCCTGTGTTTTGTGAGAGCATAGCCCAGCTGTTGTGATAGATGTCATCCCAAAATATTCTGCCTGTCGTAATGTTTCCTGGGTATACAAAAATACAGGTGAAAACAATTTAACACATAGACAAACCTCCTCACTTTTTATGGAATACCCCAGGGGTTCGTGGGGTAGAAGGAGGGAGAGGATTCATTCTAGGGACCCCAAGAGTATGAATTCCATGAATGCTTTACTATACCTATCATGAAAATGGACAGAGAAAAGCAGGAGGAGCCAAGGGAAATAAAAGAGACCAATCTGCTTTCCCCAGCATTGGACATATCTCTCCTGGTCATTCTCTTCCTTTCTATCATTCCTTCTTCATCAACCAATAAGTATTTACTGAGCTCCTATCATAAACAGGCCATATGCAATGTGCTAGGGAATACATTTACAAAAATGAAACAGTGTCTGCCCTCCAGAAACATATTCTATCCAGGAAAACAACACTTATATATGTAAATACATACCAAAGGGATAGAAGATGATGGGGGGAGGGGGTTATAGGATGGGAGGGGGGATGAGGTGCTAGCAGCTGGCGCTGGGGATCAGGAATGATCTTGTATTGGAGATGGGCCTTGGACACTTGAGCTTTGAAGGACACTAGGGATCCCAAGCAGTGGATTTGAAGGAAGCACATTCCAGGGATGGGGGATGGGGATAGGGTGGCCACACAGGCAACTGGTAGAAAAACCACAGAGAAAAGAGGGAGAAAGGGAAAGGAAGGAAACAAGGTAGGATGGATTTTTAATGCCTGCTGTGCACCAGGGATTGTGCTAAATGTTTAAAAATATTACCACTTTTGATCTTCACAATAACCATTATAGCCCCTAAAGTTACTAAACCATGTGTGCCCTTTGACCCAGCTACTAGGCCTATAACCCCGAAATATCTAAGGACAAGGAAAAGATCCTAAATACACATAGTAGCTCTCTGTGTGGTAGCAAAGAACTAGAAACTAAGGGGTTGCCCTTCAGTTTGGGAATGCCCAGATGGTATATCAAAGACTTTGTTTTCTCAGTTAACAGTTTCCTTTCTTCTCCTAGCTTCTTTAATTTTGTTCATACAAAAACTTTTAAATTTAATAAGATCATTTTATCTTTTAGGATCACCTCTATCTCATTTGGCTAAAAAATTTTCATTTAGCCATAGTTGAGCACAATACCTCTTTCCATTTTCTCCCCCAGCCCAATTTTTTTGTTTTAATGATGTGACCTTATGTATTTAGGTCATGTATCCCTGTGGAACTGCTCACCTATCTGTGCTGCTCAAAGTCACCCCCAACACAGTATCAAAGAGAAGACTGACCATATGATGTGGAACATTTAATGCTTAGGTTATTTATAATGATAGGGCAAGGGGCAGCTGTTGGCAGACCAAAATAACCCCCAAACACATTTCACTCCTTGTCTAAAAGTATCACAGTAACTAAAGACAGCCAATAGATGAAAATATACAATAGCAATGGTATCTAATAAAAAAAAAGCAGTAGTTATTACCAAGAGTGCTGCCAAGGTCCTTTTTGGTGTATTATGCATTTAATACAACTTAGAAGCAGCAAGGTATCTGAATCTTATCTTTCATGTTGTTCCATAAAAGTTCACATTCAAGATTGTTTCTGCCTTTAAAAAAAAAAAGCCAAAATGAGCTTATTAAAAAGAGGATGTGAGACAAAATGTTTGCATGAGTTAAAGAAAATCAATGAAAACAGCATTGCTTAATTTATACATTTCCCCTGCTGTGCTGGAAACACAATTTTCCCTTGCATTTCCATTAGGCATAAGCACCAGAATTTAATATTGACTTTAAGCTAGGAGGAAAACAGACTGACTTCGTTTCTACTTTCCAGACTGAATGCAGCATATCAGTGGTGTAAAGGCAAATTGGGTTTTGAAGAGGCTTTAATTTTTAATCATCTCTAAGATGTTCATTAGTGGCCCAGGTAGGTAGGTAGGTAGTTCTACTTTACATGAAACACTGATTCTTTCTGTTTCTCATTAAGACCCCATATTAACTTCATTTTAGAAAGGATGCTAGTCAGTCTGCAAAGGGTTAAGGGTCAATTTTTTTTTTTTATCCACCCACCCCAAGTCAACTTGTTGAATGAGATCATATTATGTAAAGAGCTTGGCAAACCTTAAAGTAGTCTATAAATGGTATTATTACTAGAAAAAATCTAGAACAATATAGTTAATTTTAATGAGTAGAGATAAGAACTACAGTGTGACCTATAATTGTGAGGGAAGCAAAAATCTGGAAAAAGATATTTCTTAGGGGATAGACGAGGTAACATCTGTAAAGTACTTTGAGGTTGGGTTTTTTTTTAAAAAGCATAAACTATTATTTTGGGAAGTGCTGCCCATACTACCACTTCCCCTCTCTTGTTTCAATGCAATTGAGTAAGAGACCTGGGTAGAGCAACAGAGGAAATGTATTCTCCATGCCCAGTCCTCTATCTTCTCTGCTGCCAACAAGGCTGCTGATTGTACTGCTCGTTTTGTGAAGTGGACATCTGTCTAATCGGAACTGGATTGTGACCACCAGTTCATTTCACACAGGCCACCACACAGCTGCCAGATGGTAACAGCTCTTAGCCACTTTGCAAGTCCAACTTGGGCTGTATTCAAACCTCGAGGTAAAAGACCCTTCCCTCACTCACCCCTAACCAATGAATCCTCTACAAAACAAATGCTTCCAAGAATCTAGGTCTTTTTAATCTCCTGGAAGAAAGAAAAGGACTTTGAGGAAAGGTAGTGCATAAATTAAAAGCTAATTTCTTTTTATCAGGTCTTTTAGGTTTTCGTCTTCACCTAATTACTGTCTAATCTCTACTCAGGAGTACACAGTTTTTAAGTGGGACATGTCAGGCTTTTACTCTGAAGATTAAACTCCATGGCAAATAAATTCATGACAGCTTAAAAGGGGAAAAGAAGGCACTCCATCAAATGGTACAATTTGATTGTTTAATTTAGGATAACCAAGAGGTTGAGAGCTTACCAAAGAATTTTAGGAGGACTAGAATATACCAGGTAGAAGGAAAGAAAATGTTCTATAAGCCTTCTCTTCGATTAGATCACCTAAATAATAAATGAGTATGTAGAAAATAATTGGGGATTATTGCTACTTATGCGGTACCATCATGTTCGCACAGGGAAAATATTACCTTTATTTTTTTTTATCTCCAAAGTTAACTACATGACACCCCTCACCCCCCCCATCTCCCATATGGAAAGAGAATTGCCTTGTTCTCCTTTTCTGGGTAAAAAATCTGAAGTGTACATTGACTTTTTCAAACAAGGCTGATAATTCTAGAAAATATAATTTTTAAATCTGACACATTCAGTGGAACTTTTACAGTTCCTGCTCCCCTGTCCCAAATCTTTTTTGGTCTACACACAATGAAATATAATGTTACTTCTTAAGCTTGGATATTGCGATATTATCTCTATTTTTCTTCTACCTGCCCTTGCTCAAATAAAAATAGAAATACTGTGCAATAACGATAACTCAGATTTATTCACATGATACGTTAGCCTTTCAACAGCTCTGTGAGGTAGGCAATGTGAGCAAACAAGAAACCAATGCTCACAGATGTTAAGGGGCTTGAATCTGGTGCCACAGCTAGTAACTATCAGGGATGAGATTTAAAAACCAGGCCTTCTTGACCCTTGTTGCTGTTGTTACTGTTTGGTAGTTCAGTTGTATACAACTCTTTGTGACCCCAAGCACTCCAATGTCCATGGGGTTTTTCTTGGCAAAGATACTCAGAGCCGTTTGCCTTTTCCTTCTCCTTTCTTCTTGCTCCTACAACACCGTGCTAAAACCAGAGCCCCAGGTACTCTTTGAAAATCCTTTGGGGTCTAGAACATGTTTATCTTGGTCTTTCAGCTAAGTTCCACTTCACTTCAGTGAGTACCACATCCCTAAAAGTGATTTTAACATCTGTACTACTGAGGAAATAAAGGAGATAAGTCAATCAAAGTGACTGAATGTGTGGTTGGATTTTATCCATACTTAAGTTTTGGCAGCCAGGCCCCATTCCATTTGGTTCTCTTTCAAAATCTTCACAGTCACTTAAGCTTACCTCCAACTGTTGATCACATGACCATGAAAATAATGTTCCAAAGACACAGGTCTTGGCCATGTCACTTCCCTGCTCAAAAAAAAAAAAAAACCCCACTAAGTGACTCCCTTTTGTTTCTTCAAGGGCTCCTTAGCTTAGTGTTTAAGGTTCTTAACAACATAGCTCTCTTCCCCTGACCTCTTTCATTCTATACCATAGGCAAATTGAGCCACTTGCTGTGTCCAAACCTCAATAAACCTATATTAAGCCCCCACTATGTGCCAGGAACTGTGCTAAGCCCTGTGCTAATACAAAAAGAGGGGAAAGACATCCCTGGTCCTCAAGAAGCTTACATTCTATTGGGGTAGATAACATGCAAACAAATATATGCAAGGCAAATATATACAGGATAAATAGGGATTTAACAGAGGGAAAGTACTAGAATTCAGAGGGGTTGGGAAAGTCTTCCCGTAGAATATGGGATTTTAGTTGAAACTTAAAGGAAACCGGTGAGGTCACTGGGCAGAGCAGAAGGTGGAGAATGTTCCAGAGAGGAAGCACAGCCAGAGAGAAAGCCTAGAGCTGATATTCCACAATTGTGAATTATTCACAGGGACTGGCTCCCGTGTCTGGGATGTGCTCCTTCCCCATACCCTTTCTTCAGAATTTTTATGTTCCTTCATGGATGACCTCTGGTTCTTCCTATTTGGAAAAAATCAACATTAATTACCCAATCCCAGCATCTCCCCCCAACCCTTTAGTGTTACTTCCTTCTTCTTGGATTCTTATAATTCTTTGTCTGATGTGTCCTCCACCCCCTCATTTACTATTCTCTGTTTTCCATCTCTGTGTTCATATCGTATTCCCCCAATAAAATGCAAACTCCTTGAGAGCAGGGATGCTTCATTGTTGGTTCTGCATTCCCTCAGCCTGACACGGACCTGCTTTTCATTCTTGGAACATGCCTTTTCCTCTGCTGTTTCCACTTTTGTTCATAAAACTCATCACTTGGAATGTACTCCCCTTTTTTCTCCCTGTTACCAATACTACCCATTTCCCAAAATTCTGTCCCAAAGCTGTTTTTGTCTATAAAGTCTTCCTATATTATTCTCCCTGGAAATGGCGATGTCATTTACCTCTAATTCGAGAGTTCTTAACCTCCTGATCCTTAGCTTTTTTAAAAAAAAAATTCTGATAACTGTATTTCAGTGTAATTGGTTTCCTTTGCAATCTCATGCATTTATGTATTTTAAATCATTATTCTAAAGAGAACATAGACTTTTCCAGCCTTCCAAAAGGGTTTCTCACACATGAAAAGATTAAGAACCCCTCCTCTAATTGCCGTAAGCATGTTTTTGTGCCTATCATGATATTTGTCATGTTCATTTATTTTAGTCGTATTTGACTCTTTTTGACCCCATTTGAGGTTTGTTGGCAAAAACCCTGGAGTAGCTTGCATTTCTTTCTCTAACTCATTGTACAAAGGAGGAAACTGAGGCAAACAGGGTTAAGTGACTCACCCAGTGTCACACAGCTAGTAAGTGTCTGAAGCCATATTTGAATTCAGCTTTTCCTGACTCCAGGCTCAGCAGGCTATCCACTGCACCACCTAGGTCCCCATTTATCGTGTGCTGGTTTGCATTATAGCTATTTATGTATGTATATTATCTTCCCTTACTAAATTCTAAGCTCGTTGAGGTTAGGGACCATATCTTGTCCATATTTGCATCCCCCCATAGTTGTTAGCACAGTGTCTTGCACAGAGTAGGGTTATGATAAATCTTGATTGAATAAATGAAGAATGCTCTAGAAAAGTATTTTCTTTTTCTTCCACGTGGTTATTTCAGAACACCCCACTCTTTTTTTCACTTTGAAACAATGAGCACTATTACATTCCTCGGTCTTAGTCAGCGAATTGGTACTTTACAGAGCGTGAAAAATATATTGTTTCAGCTAAAGCAATGGGAAAAAAAAAGAGGGTCACTTTAGGATGTCAGTGTAGTATGGAATGTTTTAACATTTAAATCAAATGGGAGTGGGGAGAGAGAGGGGAAAAAGAGGGTCACTATGTGTGGCTAGATTCTCTCCATGGCCAAGATTCCATGCCCTTACAGAAACGAGCTCCCTTGAAACGCAGCCAGACCTATCTACAGATGTGTCCTTTGGCTCTGGAGTAAAGACCATGTAGCATTTCTCAGGAACTGGCCTGTCCTGGAAGGGACTTTAACACTTGGGAATAGGGTAGTGAAAGGAGATGACCTAATAGGGCTTACCCGTTTCCAGTATCTCAAATCCTCTGGTACCCACTGTCTTCATATATCACTTTGTTCCCTTCATGCCAGCTTTGAAACACACACACATACACACATACACACACACACACACACACACACACACACACACACACACACAAGCCCCCCTCCCCCCCTTCTTACAAGGCTAGGAAAACTTCCAAATGAGAAACAACTGGGAAAAAAAAAGCCCCTTTAATTGAGTGCATATTGGAGACTGTAAGAGATTAAAGTGTAGTGTAGTTTACCCTCACTGCGGACTAGAAGCCTTAAGAAATCCTCTAAAGTTCATATGGGGGTTCTCAGAGCAAACAAAGGCTTGCTTCCAATTTGGAATGAATGGGCCTGGAAAGAAGATGGACATCCATCACTAATGACCAGAGGTGGAAGAGGCCAAAGGGAAAAAATGGACATGTGGAAGGATGGGCAAAGGGAGGGATGTGAGGATGCAGACTACAGGAGGGAAGAGAAGAAGCATTCGTTAAGCATCGCCTGCGTATCAGGCATTGTGCCAAGTGCTTTAAATATACTGTCTCATTTGATCCTCATAATAGCCCTCTGAGGCAGAGACAAAGATCCATAAAGACAGAGAAACAGAAAGAGAGACTAAGACAGAGACAGAGGTCATAACCCTCTTTGACCTTCTGGGTTCTGGAGAGGAACATTGGAAGCTACTTGGTAGTGAGCAGACCATCCTGCTTTTCTGGCTGTCCCTGCTGGGCACTGGCCCTGGCCTGGTTGCCATTAGCCAATAGGCTTCGCCAGAGTCATAGAACATGACTGGTGTGAAAAACTCTGCTTTATGCATGGGTATGATTAGGACTTTGGCTCAGTTCTGCCACTGACGACCTCACATGCTCCGTCTCCAAGACCAGTCCAATGTAGATACTATCTCACATTCCTTTGTGTCTTTGCATAGGCTGTTTCTCCTACCTGGAATCCTCTCCCTCTATTCTGCCCCTTACTGTGAAATCTCAGATTCCTTTCAGTTCAGTTGTCACTTTTTTCCCCCAAGTCATTGTGGGCCAATGGAAAGAATTCACTGCTTAGAGTCAGAGGACCTAGGTCTGAGTTCCACCGGAGCTTTGCTAACTTGCTACCTGGGTGACCTTGGGCAAGTCATTCTTTCTCCCCTTCCCCACCCCCATTATATCCTTATCTGTAAAAACAAAGAGAGTTGGACTAGATTAGATCTGTGATCCCCACCCAGCTCTACCAGCAGTCACTCTTCTCACCTTATCTTGTATGTAACTTTTTATGCACAGATATCATACCCCTCAATAGAATATAAGCTCTTTTAGGTCAGGAAATAATTTTTTTATTTGTGTTCCCAGTGCCTAGCAAAGTGGTGTTAGAAAGCAGAAGGGAATACGCATTTATTAAGTGCCTACTGTGTGCCAGGTACTATACTAAGCACTTTACAAATATTACTTCATTGACTCCTCACAACAACTCTTTGAGGTAGGTGCTAAAATGATCCCCTTGTAGAGCTGAGGAAACAGAGATTAAGTAACCTACCCAGGTTTACACAGCTAGGAAGTACCTGATACGGTATCTGAACTCAGGTCTTTCTGACTTTAGGTCCAGCACTCTATATGTACACCATTTTGTTGCTGGGTCATTTCAGTCACGTCTGACTCTTTGTGACCCCGTTTGGGGTTTTCTTGGCAAAGATACTAGAGTGGTTTACCATTTCCTTCTCCAGCTCGTTTTACAGATGAGGAAACTGAGGGAAACAGGGTTAAGTGACTTGCAGGGAGTTGCACAGCTAATAACTGTCTGAGGATGGATTTGAACTCAAAAAGATGAGTCTTCCTGACTCCAGGCCCAGCACTGTATTCACTGTACCATCTAACTGCCCCATCTATACACCATGCCACCAACTAATAGAACTAAACCTGTGAATAAATTGCTGTAGGGCACTCTCCCATGAAGAAATTCCCTCTACCAAAGCAAATAGATCCCTTCTCTGCAACTTTGTCTTAGTGACTTAGTGACTAGTCACTAGCCAGACATCCGGGTCTGCTTTTGGGTGGGAGCTTGTGTGATGGAGAGGTGAAAAAGAAGATCTAGTCACGGCCCTCAGCTCAGTGTCAGAAGCAGGGCTTGAAGCCAGATCTTTCTCATACAGAGTCCAGCCAGCTTGCAGAGAGAATATACTCAGTAAATATTTGTTTAATCGTATCGCTCAACATAACAGTAAACTATGCCATTTTTAAATTTTCGTTGTTAAAAAGTAGGTGTGATTCCTTTCCTTATGTTGTGCATTTTGGTGGGGTAGGGTAGGGACAGGGATAGAAGCTTAAAATAACTTATCACTGGCCAACAAGAATACCTTAGTTTCTGTGCTTTTAGGAAGTGCCACTGTGCAGAGAGGTTGCTAGGGGTAGTCTCCGGGGAGGAATCTTTGCCAGACCAGACTCATGATGTTGCCTTAGAAGCTAGCTTTCTAGCCCATACCTTCTGTGGGGTAGCAGTGGAACACTTGAATGTTTTCTTACAACCCTCCCGCATTTCTGGGAATCAGTCTAGATTCCCAAAGGAAGAATGGAATAAAAAGTCCTTTTCAAATCAGGGAATTTAGTGTGTGACAAACAGGGGCAATCCCTACCTGCCTGTTTGCCGTTGAATTCTTGAGACCACAAAGAAGTCGAAACTATGTCTTAGGCATGTGCCCTAGGATCTTTATTTTCATAGGCTACACCAAATGGTAAAATATAAGAAGTCTCTCTTTAGTTGATAACTGCTTCTAATCATGCTTCTTGGTGTTCTTCCTTCTGAACAAAATGATGGCCAGACATCTGGGTCTGCCCTAGGGTGGGAGTTTGTGTGATGGAAAGGTGAAAAAGAAGATATTTTGTTCCCTTGGCAAAAGCATATTGCTCATTTATTTCCAGCTCTTCATGACCCTATTTGGGGTTTTCTTGGCAAAAGATACTGGAGTGGTTTGCTGTTTCCTTCCCCTGCTCATTTTACAGATGAGGAAACTGAGGCAAACAGTTAAGCGACTTGCCCAGGGTTATGCAGTTAGTAATTGTCCGAGGCCAGATTTGAACTCAGGAAGATGTCTTCCTGACTCTCCAGGTCCTGCGATATATCTAATTTGCCACCTAGCTGCCCACAAAAACATATATGGATTCTGCATATTAGCAATTTGATGACTCAGGTCTTTTGCCCCGGTTGGGTCCCTGCAACACTATAAATTTGCTTGTCTTTTTGCAGACCATTATGTCTAACCCTGAAGAGCTAATTAGAGGTAAAAGATTTTCATCTGCTTACCACTTATATTATGTATATTTGTGAAAAGCATATACATAATTTCTTTGTAAGGAGTTAGCTATCTCACATTTGTTAACTCTGAGCCCCTTCAGGCTATGATCTTATATCATGCACTAAGTAGCACACTTGGTCAAGGCTCAGAATGGAGATTCTGCATGGAAACCCCAGAATGTTGCAGGAAAGGGCACTGCGCACGCCTCTATAAAGCTGAAAGGTAGGAATAACAACACAGTTGAAAATACTAACCACTGCTCTTAGGTCCTTTGTATAATGCCAATATTTTGAAACTGGGGCAGCTAGATAGCACAATGGATAGAGTCACAGTGACTTGAAGTCAGGAAGATGTGAGTTTGAATTCTGTCTTAGATATTGACTAGCTGTGTGCTCCTGAACAATTCACTTAACCTCTCTCATCCTTAGTTTCCTTATCTGTGCAATGGAAATATTAATTGCACTTTACCTTATAGGGTGCCATAAGGACTAAATGAGATATTTTGTTCATATATAGCGCTTTGCAAACTTTAGTTCTATTTATCATCATCGTCATCATTGTCATCAACAGTCATCATCAATATTCTGAAAGTCCAAATCAAGAGAAGTTTTATTAGGGAATCTAAACATTCTGTGAGTCAAGGTGCCCCTTTCTGCTCATTTCTGACTTGAGAATAGTAAAGGTGACGAGGCTTAGATGGAAAACAGCAAACCAAATATTTATGGAGCTAGAAATGAGGCCAGGAATTCTTAGTAAACTGCTTCATACCTCTTCCCCCCATCCCCCTTCATGTATATCGTGGGATGAAGTTGGAGTAAAGAAAGATCATTGGATCTAAGGATCAGGACATTGCTGGCCCAGTCCAGGCTTTGTTACTACCTAGTTATGACATCAAGTCTCACTATGAGCCTTACTTTCTTCATCTCTGAAATGGGTATAGTAACACTTGCCTTGATTACCCCAGGTGACTGCTATGAGATTCAAATGAGGTAATGGTTATTGAAATGGCTTTGACTTATTAAAGTGCGGTAAACAAGAGGATAATATCATTTTTATTCCTTATTCTCCTTCTTTGCAGAGATAATATCTGGCACAGTACAAATACAAGTTCATTACTTCATTATTGTTTTTATTCATAAAACAGCTTCCAGTTAAGGCCATAGAACAATTTTGATGAGAAGTGAGAGTGTTAGCTTGTCCAGAGACCTCCCTTCGAATTGTATTTTCTTCCTGAGTGCCTATTGCCTTTTCGGTTAGATATTCTATCTTTCTTTCCTTCTTGCCCTTAAGGACAGAGTAGTTTTCCTGTGGGCTATCAGAAATTGGCCGCAGTCTTCCCCCGAGACAGCTGCGCTTTAGAAGTAATAAGCACTTCCTGTTTGGAAAGCATTTCAGAATCCTTCAAGGGTGAGAGATGCCAAATATAAGGCAGCAGCGGTTGCTTGTGAAGAAGAGTTTTGATGGATAAGGTAGCTAATTTTCTCCAAAATCTTACTATTATGGGTCTGCATGAAATCAAAGGTTTAGATGTGTATGAGGGAGCAACTCAGACATTTCCCGATGACAAGATAAGTGTAGCAATTATATTTAAATAAGTGCAGAAGAAAATTTCACTACAAACTACATTAGCAAAAGAAGCTTCTCCATAATGGGATTTAATTGAATTAATGCTACTCTCTGTGTTCCAGTTGATATGTTGCTAGCTTTGTCCATGGCTGGGCCACAGTTCAGTAAGAAATGATGGATTCCCTCAAGGATATCCATGATGGGAAAACAAAACATACCTTGATTGTGGCAGAAATTTTAGCAGAACTGATTACACTTCTGAGGATTTGGTGTGGATTTCAGTCATGGGGATATAAAATGCCCGTTCTCCTTAAGGAATATGTGTTTTGTTCTTTTCTAGCATGGTTTGGTTTTGTTTTCATGTCGAATTATTTAATAATAGTATATTTTCTAAGACTTATTTCCAATTAACAACAATAACATCACGTTGTACATATGTAAAACTTTATAATTTCCAAAACGTTTCCACATAGATTTTTTTTTCATGGAGTATTTTTATCGGTTTTATAGGCTGGTCAGGTAGATGGCATCCTCTCATTTTTATAGATGAGCATATGGAGACTCAGAAAGGACCTCACCAAGATCATGTAGTTTATTAAGCAGCACAGTCAGGGCTAACATCCTAGTCTTCTGACTCTTGATCCAGTGTTCATTCTTTTTACAATGCAAGTTGTATCTTAATTTTTAAATGTCTTAATTATTTTATAAATTTATATGTATAAACTGTATAAAATTTTAAAATCTTAGTTTAAAAAAATAAATAAATAAGTAGAACCTGCACTAACGTACTACTCTGGTATCTGTACTCCTCATGGTATCAGTATGACCCTGGCTGGAGATCATTCCAGTGATATGTGAGCTTGGGCTGATCCTTTCTGAGCTGGAGGGGCTCTAGGCTTGAGTGCAGTCAGACTTTTATGTCTTTTGTCCCACTTAGTTTCAATGGATAGAATGCTACCCCTGGAGTCAGGAAGACTGGTTCAAGCCCAGCCTCAGACACTTACTAGTTGGGTAACTGTAGGCAAATCTCTGTTTGCCTCAGTTTCCTCAACTGAAAACAGGGATAACAGTAGCACCTACCTCACAGTGTTGGTGTGAGGATTAAATGAGATATTATTTGCAAAGCACAGTGCCTGTTACATAGTGAATGTTATATAAATGCTTATTCCCTTTCCCTTCCTTAAGTTCAGAGAGATTCATCACCATGTTGGCTACAAGGTGGTGAATTTTTCAGCTCCAGGAACTCTTGAATACTAAAGTATAGAGAGGGCACGATTCAGTCTGTTGAACGTCTTAATATTCATACTGAGGAAGGAAGGAATGAAACAAGCATTTATTAATCGCCTATTATATGCCAGGCACTATGTTAAACACCTTAAAAATAATATCTCATTTGATCTTCACAACAACCCTGGGAGACAGGTGCTATTATGACTCCCCCCACTTTTTTACAGTTGATAAACTGAGGCAAACAGGATTAAGTGACTTGCCCAAGATCACACAGTTAGTGAGTGTCTGAGGCTAGATTTGAACTCAAGTCTTCCTGACTCTAGGCCCAACATTCCATCCACTGTACCTCCTTGCTGCCTCCCAGGATTGGGATGAAATCACAAGCCACTGAAGTATTCCTACTGAAATGTAGAAATTATGTTCAAGCTTCAAGGAACAAGGAAAATAATATTAGTTAATAGAATATTTAGATGGTGTAATTATCCTTTGCCTACATACTACAATTTTTTTTAATAGGGTGATTTTTCCAAATCTTATTCACCCTTGCATGCATCGTGGTCCCATAGAATCAGTAAGGCCTGTGGTGCAAAGGACGTCACAGTACCAGATCATATAGCAAAGAGCTTAGAGGTAGAGAATGGAGGAGGGGCAGGAAACTTAAGTAAAATGTACATTAGGAGAAAATTGCTTGCATCCTCTTAAATTAACCTTTCGTGAAATTACTTTTTATCCTTTTTTGGCATTTGTTATCAAGAGGCAATGGCTTGTGAATATATTATAGCACTTTACAATGAAAATAATTTAAAAATTTACTAGACAACCACTGATCTTAGGAATAAGCTCTTGTGGTTCAGTAGGAAACATTTGTTTTTAACACCTATCAGGATTATTTACTTTGGAGATATTCATTCCACTTATCATAATTTCTGGACGCCAAATGTTCTTTAACTTGGTCTAGTTAGAATTCACTTCTCCTAATGGAAGATTTATCTTCAGAATTATTTTATTACATCCAATAAAGATTGGAGCCTAATATTCCAGTATATTAAAGGCCTCTGGTTCTATGCGTAAGATCCTTCGCTAAGTGCTGAGGGAAATATAAAGATGATTAAGGTTAGTTTTCTGGTCTCAAGAAGTTTCCAAATTAAGCAGGAAGAAGAAATGAAGAATGAGGCGTATGTATAAGTATCAATCGATAAATATTTATTAAGCATCTGCTGTATGTTAGGCACTGTGGTAAGTGTTGTGATCCAAAGACCAAAGTGAAAATACATTATAATAGACATTGCGTATATGTTACAAAATAAAATATAGTATGTGTTAAGGGTTTTGAGAGCTTCTAGAAGGGAGAAATATTTAAGGAATATGGGGAATATAAAGTGGTATTTGAATGAGGCCTTGAAGGATGGATAGAATTTTTCAGCGTGCTGAGTTTAAAGTCGGAGACCAGTGTTCAAATCCTGGCTCAAACACTCAGTACTCTGGGATTCAATTTCTTCAACTACAAATTTCTAAGTCCTCTGAACTAATGGAGACTTAGGGAGAGGACATCTCAGGAATAAGGAACGGTATGTACAAAGACATGGAATCAGGAACGCATGTGAGCTACATAGGAGTCAGCGAGTAGACAGATGTGACTGGAGTAGAAAGCACATGCAAGTGTGTAATAAAAGATAAAGCTAGAAGTCATAATTCGGAGCCAGATCATGGAGGGCCTTTAATACAAGGTTTATATCCTTGTGATTATTAAGCAGTTACTCATTTCCAAAATTCTATCCAGAGGCTCATTAGGACAAGGGATAATGCAGTGAGGCACAAATCACAGGTTTATAAATCTCAGAGACATCTGATTTGAATCGTAATCAATTAATCAATCTCCGTTTATTAAGCACCAACACTGTGAAAGGAAGAAACCTTGAAAGAAAGGCAACCTTGAACAAGTTGAGTTTAGGAATCCTGTGTCACTGTCTCTAGCCCCAGTATAATCAAGCTGATGCCTTTCCCTACCTGTCTCAGGAGAGACTCGTGCCAAAAGTCTTTATGGAGAAGGGGCCTAGATAAAGTTAGGGAATTTCTTGTTAATTTTTAGCTCTGAACTTCAGTTTACCTTTTCTCAGGGCTCTAGGAATAGTCATACTTAACAATCTATAATAACATAGTAATTGCCACTCTTGGCATTTTCCCAGAACCCTTCCTGGAACGTCCCCAAAGCACCTTCCAAGAATTTACGTTCCATTCTTCCCATCTTTACCGATGATGGTACAGAGCACGGAGATGAAGTTTAGCTCACTGTGGGTCCCCCAGGATAGCCATGGTCGAGCATGGAGTGAATGCCTAGGATTTTTTCATTTCTATCCTGTGTTCAATACTTGGCCTAAATATATGGAGAGGCTATATAACTATTCTCAATGACTAGGAACTAAAGTGGGAGGGGAGAAGCTAGGTACTCCTCCATGTACTGTTGATGTGACATAAAGGAACACAGGGACACATGTCTATACTTTGAGCATAAATAGCAACCACTTGGCCATGGCAGAAAGCCAAACATCACTCACTTGATGCAAGTCCCTGCAAAATTCCTTCTGCTCTCCATACTTGCTGGAAGAAACAGCTCTAGAAGCCGGAAATAAATAGTGATGTAACTCATGAGACAATAAATACTCATTTCCAATCTGGTAATATTTTATATGAACTGGCACTGGTAGGTTGTACATTATTTTTCTTCTTAATCCTTCTTCCACATTGCCTCCCACTTGAAGCCAAGACCATTATGAATGTACCGAAGAGTGGGTGGAAAATAGCCTTATTATTAACCTAAGTTGAAAACATAATGGCTTTTTGAATATCTTCATTCACAGATGCAGTCATTCAACATATTAATAACCTTTCTTAAGCATGGTAGAACAGAGTCTTCTTAAACTTCCTTTGTCCATTCCTGTGGTAGATGAACAACCCAATGGGGAAGAAAAAAAAGCTGCTACAAATGTCCCCTAACCTTTACATTTTCATGTAGTTTATTGAACTCTAACTTGGACTGCTTTATCGGATAACATGATAATAATGAGAGTTAGCATTTACATAGTGCTTTAAGATTAACAAAGTGCTCTACAGATCCTCCCATCTGTACTGAGGTGAGGATCTGAAAGGAGAACATTTGCAATTTTCTCAATAAGTCATTCTTACAACAACACTTGTGCTCATCTGCAAACTAAGAGGGTTAGACTAGCTATCTCTCCAACCTATGAGGTAATTTAGCATTGCTTTCCCCATTTACAGGTAAGAAAACCAAGCCACAGCATGAACAATTGATTTTTGGCAAGGGTCATCTGGGATTTTTGTGGGCAGAGCTAGGTTTTTTAACCCATGGCTTTTGACTTGCTAGGTTCAGTTCAGGACCCTTCTATTAAAATGCTCAAAGCACTGTCTCACCCTCACCCACTCACATTCTTAACATCTGAAAGAGATCCTCTAGGCTGCTGAGTGGAAAAGGCTCTAGTCAGAAGAGGCCAGGTTTCAAATTTGAGTGCCCAGATTTTCAATTGGCCCCAAGTATGTCATTCAATCTTGCTCTGAGGCTTTGCCCTGTAATCTGTAGAATGGGGGTGATAATCCTGGAAGTATCTACCTCACAGAATTATTAAGGCTTGGCAAGCCTTAAAGTTCTATATAAATATGAGCTATTATTACCACTAGGAGGTTCAGGACAACTTAAGCTAGGCCACTTTTATGATTTCAGCCTTTCAAGGTTTTTTTTAGTGGATCCAATGCAAACATTTACTGGGAGGGATGTTGCCCTTTGGATTGCATAAGTCTCCCGTGAAGCATAACTTATGAAAAAGAAAACAAAAATCGTTCTCTTGGCCTTCACGAGATACAGATGTGTCCAGATCATGGGATAGCCCCAGCGAACAAAGCAACACCATGGAACTGAGTTTTCAGTTGGCTGTACTTCAGACTGGGTCCCCTTTCCTATGAAACAATAGAAACTGAGAGTGGAGCAGAAGTAGAGCATCTCTTGGCCCATCACGTTGTACAGGATGTGACTTGATTATGCAATTAGCTATATGACATTCGCTCCATAGAGAAAACAAAAGTTATATACTTTTTACCCGAAGTGTCACTTTCCTGCATCTGCCTCCCCCTCTCTCTCCCCATCTCCGCCAAGGTACACAAGATTAAAGTGTGTCCTTTTCCTTCTTCACCCTTAGTGGGATTTTTTTTCTTTTCCAGTGACACAATTCATTTTAGTACCTTCTTGGTGCTAATAGACTGCCTGAGGATCTTTCTTTCCAAGTATTGTTTGCTATTAATCTTTTGAAATTAACTTCCAAGTGATCATTTGGAAGTAACATTTTTAAAAATATTACCAGTTTAATACCAAAATTAGTGCCAACATTCACAAATGATTAATGGTCTTAAATTTGCCTCAGCTGATTCCTGGTTCCATCATTCTCCAATCTGAGTGGTGAACTGGGGCCTGCTGCTCCACACTAAAGAAGTTTTTCTGCTGTTCTAAGAGTGATGAAATTTTTAAAGGTTATGTAATCACTAAGTCATCTCTTGGTTTTCACATCAGATGATCAATTTGGCAGTGTAAAATCCCAAGAATAATTTCACAGCTAAGTTAGCAGGGAGGCAGTCCATAAAGCCACATTCAGGAGTTATCATTTTCTGTATTCAGCAGCTTGTTGTGGTTTTGTTGTAGAACTGTAAGAAGAATGGCAACCAGGGTATAGCTACAGGAATTTAGAGTAAAGGTTACTAGCTCCAGTGTTGCCCAGTGTCTCCTTGAGGCTTAGTGAAGCTTTAGTTAAGTTTGCATGGCCCTAGTGCAAGCTGCCAGGCACTTCAATGGGAGTTTGAAGGAATCTGTTCACTCCTAGCCTAAATGTCAAGTGACTTGGGGGATTTGGCTATGGAGTTGCTCTTTCTTAACTAGTAGGCAAGAGCAGGGCAGGACCCAGGAGGCAGAACCCCTAGACTCTTATATGAGTCACTTATATCGAGTCTTTGACCTTTTATTAATCTTGGGTAGGACAGAATTTGTTTTAACTAGGTACAGCCCAGCCCCTTGGGCTTAAGTAAACTGCTATTTGTGGAGTTCACCTCCATTTTTAAAATAAAATGAAGCCTTCTAAAACAGTTACTATACATGCTTATAATCATCCTTGCATCAAACCACAAACATTCGTTAAGAGCCAGTTGTCAGGGAATACAATAAAAAAGATGACCACGGTCCCTGCTCTCAAGGAGCTTATGCTCTTTTGAATTCACACCAATAATGTCCTGATTTCTACTCATTTATTTATTCACCAAATATTTATTGAGCACCTGCTACTACAAGGCCCTGTGGGGTTAGTGGGGTGGAGAATACGTAGTCCCTAACAATGGCACTCATAGCCTAGAGAAGGTAAGACATATGCGTAAATAAAACCAATGCAAGTTAGAATGTGAAAACGCAGCAAAAGACTCACAGAGTCCTTCTGAGAGATTAGATTCAGAGGCGGAAGCCAGGGTAGACTTCTTGGAGAAGAAGCCGAGTGACAAAGCATATCCCTCAGAAATTAGAATCAAAATGTTGTTTGGGGGATTATTTGTTTAGTCACCATTTAAGATTGTAAGTTTAGAGCAATAAGGAACATTAGTGATCATTTGGTCCGTTCCTCTTGTTTTACGTATGAGGAAAGTGAGTTCTTACTTGAGCTGACAGACAAGAAAAATGGCCAGCTTAGGTCCTCTGACTTCAAATCTGATATTCGCAGATTTAGAACTGGAAGGGACCTTTGATACAATCAAGTCCAGCCCTCCCATGTTACAGATGAAGTAATTGAGGCCCAGAGAAGTTAAATGATTTGCTCAAAGTCACACAGCCAGTAAAGTTTTTGAAATAGGATTTGAAGCCGTCTTCCTTGATTTCCTATCCAGTGCTCTTTTGACTAGACCACAACTGCCTCCTTCCACAACACTATTACTACAAACTAGGGTTGGGTTGAGACATGGAACAAGGGAAAAGTAACTTTATCTTTTATAAATTTTGCATCTTTCTCCCATGGAAAATCATTGTGCGCTCTTTTTCTCCTTTCAAGCTACCAATATTCCCATGACTTATGAAGGAGTCAGGGACTAGTACACCTATTTTTACATCTGGGAACAATAAAACACAAATTATTTAATGATATCCCCAGAGTCTGTGAATATAGGGCAGTCCTACCTCAAAACTAATTTTCCCCCAATTCCCTCAACAGAAAATGATTTATCCTTTATCTGATCTAATGACACTTCATTTTATCCATTTGTCATATTCAAATTTGTATGTTTATCATTTTATTTCTTCCTCATCTCCCTTTCTGGATTATAAACTCCCCAAGGGAAAGGAACAGGCCTTATTTATCTTTGTGGCTCCCCGAGAAGCTAGCATAGTGTATCACAACTAAATTTTTTTGTGAAAGAATAAATAAATCTTTAGAGATGGAGGGGTACGCCAGGGAAAGGGACTCTGCAAACCAAAAGTACTAACATAAGGATCGTGGAGGAACCTGTGAAGCTATATTTCACTTGGCCCAAATTTCTTTATTTCCCTTCTCTCCTTGATTAAGTTGCCAATGATTTCTTTGCCCCATCCACTTCCCTTCTGGGTCCATTGCCGATCACTTTGGAATGGTCTAACACTTCTCCTGTCATAACTTGGACGTGGCCTGAATTTGCTTTATGCTGAATCTCAATCTGACCAGGAATGCCAAAATGCATCTACAAAGGCCTTGAATGGAGAATTCCCTAGATATCATTGTGTCTGCTTTACTCCGGATTAGATTGAGCTGGAGCTAGATGAGTGGATGTGGTGGATGATTTCCTTTCTCTGAGAGTGCCTTCCCTCGAAAAAAATATATTTAATTGCAAATCGTCCATTTTTAAACTTGGCACAGGAGCTCCAGGCTCCATACTGGTTGTCTGTTAATAAGAAAGGACTATCAATATTTTAAAAGGTACTGACAGGCAAGAAGTTGGATTTGATGACTAGAAATTTAGACAGGTTTCTTGTTGTTTTTAATGCTCTAGCAAAATCTAGTCATTGCTGCTCTAGAACAGTATTATGAGATGGTTTACCAGAGGATGAGGAGTTCCAGTGAAGGCTAATGAGATAAAACTAATCTGAATATCAGGTGACTTAGAAATGCCCTGATTGAGAGGGGGAGAGAGAATTTGGAACTCAAAAGTTTTAAAAGCAAATGTTAAAAATTGTTTTTACATGTAACTGGGAAAAATATTATTCACCAAGAAAAAAAAAATGCCCTGATTGCATGGCCTGAATGTCTATCTCTCCAGGGATGTTCCTTTGCTGGTGATATAAAATCTGGGCTATGTGGAATATATACAAGAGAATAAGGACAAAATCCGGTCCTGAAAGATTTTAACAAAGCTTCTATCTTCCATACATATAATGGCAGTATTTATCTAGTTATCCCTAGTGGTCAATTAACTTTAGAAATACATTGATTCTTTCCAGCCCACTAAAGTTTCACAAGCAGGTTTCAATAATGATTTGACCTGTTACTTCTATTCAGCACTGGTCTCATTCACATCTATTTGTGCCCTCCTTTTCCTCTCCTCCTCCCTCAATAAACTCAGAATCCTTCCAGCGGTCACTTTAAATCATCTGCCTGCAGCGAACTCAGAATCCCACGACTTAGTTTCCATGTAAATCAAAGAAAAAGCGAACAGAGACATTTGTTAGATTTTCATCAAGGCTCAAAGCCTAATTTTCAGAGACTTGCTGTCTGGTTTGCTTTACATCTTGAGCACATGGCCACATGCTTTATGTATTTCATAACTGTGATACAGTACCTGTTTAGTAACTGATTGCCACTGTATACTAAATTACCACTGCAATGCACTAATTAGCAGCCTAGGAAATAGAAAAATTGGATCAGCCTTGGAAAGCTCATTATTTAATACCGGGAAATATGTACAGAGGAAGTTAACTGCTACTGACCACCACCATACTTCTAGAAATCTTGGACTGGATCAGATTTCTTATGACTGACAGAAATTAGGGCAAGCCTCCCCACTTCCTTACTCAAACTCTTCTTCCATGTGCCATATTCTTCCTAGGGCTAATGGTAAATATGGCCTAAGAATTCATTTTAGCAAATCCAGTTTGCATTTTTTGGAGTGCTTTAAATTTTGCTACGGTTGCACAACTAAAGTCAAGCAACAAGCATTTATTAAGTGCTTACTATGTCACAGGCATTGTGCAAAACCCTGAGCCTACAAAGAGGTGCAAGGAAATGGTTTCTGCCTTCAAGGAGTTAAAGTTGGAATGGTGTTTAGGGGTCATCTAGAAAAACCCCTTCATTTAATAAATGAGAAAGCTGAAGTCCAGCTAGGATCGATGGCTTGCTCTTGGTGACACAGGTGGTAAATGACAGACAGAATCTGAGAAGAGGCTTGGGTTAGCCAAAAGGAACCTAGAAGCCATGGCCAAAGATGAAGTGTCTGACAAGAAACTGAAGACCTAGGGACATAGCTAGCATTTTCAGCACTGCTGCCTATTGAAGGTAAGGGATACTGAAGAGAAACACTGATTTGGGAATCAAACAGCTGGATAGGAAGGTGTTGCCTGAGAATGGTGGTTGGCTTCCTGATGATAAATTTTCTCATCAGGTTAGAAGCATGAAAACATAAAGAGAAAACAGTTGAGGAGTTTGAAAAACATATTACAAGCCTGGTATAGAGATGGGGAACAAACAAGGTCAAATTCTATCCCAGATCTGCTTCTGCTGAGGCAACCTTAGGGCAAAATGACCACTCCAACTTATGTGAGATAAAGAAAGAAAGGAAAGCCTAGCACTGTCTGACAAAGGTTCAGATAAATTATTGGCAGGATCCCATGGCCTAAAATTCTACTGGGGAAATCAGCCTAGGAAGATGGAAAACTGTCAAGAATGAAAACCTGCAATTGAAAAATAAAAGGGAAACTTACGGTTAGATGGGAAAACATTGTTTAAAGAGGCTGATGTGGATATACAGAGAGCTTACCCAGTTAGAGTTTTAGAAGATACATGCAGAGATGGAAGCAAGGACAGGTAACGTAGATGATTGACAGAGAAGTATGACAGAGACCTTTAGGAATAGCGATGACATGTATAGCCTGTATCAAATTGCTTGCCTTCTCAATAGTGGGGGGTAGGAGATGGAGAGAAAGGAAGGGAGTGAATTGGAACTCAAAGTTTTAAAAATAAATGTTAACAATTGCTTTTACATGTAACTGGGGAAATTTTTAAAAATAAATAAATATTATACAGTTTTAGGAAAAAAAATAGTGATAGGAAAGCTATAACTCAGAACAACCGGGTAGCAGGAAGAAAGCTAAGGATAGCAAAAAGGGTTTTGGTTTTGGGTTGCATGTCTGCATTTTGCTTGTTTTACTATATTAGGGGGAAGGGGAGGAACAAAGAAAAGATAAGACCACTGCTCAAGATGGATTGGGCAATGATAACTAACAACACAGAAATGATAGTGCTGTTTATTTTCTTTCATACAAAATGATGACCTTGGGCGGAGCCAAGATGGCAGCTGGAAAGCTGGGACTAGCATGAGCTCCCTGCCAAGTCTCTCCAAAAACCTATAAAAAATGGCTCTGAACCAATTCTACAACTGCAGAACCCAACAAAATAGCATAGGGAAGCAGGACTCTAGCCCAGGACAGCCTGGATGGTCTCTGGGTAAGGTCTATCCCACACGGAGCTGGGAGCAGAGCTGAGCAGAGCAGAGCCCAGCATGGGCGGCATAGACCAACCAGACTGGGAGCCGGGCAGAGCGTGCCCTGGCACCCTGAATCAGTGAGCTACAGCAGTTACCAGACTTCTCAACCCACAAACACCAAGGACAACAGAGTAGGTTAGTGGGAGAAGCTGCTGGGGACTGGGATAGAGTTTGCTGTTTGGCCACCACCCCTGGGGCAGCAGAGGAGGGGCAGCTACAGAACTACAGCTGCAGTTGCTTCTGGCCCCAGGCTCACCTGGTGGGAGGAATTAAGTGGCAGATCAGAGCAGGAGTGAAGAGCCTGCTGAAGATCTAAGTCCAGTCCAGTTTGGGGGTTCTTGGGGAAGGAGGAG
>CM053623.1:139669247-139771720 GCA_028646595.1 Phalanger gymnotis | reverse complement strand
ATATAGTCAGTCTTTCACAACATGAGTATTGTGGGAAGGTTTACATAATGATACGCATGTGGCCCTTGTTGAATTGCTTGACTTCTTAGGGAGGGTGGGTGGGAAGGGAAGAGGGGAAAGAATTTGGAACTCAACATTTTAAAAAATAGATGTTCAAAAACAAAAACAAAAAAGTTTTTGCATGCAACTAGAAAATATGATACACAGGCAATGGGGCATAGAAATTTATCTTGCCCTACAAGAAAGAAAGGGAAAAGGGGATGGGAGGGGAGTGGGGTGACAGAAGGCAGGGCTGACTGGGGAACAGGACAACCAGAATATACTCCATCTTGGAGTGGCGGGGGGAGGGTAGAAATGGGGAGAAAATTTGTAATTCAAACTCCTGTGAAAATCAACGCTGAAAACTAAATATATTAAATAATAAAAAAATAAAAATAAAATAAAGACAAAATGATGACCTTTTAATTGAAAAGGACAAAACAAAATCAGCTAATAAGAAGTCAATTCCCAAAATCAGTATGGACATAATAAAAGAGTACCTAACGCCCTTAATGTGCTCAGGTCATCGGGCCTACATGCACTGAAGAACTGCAGATGTGATTGCTGATCTGTGAAAGATCAGGAAGAAAAAGAGAGATAATACAGGAATGGAGAAACAGAAATGTGGCTCCAGTCTTCAAAAGAGACGAGATTGGAGACCACCGACTAGGCCTATGAGCTTGACTTTCATTCCTGGGTAAATTCTAGAACACATTATTAAAGAGATGATTTGTGAGCATTTAAAAGGAAAGCAGTGGTCATAAAGAATCAGCTTGGATTCTTCAAAAACAACCCATGCCAGATTGACTTCACTTCTTGTCTTTCTTAATAAAGTATCAACTACATTAAACATATAAGGAGAATATGACATGCATATATTTTTGTGTATATATTTGTTTCTGGGTTTGTATATATATGTAATACATATGCATAGATTCTAAATCTAGATTTTAGTAAAGTATTTTAACAAAGACATTGTCAAGTATCTCATAATTCTTATGGACAACTTGAAGAAATGTGAGCTAAATAGTAGTCTAGTTAGTTTGAAGGGCTTGGCTATTAATGATCGTTAAAGATTTCATAGCTTGGAAGGAGGGCTCCAGAAGAGTGTCATAAGGATGGTTCTTGAGCCTAGTCTTGAAGGGAGCCAGGGAAGTTGAGAGGTAGAGGTGAGGAGTCAGACCATTCCTGGAATGGGGGATGGCTAACACAGAGGCATTGAGATTAGAAATGAAGTCTTGTGTTCAAAGAATGGCAAGTGAGCCAGAGTAGCTGGGTCATAGAATATGTACAGAGGAATAAGTGTAAGAAGGAGGGTGCAAGTTTACATAGAGATTTAAATGCCAAACAGAGGACTTTATATTTGGTCATGGAGATAATTCATGGAATTCACTGACCATAGAGGTTACTTGTGCTTTAGAAAAATCACTTTGGCATCTGATTGGAGTGGGGAGAAACTTGAGGAAGGAAGGACAATTAGAAGGCTACTGCAGTAGCCCAGGTGAGAGGTGATGAAGGCCTGAACTAGGGTGGCAGATGTGTGAAGAGAGAAAGGGGAGAGAGACAGAGAGTGAGAGGAGAGGGGAGGAGGAGAGGAGATGAGATGAGATATATTGTGAAGTTAGAAGAGACAGGCTTTGGCAGCAGGTCGTATATATGGGGTGCATGAGAAGTCAAGAATGGCACTGATTACCCTTGGCAGTAATAAGGAAGTCCAAAAGAATGGAGGGTTCAAAGGAAAAGAGAGTGCATTCTATTTTGTACCTGTTGCCCTTGAGATACCTATGGGATATCCAGGTTAAGATGTCAAAAAGGCAGTTGGTGATACATGACCATAGCTTGGGGCAAAGACTAAGGATATGAGAAAGTATCGAGTGAAAAGAGAAGAGAGGCTGTGACAAAGCCTTGGGAGACACTCCAACAAAAACAAACACAAACCCAACAACAGAAGAGCGGTCAAATAGGAAGAAAACTAAGCAAGAGTAGTGTCATAAAAACCATGAGAGGAGACACTCTCCAGGAAGAAATTCGAACCTAGGTCTTCTGACTTCTTCTGTTGTGTCACACTCAAGGAATAATTAGTATCGTGTGGACTAGTGTGTAGTACACCTCTGTCACTATACCTCCTAACTGTGTAAGATTCTGAAAGCGAAACTATAGCTAACACATGAGGAACACAATCCATGACGGAGATATATGCTCCATCCTATGCCTTCTTTTTCTCTTCACAGACCTGGACTCTTTTAGTTCTAGTCTCCATGTGGACACCAACCTTTCTTCCTTCTTCTCTCTGTTGTTTTTTTAACATCCTAGGGAAGTAAAACCAGCAGTCCTTCTCCTCTTACAGCAGTAAAGCCAGGCATTCTCAGTAGATAAGAACAGTTCAGGACTATGTTGTATTTTTTTTTTTTGCATTTTGTGGACACAGGAAGCCATAAAGTTGAGGTAAATGTCATTATACTCCAGAGGAAAGTCATCAAAATGATTCGACAAAAGCCAATGGAGCCTACAGTATTAAAGGCCCTTCTGATGGGTGATCTGGCTAGCACCCAGGAATTACTTTAGAAAACAAGACAACAAATCAATTCCAAACCCCATTAAAGGAGTACGGTCATCATTTGCAAATAAGGTCCCCTTGCCCTCTCTTCTGTCTAGTATTTGGCATTGGGTAGTTAAGTGTTTCTCAAGCTTGTTGCACTGGCTCTCCTTGCCTCATTTCTTCTGTTATAAAATAGAAATAACATGACCTGCCCCTTGTTGCATTGTATGTGATTTACGGGGACTCTGTAAGGTTTAACTCAGTCATGCTTATCCAGGCCTGAAGTTGTCTGGGAGAAAATGCTGCTTAAATGCAAACTGTTGTGATATAAACAGTTACCCCTGAGAAGGTAATTAATAAATGTTTCCTTGGGTACATATAGAACAAATACTATTGGTGAAACAGAAAGAAAAAGGTCTTCTCTCCATGTTTCTAGCATCTGTAAGAAAATTATCTGAGGTCTCTATTTGGATCACATGAAAGTATGGGAATTCTGAAACAAAGGGTGTCATTCCCCCAGCCCCCTAGTATACAAACAAACAACAAACATGCCAGGACTGCTGTGCAGGGGAAAATATAGATTTGCTGTATATAATCACTGTAACATCAATTCGTGCTTGCCTACACAGATAAATTCCTTGCATGGGAAGCATTGGTCCAGACAAGACATTTACCTACTAGAAAAGATACCCATAATGCCATCAGTATTAACTCATAAATCTTGGCCCAGTTGTACAAGGTGAATTGGGTGGAGAAGGAAAAAAATGCTCACATGTAATCAAATATAAAATATATACTGCCCCCCCCCGAAAAAAACCCACAAACCAAACACAGAATAATTTTAACGAGGTCAGTAACAACTGAGAGAATGAGAGATGCCTCTTGACTCTCATGAGCCTAGGATGGAGCCAAGCATTCAAAGGCATGTGTAAAGCTGGAATGTCCTGTATAGGGAAAAGCAAGGAAGTCATTTTGACTGAAATGTAGAGTGTGTGAAGGGTAATATTGTGCAATTAGCTCGGAAAGATAAGCTGGAGCCAGGTTATTAATTAGTCAGCTAGCATTTATTAAGCGCCTGCTATGTACACTGTGCTAAGGATATGAAGAAAGGCCAAACTACACTCCTCCAAAAAAAAAAAAAACAATAAAACAAACAAAACCAGTCCCTACTCTTAAGGAACTCACGTTCTAATGGGAGCAATAACACACAAATAAGTATGTACAAACAAGTTATATTCAGGATTAATTAGAGAGTCTCAGAGGGATGGCACTAAGATGAAGAAGAACTGGGAAAGGCTTTAGGTGGACTTTAGCTGAGACTTGAAAGGGATACGGGAAGCTAACAGTGGAAAAGGCATGGGGGACAGCCAGTGAAAACACTCAGAATCCAGAGATGAACTGTCTTGTTCAAGGAACAGCTGGGAGGCTGGTGCCGGTGGATCACAGTGTGTATGGAAAGGAAGAAGGTGAAAGAGGACTGGAAGAGTAGGAAAGGGCTCGATAGCTTTTGAAGGGCTTTGAAAGCCAAATAGAAGATTTTATATTTGATCCTAAGGATATTAAGGAGCCACCAGAGTTTATCAAAAGAAGAATGGGGGAGAGGGGCAAGATGGTCAGATTTGTCTTTTAGGAAGACCAGCATGGCAGCTGAGTAGAGGATAGATTAGAATAGCTGTTGTTCTTCATTCTCGAAGAGGATCATGACATCAGGAAAATGATGCCACGACTTGTGAGTGAATTGGATTTGAGTGAGGGAGGGCCATGCAAAGTCACCAGCCTCACTTTCTCCTCCAGAGCCATCTGGGTCCAGTGGCAAGATAAAGATCAAGATGACTGGAGATGGCCCATGATTAGAATAGGGAAAGACTTGAGGCAGGGAAACCAACCAGGCACCTATTGCAATAGGTAATGAGGGCCTGCACAAGGGTTGCTGTTGTGTCAGAAGAAACAAGGGAGCTTATACAAGAGAGGTTACAAAGGTAGAAACAACAGGACTTGACCGCCAATTGGAGATGGGGGAGGCGAGAGAGTGCAGAGTTGAGGATGACACTGGGGTTGGAGTGAAAGTCTTTAAATGCTAAATCAAAATTTGTCTTTCATTGTAGAGGCAAAGGGAGGTACTCAAACTTCTTAGGCCTAGAGAGCGACGTGGTCAGGCCTACATAGGAGGATACAACACGATGTCGTTCAGTGGTTCCAATCCTGTCCTGCTTTTTGTGCCCCTGTTTGGGGTTTCCTTGGCAAAGATACGAGAGTAGTTTGCCATTTCCTTCTCTAGTTCATTTTGCAGATGAGGAAACTGAGGCTAACAGGAGTAAGTAACTCACCCAGTGTCACACAGCTAGTAACTGTCCGAGGTCAAATTTGAACTCAGATCTTCCTGACTCCTGGCCCAGCACCCCATCTGCTGCACCACCTAGCTGCCATGTAAGTGGTGCAGTGGTTGGGCCTGGGGTCAGGAAGACTCATCTTCCTGACTCTTCATGAAGAGTTGGGCATGACTATAAACAACGGAACAGCAATAACAACAAAAAAAAAAATTAAAAGAGTCCTATACCGCTAAAACAGCCAAGCATTTAGTTGTTTCATTTGCCTCTGATTATCAAATTTACAAATGTCTTCCAACAATAATCAGTGGTCTCGTTCTCTATTTATAAATATAAACAGACTTTGCAGAGGCCCAACTGACATTAAGACTAAGAAGGGGCATATAATAGCCCAGGATGGAAATGGTAAGAGAAGTAGAAAGAAATTCAGGAAAATATTGGGTCTCTGCAACCAAACAAGGGGGAAGTGTCTAAAAGGAGGGAATGACCAACGTGTCGAGAGAAATCAGTGAGGATGAGGGCTGCGTTTGGTGATAGTAAGTCACTTGTAACTTGATTATGAGGAGTTGGGGAAAGTATGGGTTAAGAAGTAGGGGAAGACATGTTTTATAATGAGATACTTTAATAATTGTATCCCCTTGTACTGAAATCAAAACAGACTGACCTTACACCCCATTTCAGCCTGTAGCAAGTAGTATTATAGCAGAATTACTACATAGAAATGAAGGCCTGGCAGAAATCTTTATCATTCTAGAAGAAATAGTGTTTGCTGTTGACATCATTAGTCTGTACCCTACCGCACTGGGGAGATTCCTGTGGAGGTTTAGTCACTAGGCCCAAACCTACTGAGTTTCTGAGATATGTACAATGCAGTATCATGGCAGCCTTCTAATTGGCTTATTATACTTACCTCAGACTTAGTACTCTTTAGAGTTCGGTCTATCAATAAGCATTTATTCAGTGCCTACTGTGTGCCAGGCATTTTGCTAAGTGATTGGCCCTTTCAACTCATTTAAGCATTTATTAAATACCTGCTGACTTTTCTTCCTTAACTGCTCTAGAATCAGGCTTAAAAAATAAATTTTCAAAGCGCATCAAATCAATTGTTTCCTTATTGTTTCCTGCTCCAAGAGTCAAATGCTGTATTTCTAACAAAGGGAAACTGCCTCTTTCTTCATGCCATTTCCCACAGTGCCTTGACAGACAGTCACATTAGCCATGAACTTGGCATTTATGAAGCATGGAGTACAAGAGTTCAAGAAGCGGCTAAAAGCTATGATTGTCCTAAGGGGGGGTGGGGGTGGGTGGGAGGGAGGGACCGAAGGGAGGGGAACCTGACATTAAAATTCTTCAGATACTTTTATAGCTATTAGACATTTAAAATGGCTTAACATAAGTGGCTTATTTCAGAGAACCAGGCAAGGGGAAAAAAGCAAATTCCAGCAATTTTGCCCTTGCTATCTTTTCTATCTGTGTCTCTGCTTTAGTTGGAATTTACATAATAATGGGTGAGGAAGTGTTGCCGTACATGTAGCTGTGCACATTAGTCCTCAGTCACTTTCCCAAAAGGTTTGAAAATGCAGTAGATTTAATCTAGGTCAAAAAAAAGACCTCAATTTTCCAGGCAGAGGACGTTTAGAGTGAGCATTTTTATTCACAAGGGGACAGGAGTGACAAAGTATGGCTCATCCATGATAACTCCCTAGTGCATCTGAAGGTTGACAGTAACCCAGGACTTGTGGCCAATTAACAGAAAGGCAGTCATAGCACATGAGGTACAGAGAGTTGGGGGTGGAGGAGAAGGAAATGATGAAGCTGTTGGGCCCTTTGTGATGATTTTTCACCTGCTGGGACAAAGCGTCTATCAGGGATCAAACCTACCTACTCTCCTAAGGGCCAGAGAATGAGCATGGGTAACCTGGGTATGCCAGACAGATCTGATCACCAGTACATGCCCCAAACAAAAAGGAAATCAGCCATAATGTCTTGCGGATCTGTTGTTTGCCTGTATCGGTTCCACTGGGATTCCTTTCCAATTATACCTTGTATTACAAACCATAGAGTACTTGTAATATACTGTGATTAGAATGGCAACGGATTGTTTCTTTGCTTCCTAGTTGGTGGCCAGATGGTAATACTTTTTACATCAGGGTGCCAATTATATCAAACTCTATAAAACTAAGCTAATTGGATGTAGTGTCATTAAAAGTTGATTTCTATAGGACCTGGCATTTGTATTAGATAGCTGATTACTTTAAAAGTAGAAGTCCCATTTTTAGATGTGCAAGGTAGATAGATATGTGTATGCAAGAGACTGAGGAAGAAATAAAATTAAAGCAAGAAAGATCTAGTTTATGTGGCATATTTGATCACACCCAGTGGAATATATACAGTTTTCCCAGAGTAAGGTTATACAGCTATCTGTTTATCTGTTGTCCTGATTAAGAATATTCCAAACCTCCCCACATCATGACTAGCCCTTGTTATAATTTTCTCGTCTCTCACAAGATAAGGGAGTTAGGCTAGAAGATTGCTCTAGAGGTCTGTGATGATATTCTGAAAAGTTCCATCTTTGATGATAATCCCAGAATATAGGCTTTTGGATCTAGAAGGAGCCTTGGAGATCATCTTTACCCTTTACCCCTTCAAGACCACACAGTCTCATTCAAAGCTTCCTCCATGTCACCTTTCTTGATGCTCTTAACTGCTACTGCCTTACTATGCCATCTTCCAGCACCCCAAGTCACCTTGTATTTTATTGTCTATATATTTGGTATTTATTGGTTTCCCTAAATGTTATTGCTCCTAGTAAGACGCAGCAGGGTATTATGAGAGAGAGCTGGCCTCAAAACCCGGAAGACCTGGGTTCAAGCCCCACCTCTGACCCATTCTGGTTGTACCACCCTAGGCAGGTCGCTGGATCTCTTGGTGCCCTAGGCAACAAGTCACAGAGAAGGTAAAGACTTGACATTGACAGGAGTTCCTTACTGAGAGCTTCCCGTGCTGTTGAATTACAGGCTCATTCCCCTGTTTCTGTCTCCCCCAAGAGAATGTAAACTGTTTAAGGGAAGGGATTGTTTCGTTTTTATCTTTGCATCAACACTTAGCACAGTGCCCAGCAGAAGATGTATTATGAATGCTTGTCAGTAATAACCCAGCCCAGTCTCAACTTAGGTCTGGTCACCTTTCTGATGCAGGTGGCCATCTCCATGGTTATCTGCAAGCCCAAACAGAAGAACAATATTCTTCTTTCTTTAAAAAAAAAAAAATTAGTATGGAATTTCCTCTTGTTTTAATGAAATGGGATTGTGGTAGGATTTTTTAAATTTTTGATACCTCGACTACTTTGTAGAAATTGTAATTACTTGTTTTGGGGTGAAGGAATAACTCTGAGACAAAAACATATAGTGCAAAAAAGTCTTCAAGACACAAAAAATATAGCTCAGCTTGACAACTGCTGTGTAATGTAAGAAGGTGTGAGAATGAGGGAGCTAGGTTTGGGTCTACCTCTGGGATTTCATTGGGGTAGAGATAGCCTAGTGTAGAAACACCTTCCACCTAGGCAAATCTGCAGTATATCTATAATTTACAGTTTTGCAGATGTTCCTGGGCCATCAAAAGGTTCATTGACTTATCCGTCCTTCATCACACAACCAGTATATGTCAGAGGCAAGACTTAAACCCAGCTCTTCCTGACTCCAAGCCTGGTCTCTCTATCCATTATGCCACAGTTCCCATAATAGGCTATAATAGTGTAATATTTAAAATTGAGTGGAGAAAATAAGGGAAGCATGTATGAGAAATAAGCCCTCCCCTGGCTTAAACTGGCATGAGCTGTACTACTTTGCCAAGGAGCCAGCATCCCAATTGAAATTCCAAGCTTGTATACAGCTGGGCACCTGTTTTGCTTACAAATGTTGCATACAAAGGAGAAGTTCATTCACAGAAAGGGGGGGAACCCAAAGCAGGACTTCACTCATTTAGCCTTGCTGGGCTACACTCCCTTGATCTGGCAGCCCCTTAGAACTCAAAGGCGGTCTTGAAAGGAATTTTCAATTCACAACATGATGACTTTGCTGATGTCCTGAATTCGAATGGATCTTGAATTGAATTTTTCTACTAGGGTTCCATCATTTTGCTAAAAGAATACAGGATGCAATCATTAGACAATCATTATTTAGCTCTTTTGAAGTGTTTATTTTATTAGTCCAGAAAGTAAAGCAGATTTCATACTTCTAAGTTGTTGGTGGGCTTTGAAGACAGAAAATATGTGTCCATACACCCCGTGGTCAGAGTTCAGTTGCTGGCAGCAGGTGATAATGTGCCCAGAATAGGAAAGCTCTTCGTTTGATACATTTTTGTCAGTGAAAAAGGGAATTATAGGAAAACCAATTTCTCTTTTCCTCTTCTCACAGAACTTTCTCCTCATCTTCAACTCCGGTGTCCCCAGGATTGTTCTTGGTGACCAGAAAAGCTGCCTAAATGATTTCTGGGGTTGATAATAATAATGTTGTTATTCAGTCGTGTCCTGTCTTCGTACCCCTGTGAACCATAGCATGCCAATGCTCTACATAAGGTTTTCTTGTCAAGGATACTAGAGTGGTTTGCCATTTTCTTCTCTAGTGGATTAAGGCAAACAGAGGTTATGTGACTTGCCCAGGATCACACAGTTAGTAAGTGTCCAAGGCCAGATTTGAACTCAGGTCTTCCTGGCTCCAGACTCAACGCTCTATCCATTGATCCACCTAGCTGCCCTCAATAAGAATAAAAATGGTTAGCATTTATATAGCTCTTTGAGGTTTGCAAAGCACTTAACAAATATTGTCTTATCCTTACAACAGCCCTCAGAGACAGACAGAGATCTATTATTCCCATTTTACAATGAGAAAACTGAGGCAAAGATGAAGTGACTTGCCCAGGGTCATGCAGCTAGTAAGTGTCTGAGACTAGATTTGAATTCAGGTCTTCCTGGCTTGAGGTCCACTTAGTTGCCTTCTGTTCCCCAGTCCCTGGATGATAAAATTAGAGAGAGAATTTGTAATTAGAATTAGATAATATGAAAGAATACCTTCTCCCTTGAGAAAATCCCCCTTGAAAGCTCATTTAACTTATGTCCAGACTAGGACAAAACTGGGAGAGGCCTTTCCCAAAAGAAGTTTGGAAACACACTTGATTCTCCTCCATCTAGGATATAAAATATTATAATGTGGTTGGAAAAATATGCGCTGCTGCCTGTGAATAGTTAGAGGATAACCATTTTGGCCATCAACCCTTCTCTCCTTATTCCTCTGCCCTTTGCAGGTTGGCTTCCAATCTCCTGACACAGCTCATCCTGTTCTCTCCAAAGGTCCCAAGGACCTCTTCAACGCTCTACGCGATAGCCTTTCCTCACTCCTTATCCTCACCAACCTATCGGCTCCATCTGACCCCGCTGACCATCTTCATGTTCACAATGCCTCTCTCATCCCTGGCTTTTCTTGACACACTACCCCCTTTCGGTTCTCCAACCACCTCTGACTATTTCTTCTCATTTTCTTTGGTTGTCTTTCATCACTCATCTCATACTCCCTAATTGTGGCTGTTACTCAGAGTTCTGTACCAGGCCTCTTCTCCCTCTGCTCTCTCTCCATTAACCTCATCAGCTTTCATGAATTTCATTGTCATCCCTATGCAAATAACTCCCAGATTTATCTATCCAGCCTGTCTCTTCCCTGAGCTTCAGTCCAGCATCACCAGTCACCTGTTGGACGTTTCAGACTGGTTGTCCCAGAAACACCTCAATCTCAGTACATCCAAATTTGTACTCATTATTTCTCTACACAAATCCTCCCTTTTTCTGAATTTCCCTATTTCAGTCAAAAGTGCCAGTATCCTTCCAGTTCAATGTTCATAAGATTTCCTTGACCCCTTAGTCTCCCTCACCTCACAGGTCCAATCTTGCTGTTTCTTCATCCACAACATGGACCACATTTAACCCCTTCATGCCCTTTCCACAGGCCCTTATCACCTTTTGCCTAGATTATTACAATAGCCTCCTACTGGGCCTCCTTTGCTCCTCTCTTATATCTATATGTACTTGGTACCTCATCCATTAGAATATAAGCTCTTTGAGGACAGAGATTATGCCATTCTTTATACTTACATCCCTAGCATCTAGTACATAGTAGGCACTGAATATATATTTGTTGATTTATTGGGCCTCTTTAAAAAATTTTTTAAATAAAATGTTTGACACCCCTGTGGACTTAAAGAAAATTAGTGTCTCTTCAGAAGGTCTTAGACCTTGTCACTCATTTTTCTCTTGCCAGTTCTAAGTCTGGCTCAGAGAAGGTTTCTAAATGAAATTGGTAACCATTTTCATGAGGACCCAAGAGCCAACAGAACTTTTAAAGCTTTATAAATCTGAACTTAGGTGTTATTTTATAGGGATAAGCCTTCCTCTCCCACACTCGAAAAATCTAAGTAAATGATATCTGTTTCTAGGCAGAATATGGCATAAACTGGTTAGCTCTGCACACACAATAAATTTTATTCAGTATGCAATATTCCCAAGAGTTTCACAGTAAAGATTTTCAAGAGAAACAGCTGTGGTTTGAAAAGATTTATGATAATCCAGATGGTTTATTTGCTGGTAAATCCACTTGTTCATTTAAAATTAAAGTCTTTCAGTAAAGTTGCATGCCTTCATTGTGATTTTATATAAAATATATATTTTGCTCCTGCATATGTGGTTGAGGGTTTTGGCGGGGTGGCAGGGGCTGTGTGCACTCATGTGTAAAGATGCCAACATTGACCTGGCTTCTGTTTGAGGTTTCTCTTTTGGAAATGAGAGGGGGGGAACCTACAACAATGTCTCAAATTATTCAGCAATTAAGCTAGCAGTATACCTAAGGGAACTCTTTATGACAGCAGAAACTATTGGTGAAGAGATATAGTCAGACACCAAGTACCCCATTTGGAGCATGTAGCACTCAGTCTCTCTGGGAATTGCCACTCTCAACTTCTGACATATGATGGTGTAATCATATCTCACAATTATATTACTGATTACAGATTGCTTTATGAGCTGAACATATGCAGGTATTACTGTTAGAATTACTACCTCCTGGGAATCTGGGAAGTAAACGATTCCAAGCCACCCTCTCAAGACTGAGAAAAAGAGGAGCTAAACAGTAGGAGGGAGGGCCATGGAAAATTAGGAATGGGGAACGTTTGTTGTGAGTGCTCCCCTTTGCTCCAGACCCTCTGGCTACCTCCTGACTGCCCAGGGACTTCCAGTGCCATCTCTCACCTTCTTGGTAGTGCCTTGTGCTATCAAAACTCTTCCTCTCTTCTCCTCTTTAGAACTCAACTGTTCAGCACAGTCCCCTCAGAACCCTTGTATGACTGAAGTTAATTAGATGTCCCTCACACAATACTCCCATCTCTCATCCCCATGTAGCCAGAAGGCACTCCCTTCTCACCTCCACCTCAGCATATCACTCTCTTCTTTCAAGATGCTGTTCAAGCAACACCTTCTACTCAAACCCTTTCCTGATCTGTCCTACCTCAATTGTTTGTCCTCCCACCTAAACTACCTTATATTTCAGTATTTTGCATGTACTTATATTCTCTCGATATTTCTTCTGTATATACACATATGAAAGTAGTAGCTGTTAGCATAAATAAGGGGATGAATGTGACAAGTGGCAGGGTGGCAGCATTGGCAAGATTTGGCAGCTGGTTGGATGTTTAGGGTAAGGGAGATTCAAGACTAACTCTGAGGTTGGGAACTTGAAGGTTAGTCCAGTTACCCACAGCCCGCCCCAGACCAACCTGGGCCAGGCCCCTGGACTGGCACCATCCATTTCCAGATGCGGGGAACCCAGCCCATGAGCTGCAGTACTGAGTCTACAGGGATCTATGGGAAAAGGGCTACTTCCTCACCACAGGGGGCAAGTTCAGGGGGGTGACTTTTTGGTTTAGCCTGGCTCTTTTGCCTCATGGTCCCTTCAGGTGTAGCCCATCTGTTCTGTATCTCGCTCTGATGTCTGTAATATGTATGGGGGGGGGGGGTGGCGAGGGAGAGACACAAAAGTCCCTGTGGTCCATGGCCCACCTTCTTTTCCTGCTTCCCTTTCTAAGAGTAGGTCTGCCAATTTTACCCCAAGCAAGGCCTTGATCTTCTTTGGGCCTCAGTTTTCCCCAGTGTGAAATAGGTGTGGGAGTGGTAGGCTTTAGGGGAGGAGTTGCAGAAAAGCAGATTTGTTGGAGGTTTTTTTGGAGGGGGGGAAGGCAGGGCAATTGTTAAGAGACTTGCCCAAGGTTACACAGCTAGTAAGTGTGTCAAGTGTCTGAGGCTGGATTTGAACTCAGGTTCTCCTGACTCCAGGGCAGGTACTCTACTCACTGTGCCACCTAGCTGCCCCTAGAAAAGCAGATTTGGGATTGATGTCGTGAGAGCTTCCTAAGCCATCAGAGCTACTGCCAGGAGGAATGGGCCTCCTCTCACTGGGGGGCTCCAGGCAGGAGCTGAATGACCGCTGTCAAAGAGACTGGATTCTGATCTCTGAGCTCATCCAGGACACACCTCTAAGCCTCACTGCCAACCCCTTGGACTCTTGATGCTTGAAGGAGCTTGAAAAGGATTGTGGCACCCTCAACAGAAATTGGAAAGTTCCAAAGAGAGCTGGTTTTGGAGGCAAAGATCGTGGGTTCTCTCTCCCATTTAACACATTTTTTATTTTAGCAGTAGTTATCAAAAGAGTGCGTGTGGTCTAAACTTAGGTATTGCTGAGGACTTTGAAGGAGGTATTTGGAATTGGGAGTCTTTTAGCACGCCTCAAGCCACAGCATGAATGTTCCTACCTATTGTTAATGAGAGCTCTGGGTTCTTTGGGCTCCTGGTAAACCTAGGAAAAATCATTTAATTCCTCTACACATTAACTGCCTTACCTCTGACAAAGTATTAAAAAGCCAGTGGTGCACACCTTAGAGAATATGGAGTTTGCATGCAGAATGAAAAGAAGTTAGTTTTTATATCCCTCTACCATTATTAGACTTTCTCCTGCTTCAAAACCAGAGTGCAAGTATCTCCAGCTTTAACGAGGCATTATGTCCTTCGAAACTGTATTGTTAGTGGTGGTGGTGGTAATGTTCAGTCATGTCCAACTCTTCATGACCTCATTTTGGCCTCTGCCATTTCCTTCTCCATCTCACTTCTTTACAGATGGGGAACTGAGGCAAACAGGGCTAAGTGACTTGCCCAGGGTCACACAGCTAATAAGTGTCCGAGGCCAGATTTGAACTCATGATGATCAGTCTTCCTGATTCTAAGCCAGTTCTCTATCCACTACATCACCTATCAAATGTGTATAGCAATAAAGTATCGATTGTGTTGTTGCCTTGGTTTGAATAGTTTCAAAGCCATCAGATGAGCAGCTAAAGGTTATGAAAAATGAACGATAGGTGTTTAGTATACAGTATTAAATGAAATGAGGCAGTAATAAAATGCCAAACAGAGAATAGTGAGGGCTGCCCATCTGGGGATGAAGTAGGATGGTTATGGCCTGCAGACCATCTGGATTGTTGAACCCATTAGCCCTGGTGGCACTCCAGAGGCCTTGTAGGTACTCTTTAGCATGAAGCAAGACCTTTCCATCTCTTCTGATTTCCCATCCATCCTTTCCCCCTGGACAGAAGGTTGACATCCATGCATACCTGAGGGACTGACCTTGGAAGCACATCAGTGGATTTGTTTAACCACTTAGGTTACCACAGTGGTTTTGAGACTTGGGAAGGGAGAAAGACCTGTTCTCATAATCAGATTTCTAACCATCTGGTATTCTAGCCACCTTGGAAGTGAATCCAGGGAATTTCAAACCAGAGTTACAGCTGGTTCAGGGCAACCTATGAGACAGGTGATTCCCTTAACAGTGATATATTCAGTTAGGAAAGGCAGGAAAGAAAATTTCATCTCCATCGAGACTTAATGGTATTTTTTTCTAGAATTTATAGTAGCACCTTGACACATTGTCATGGTAATTACTCTATCTTGGAAAATCATATTTCTTCTCTTACTGCAGTTAAATAATCTCTCATATAAATGAATTTGAAATTTTAAGTGAACACACCAAATGGTGAGCAGAAGGACTGTGGTTGTTGACTTCGACAGTGGACAGGAACATTGATCTTTAAAACACTTTTCCCCATTTTAGAGCCATTCATTCTGGAAATGGGAAATTAAATCCACTGGTAACCAAAATCAAAATGGCTGTGCCTAAAGAGGGCAGTTTCAATTTGTACTTCCACATATTTATTCTGCAAAATTTAGACAGCTTGATCAAATACTCCTTTGAGTAGAGTGTTTTAATATGTACACAAAATGAAGCAGAGAGCTTTCCTACCAGGCAGAGATAAAGAACAAACCCAATTTAAAAAAAAAATTCTGTGTTGAGTCAAGGAATGTGTATTTCTCCATGCAATTTTTGGTGAAATGATGTGTACCACTGGCTTTTCAGTACTCTGTCAGAGCTAAGGCAGCTATAGAGGAGGTAAGTGATTTTTTCCTAAGTTGACCAGGAGCCCAAAGAACCCAGAGCTCTCATTCACAATCATTATCTGTCTGCGAAACAATACCCCTACAACTTAATTCCTTTGCATATTAACTGCCTTACCTCTGACAAAGTATTAAAAAGCCAGTGGTGCACACCATGGAGAATATGGTGCTTGCACATATGACCGTGGGCAAATCCTTTAGCCCTGTTTGCCTCAGTTCCTCATCTGTAAAAAAAGTGAGCTGGAGAAGGAAATGGCAAATGCCAAAATGGGGTCATGAAGAGCTGGACACAACTGAACACCACCACCACCACCACCACTAACAATACAGCTTCGAAGAACATAATGCCTTGTAAAAGTTGAGAATACTTGCACTCTGGTTTTGAAGCAGGAGAAAGTCTAATAATGGTACAGGGATATCAGAGGAGGATATACAGAGGAAATAAGTTGTAGAGGTGATAGGGAAATAAAATTTTACCACTTGTATGATCAAATAATCTTTCCCATGAATTTCAATCAAAACTTATATCAGGAAGAATTTTATAGGATCTCAGATTTAGTATCTTCTTGTTTAAATCTAATTTCTTTGGAATGGGGAAATGGGAAAGACCTGGGTATTGTGCATTTATTGAAGAGGACCCAAGTTTTAAATTGAAAAAATAAAAAACCACCCTTCACAGGTGCAGCAGGGCTAGACTAGCAGGGTTTGCCTTTAGACACAATGATAATGTAGAAGTTCATCTTTGGGTTGCTCTCTGACCTTATTCTGTATGCTGTGTACCATTCTTCCCTTCTCTCCCTACCAGATTCTGAATGCCCATATGTGATTCATTGGGGTTCCTCCATTAAGGCCTGCTTGTCTCAGGCTCTGAAATAAACCCTTCTCCTTTAAAAAAAAAAAAACTCCCGTATTCCCTTGATTCCTTTTCATAAGTGAAAGAATCTGATAGAGTAATAATGCACATGAAGTTGCTAACAGAAGGCTAATAGCTTAATACGTTATCCTTTTTTATCCATTTAAAAGAAGGCGGCTCATTAAACTCTTTCCTTTTAAGTCCAGAAAACTTAATATCTAAGGGTAGAATTTCAGGCACTGAGGCAAGTGGGGAATATAATTTAGCAGGAGGTATGGTTGGGTTTTATTTTGTGGGGTGACATCCCTCAAAGTTCAGCATATGGTTAGAGTTAGAGAGATCCTAATGCTGGCTTTGCACATAAGAAGACATGATTGTGACCTGACATTACAAGATTCCCTTCATTTATAAATCATCCTTCTTCCTTGTTGCTTTGACAATACCATTATGTCACTCTCCAATTTTAGACCCTCCTCTGACTGCTTAGCTCTTTGAGGATGAATCTCAATAAATTGACTCTAGTCAAGTTAGTCCAATTAATGAAACTAGGAGACCCCCAAAAAAGACTAAATCCTTCCATCAGTGAAGGTCTGCAGAATCTGTTGAGTCTTTTATTGCAAGGATACATTTGAAGTGTTTCTTGATCTTTTGATGAATAATATTTTGCACACACCAAGAAACTGCTATTGTACTCTGCTATAATTGTAAGGATTGTGTCTTTTTATATGTAGCTAAGTCTAGTGTAAGGCTGCATTAAAAAAATTCTTTAATTTTTTGGTCCAGCCCTGTGAAACTACATAAACAATTTACATGGTTCACTTCTGGCTAGAGTAAAGAAGCATCTTAAATGTGTCTATGGTTTGTTTCCTTGCAAAAGGTATCACTGCTCCTTTTCCTATAATCCTTCTCAGTAAGTTTTTCTTTAAAAACTGGAATGCCAATTTATAAGCCTTTGATAGCTTATAAATAAAAAGTCCACTTTGCTGTCACCAAAAACCTTGTCTGTGATGTCCTTTGCACCCTTATATATGACAGTTGTCTTCTCTCCTGCCCTTTGTCCAATTTACATCCTCACCCAAGTGTTCCTTGGCCTAAGTGTTCTGTCTTTCCCCATATTACTTGCTGTGTTTTGGCATCTCTTTGAGAGCCTCTTAAATCTCTTCTGATCCCTTAATACATAACAACTGTTCATTAGGATGCCTTTGTGCCTTGGTAGTAAAATATATATTATCAGAAAGTGTGTATAATGCCACTTATTCCCCCCTCAATTTGCAAAGTTTGCCAAGAAAAATACAGGTCAGATAAAGCATCGATTTTTCATTGACATTTACTTTTATGTCTTTTTAAAGCCAAAACCTAGCAAAAATATGCACCTTACTTAACGTCAACAGCATTTTTTATATTTTTTTCTAGAAGATGAGGCTGGGGTTGGAAGAGAGGTGGTGACAGAATAGCTCCCAGGTCACATGAGCAGGCACTGACCTGCGGTATCTGGAAGGGGTCACATTAATAGTAGCCCGGCTATGTATCCTGGACATCTCAAGCTTCATGAGTTGTTACCAACTCCTGATTGGGGGTTTTCCAAATCATTTCCAACTTAATTTAAAATACAGTGACAATGTAATCATCTAAGTCTTAATGGTGGGAACTCCAAAAGTACTATAAAAAGAATTTATTCCAAGTGATTGTGTCATTTTGTCATTTTGATTAACTATCCTTTCCTTTAGTTGCCACCTTCAAACTCCCTGAAATACCAGCATTGCTGGCAGTAGTAGATGAACTTAACACCTTTTTTCTTCAACTTGGATAAAGAGAATAAATGTGATTTAGAATGAAAGGCAAAGTGTCAATGATTGAGAGGTTATTACTGTTCTCATGCTCTTTATTATTTCTAAATTGTACATTCTTTTAAAGTATATGATTTGTTCATCGCTGTCAAGCAAACCTGTTCACAGACATTTCTAAAAACCTTTTCATTTCTCTCTGTAGGTTGTTGTTTCGTAACATTTTATACAAGAAAAGCTGCACTTGAGGCTCAGAATGCACTGCACAATATTAAAACCTTACCTGGGGTGAGTCCGTTTACTTTTGTACCAAATCACTTTATTGCTTGAAAATGGTCCCTTTCAGCTAAAGATTCTAGTTATGGTCTCTTAGTGCCAAAAAAAAAAAAAATAGCTTTGGTTTTTGGAGGAGTGGGTGCTGACTGATCCCCTCAGTTCATGGGCAGCAACCATGGCATCTGGGTAGTCCATAAAGAAGGATGGACATAAACTTTGAAGGAAAGAGCTTCTCAAATGACCTATCCCCTGACTTGAAAATCAGAGTGATCCCACTGGGCAGCAGCAAGCTGCCAGAGAGCATTGGGTGGGCTAAGATTTTAAAAGGGGGAAAAAAACCCAACACATACACACAAGGAGAAGCAAATGGAAAAGGGAAAAGGGTTTTACTCACCAGGAGCCCTTTTTCAAATTTACTTTCTAGATTCTTTCTTTTGAAAGGACAAAATGTACCCTGCATAGCCATAATATTAAGCCTCCTAATGGTTTCTAAACAGTCGCCGGTGGTTAACAAAGTCAATGTTTTAATGCCAATTTTGTGACTTCATATTGATGTAGGAAAAAAAAGTACAAAGCCTACACTGTTTTTCCATTTTCTTCCCAGCAATATTTGACTATTAGTACAATTCACCAGAAATGCCCTGATGACATATACTTAGCTACTTCATGAGAATACATTATTTCTAAAAGGAATTTTGTGGCAATTTTTATAAATTATGTAATGATGTTAGATTGCATTGTTCTATTTGAATATCTTCACTATTACTTGGAAATTGGCAATGAGTTAACTTAATATCCTAAATGGTTATCTGTTGGTGATAAAGAAGTAACTGTGGTAAGCAGAGAAAAGATGATGATTTTATTGGGACCTAGTATAGTAAAAATAAATGAATGAGAAATCAACAGTAATAAAATATGCTTACAGTTCAAGTTATAGATTTCCATGTTTGTGCCATATATAATACACATACCTTATACCTAAATCATTCCCCTGAGGGCTAGAAAAGTCTTGAACCTGCATAAGTCAACTTGTGTCCTATCTCTTCTGGAAATGTAGTGAGGTTTCTTCAGGAGGAAATTATAATGCAATATACATCTTTCCAAAGAGAGTTAAGCACTCAGTTCCAAATCCCCCTAACCTTTTTTTTGGCAGTCTGGTGAAACCTATGGCTCCCTTCAGAGAATAATGTTTTTAAATGCATAAAATACATAGGATGACAAGGGAAACTAGTTATATTGAAATGTGGCTGTCAGAATATTTAAAAAGCAAGTTCATAGACCTCAGATAAGAACCTGTTACTTTAGAGTCTAAAGTCAATGAATTGTGGTCTTTCTCCTGAACTATGACATTTCATTGTCTCTTCAATGAGATGGAAAAAGTAGGGGAAGAAAAATTAGGGAGCATTCATGATATGGCAGCTATATACTTTGTTTAGAAATTGTGGCTTCCATTCAATTTAGCTCCATCCTACAGTTTCAATTCCAATGGGACAATTTTTATTAAGTTTAAGTACTGAATATGGCAGATTAAAGGCAACTCAGCTGAACCCTTTCAACATTCCCCTCCATACAACTTTAAAATAATGTCTCAGGTCAAATTTTGGAGCAGCAGAGCCAACAAAAGTGAGATATTTTTCTGGCATAAGGAAACTTAGGAAGTAGGCAGGACAAGTTTGTAACACTGGGCTGGAAACCTGTCCAGGTCCCACACAAGCAGTGGCAGCAACAGCAGCAGCTTCAGGAGCCCTCAGCCCAGAGACAATAAGGGGATCATACAACTAAAGAGGCTACAGGGAACCCTTTGCAGGCACTGCTTGGCAGCTCTATTGCCCATGTGCAGATCTGGGTCATACATCCATGGTAAGAGGAATGATGGGGGTGGGTCACAAGGAATCAGGGGCCCTATTCACGGTTCCAAGGCAAAGAGAATGATAGTGCTTGTAGCTGCAGGGTACCAAGCACCCTTCCTGGGTAAAGACCAGAGTGCTTACCAAGAGAGAAGTGACCATACCTCTCCCAGGATCACAACATCTTGGAAGCACTGAAAACTTGCAGACCCTCAGTACTGTCTCTAACAATAGCAGTATAAAAAAGCCTAAAGTTTGGGACAGTGCCTCCCCAGCCCAAGGTGAACAAAGCCCAACTTTAACATAAAGGTAAAAGTTAAGAAATAGGTGAGGAAATGAGCAAACAACAACAACAACAAAAGAATTTGACCATAAAAAGCTACCACGATGTCAGGGAAGACCAAGATACAAACTCAGAAGACGACAACAATGTGAAAATAGTTATAAGCAAAGCCTCAAAGAAAATTGCTAATTGGACCCAAGCAATATTCCAGAAGGCAAAAGAGCTAGGATTACAACCAAGAATAATCTACTCAGAAAAACTGAGTATAATTCTTCAGGCAAAAGCAGATATTTAATGAAATAGAGAGCTTTCAAGCATTCCTGATGAAAAGACTAGAGGTGAACAGAAAATTTGACATTTAAACACAGAACTCAAGAGAAGCATAAAAAAGTAAACATGAAAAAGTAATTATAAGGGATTCAATGTAGTTAAACTGTGAAAGATGATACATGTAATTCCTAAGAACTTTATCATTATTAGGGCAGTTAAAAGGACTTTAGATAGACAGAGGGCATAAGTATGACTCTATGTTGGGATGATCTCCAAAAACAATGAAGGGTTGAGAAAGAAGGATGCATTGGGAGAAGGGAGAAGGTAGAATGGGGAAATTTTTCTAACATGAAAGAGGCATACAAGGAAGAGCTTTTAAAAGAGAGGAAAAAGGGGGAGCAGGCAGCTCTTGAACCTCACTCTCACTGGAATTGATTCAAATAGGGAAGAATATATGTACAAACTCTTTTGTGTATAGAAATGTAACTTACACAATAGGGGAATAGAATAAAAGAAAGGGGGAGGGGAGTGATTAAAAAGGAGAGCAGATTTTAAAGGAGGCAGTGATTAGAAGCAAAATAGACTTTTTAGAAGGGACAGGAGAAAGAGAGAGGAGGAGGAGGAGAACAAAAAAGTAGAGAAGAAAGAAGGAAAGAAAAGAAAGAAAGAAAGGAAGGAAGAAAGAAAGAAACTGAAGAAAACGGGATAGAGGGAAATGCAGGGTTAGCGATCATAACTCTGAATGGGAATGGAATAACCATAAAATGAAGGCAGCTAGCAGAATAGATTAGGAACCAGAATCCAACAGTATGTTGTTTACAAGAGACACACTTGAAACAGAAAGACACACACACAGTTAAAATAAAGGACTGTAGCAAAGTCTAAGATGCTTCAGCTAAACTAAAAAAAAAAAAAGGCAAGAATAGCAGTCACAACCTCAGATAAAGCAAAAGCAAAAATAGACCTAATTAAAAGGGATAATCAGGGCAACAACATTTTGCTAAAGATACCTTAGACAAAGTAATATCAAAAAATTTTACATCAAGATTCTCTAATGAAAGTCTCAATGCTCAAATATATACTGAGTATAGAACTATGTTAGATTTATTTTAAAAAAAGAGCTATTCATTCCTCAACTTAATCAAAGAATATAAACAAGAAATTTTCAAAAGAAAAATCAAAGCTATTTATAGTCATGAAAAAATGCTCTAAATAAATCTCTATTGGTTAGAGAAAGGCAAATTAAAACAACTCTGAGATACTGCCTTATACCTATCAGAAACAACAAATACTGGAGGGGATGAAGGAAAATAGGCACACTAATAAACTGTTGGTAGAGTTGTGAACTGGTCCAACCATACTGAAGAACAATTTGGAACTAGACCCAAAGGACTAGAAAACTATGCATACCCTTTGACCCAGCAATACCCCTACTAGGTCTGTATTCCAAAGAGATCAAAGAAAAAGGAAGAGGACCTATATGTACAAAAATATTTATAGCAAGTCTTTTTGCGATGGCAAGGAATTAAATTGAGGGGATGGTCATCAATTGGGGAATGGCTGAATAAGCTGTAGCACATAATTATGATGGAGTACTGTTGCACTATGGGAAATGGTGAGGGTGAGGTAGTTTCAGAAAAACATGGCAAGACCTATGTGAACTGATGCAAAGTAAGGCAAGAAGAATCAGGAGATCATTGTGAGCAGTAACAGCAGTGTTATAATGATCAACTGTGAAAGACTTGGCTACTCTGAGTAATATAGTGACCCAAGACAATTCCAAAGGAATTATAATAAAAAAAAAATGCTATCTACCTACAGTGAGAGAACTAATGAATCTGGCTAAAAACGCAAGTATAATTTGCTCGCTCTCTTTATTTTCTAGCTTTTTTGCAATATGGCCTATTTGGAAATATGTTTTTGCATGCTCTCACCTGTATAATTGGTATCATATTACTTGACTTTTTAGGTGGGAAGGGAGTGGAAGGGAGGGAGAAAATTTGAAACTCAAAATTTAAAAAGAAAAAATGTTAAAAATAAGTAAATAATAATATTTGAAAAATACTTTAAATTTTTTGCATGTGTGATTGCTTTGGTAAAGGGGACAGCTATGAAACCAAGCATATTTGGTAATCAAGGACAGTGCTTCTACATTAAAATATGCAGTATTATTGTAGCTTTGTCCTCTATTCTATCCATCCATAGTTTTACTTGACATAAAAACAAATGTTTCCTATGTGAATTTTTACAACCAGCTTAAAGAGGAATCACTGTTAGTCACAATTAGTAGATGGAGCACCTAATGCAAATCGTTAAATGACTTAGCCAGTGATAAAAAAAAATTCAATAATTTGTCTTTCCCAGACCCCCAGTCAGACTTAAAGATCATTTCTTACTCCTGTTTCTGAAAGGAAAATTCTTAGTCTTAGCATTTTTAGGGTTTTAGGGTCTGTGTGTCTTCATACATATTTGAGACTGTTCTATTAGCATTTAGTAGATGGATCGGTGCAAATCTAGACCATATTTTACCTTTATTAAAAGCTGGTAAATTTAAATTCGTCACCTCTGCTAAAGAAAGAATGAAGATTCCTATCTTTTCATTGTGTCAATTTCAATTCTGCAAATTTTATTTTTATTGCTAGCCTTTATGTCACCTTCATTTCCCAAAATATCCCTCCTCTCTCCTCTTCCCAAAGAGCCACCCCCTTGAAACAAAGGAAGAAAAGGAAAGCATTTTACCAAAACTAACCAACAAATCAACAGAAATCTGCACAGTGTATTCAATGTTGTTCACCCATAGACCCCACAGCTCTACTGATATAAGAATAATTTTCTTTTCTCTTTTTTCACCACCAAGCTTCAACAACTTTTTTATTAAACCCCTGGTATGTACTGAGCATTGTGGGAAGCCCTGGGGAGGAAGACATTGTGATTGATGAAATATAGTCTCTACTATCATTTAACAGGTTGGGAATGACAAATAGATCTTTGTAGGTGAAGGACAGCATATGACATCTAACAGTAGACCCATTGTATACAATGAAAAATAGTAAGGTGACCCATGAGCGTTTTTAAAAGCCTTACTATGGTGCAGACCTACATCAAACAAATTATATCTTTTTTCTAAAACCTAGCTGGATGTCTGCCCTTCATTCTGCCTTTAAATCCCTATGCACGGCTGAGTTACAGAGTGGTGACTGATTATTAAGAAATCCCTTTGTAACTACAAGAGTCCGCATATCCTTGTTTTGAGAGAGAAAGAGAGCTGAGTTATTATTTTTTACATTTCAGTTTCATCTGCCCAATTACTTGAGGCAGGTTAAATGAGAAATCTGAAAAGCCATGTTGGATTTGTAAGCTTTGTGCTTCTTCAGCCCACTCAGTATGTGCTACATTTGCAGTTGCAAAGTAGAAAGTGTTATACATCCTGCTTTTGTGTATAGCTTTATCTGATAAACACCACCCTTAACAGCTACATGAAAAAACCATGAAAGTGGTGTCTTTCAGCTGTATCCTTTTGGTGGACATGAAGAAATAGGACCAGACATAAATGATTAATGCATATTCTTGGAAGAAAATATTGCAGGGTGCCTTGCTGTTTGATTACAAGCCTTGGAATTAGTCAACATTTCCATAATTCTAAACCAATATACACCTGTTTTCCCACTGTGATGTGAAGGCACAACTTAATTTAACAGAAACCCTGCTGGGCTAAATCTCTCATTAAATACCAAGCTTGCTCGGTAATTTAAAGTTGTAGCACCACTATTTTAACTGTGGCCTTCCACATTATGAAATTAATAAGAAATTAAGGCTGTATTTTGCTATATCGCTCACTTTCTGACTTTTTCTTTGAGAAAGACGATAAGAAATGTGCATCAGCAGCTGACACTTTTATGCTTTTCTGGATATAATCATGTCCCTGTGGATAAAATCCATTTTATTAAAAAGAAAGGAAAACCCTGCTTCTTTTTTTAAATGGCTAAAACTCCTCATTTAAAATATAAATAGATGTCTTTGTAAATCATATTTCTTCTTTGTAGCAGGTCCTTTATTCACAAGCAACTTTCATTATGTTACCACACTTGGTGTAGGTATTTATTTTCTCTTAATATACTATCTTTTCATGAAGAGAACAAAGGACCAGGTCACTGGAAATAAACCAAAGCCTATGGGACTGTCTGCTGAGTACATGAATGCATCAGCTATTAGATTTTTTATTTAGGGTATCCACGTTCTGTTTCTGACTTTTTGACATCTTTACCTTTGGGTGTAACTTGGAAAGGGTCAGGGCTTTATTGATCAAGCGTTAAGAGGCAGGACAAAGCAATTACGGGTACTTTCCTCAAATCTTTCTTCACCTAGCTTCCTGAGAAAGACAAGGAATCAGTTATCCCGCAGAAATTCTCAGCTCAAGCCCTAATTAAGAGGGAGATAAGGGGAATAAATGCAATGCTTAGTAGAGGAAACTGAGCATAAGAGCCTTATTCTTGGTTTCACCTAGAAAAGGAAAAAGGTTATAGAATTACAAAATGTTAGTGATAGTAGAAGAGTCCTTAGAAATTATCTGCCCTAGGAGTTCTTGACCTGTTCTAAGTCATGGCCCCTTCTGGCAGCCTAGTGAAACCCACGGACAACTCTTTCTCAGAAAATTATTAATGCATAAAACAAACTACATGGATGTACAAAGGAAACCATTTAATAATGACATCAAACATTTATATAGCACCTACTATGTGCCAGGCACTTCGATAAGCAGTTTGCAAATATTATCTCTTCAATGTTGTGGGGCAAGTGCTATGATTTTCTCCATTTTACTGATGAGAAGACAGAAGCAAATAAAAGTTAATTGACTTGCCCAGGGTCACAGGGCTAGATTTGAGCTCAGAACTTCTGAACTCCAGGTCCTATCCACTGTGTCACATACCTGACCCTGAATATTGAATATAATGTATCCAATTTATCAGAATAATTATAAAAAAATTCTAAAACAAGTTCATGGATCCCAGGTTAAGAACCTCTTTTCAAACTCCTTCAAACTCCTTGATTTTTTTTTACAAATATTATTAAAGTAGCTGGCATTTACAATGCTTTAAGGTTTGTTAAGCTCCTTAAGTAATCTCATTTGACCCTTATAACAACCTTATTGTTGTGTAAATACTATAGGTATTATTCTCCCTACCTTATAATGAGGAAATTGAAGCTCGAAAAGCAGTGGTTTATGCCCCTGGCCACACAACAATATCAGAGATATTCCTTAAGCCCAGCCCTTCCTAATTACACTGATAAGGAGTAAACTGGGGGCAGATGACTTACCCAAGGTCATATAGGCACTATATAGCCAAGCTGAAACTCAAGCCCACTTCTAATTTCACATTCACTGTATTGTGCTGCCCTCCAACATTCCTGTCCTCATTTTCAGATATTCCAAATCCTTTAGGTCCCAAGGATCAAGAAAACTAGTGTCATCTCTTAGCCTAGATTAAAGGAGGCTGGTGTCTGGGAAGACACAGAGGGTAGAGCCCAAGTGAAGGTGGAGAAATAGGGAGTGTTGTTAGGAATGCCATTTCTCTCAGAGAAAAAACACTGGCCAAGCTTGGGTGCTGGAGATGAGATCAGGAGAACTGGGAAGGATTTGTTTGACAATGAGGCCTTAAAGAAAGGACCCAGAATGGAGGAAAACAAAGTACCAGTTAAAGCAATTGAATAAATGTTAGGTGTTGCGCCCAGTTAAAAATACTAAGTGTGATACTTAATCACTATTATTCATTAAATATTAATAACAAATTTATGTGCTTTGGTGTTTTGCCTCTTCTAAAAGAGTACTTATATTTGCCTGATGATCACTGGGGGATCATGCTTTCTTAATCTGAGTATTCATAACACATCATGATGGTGTCTACCCAGGACTACTGGACAACCAGTAAATTCTGTCTAACGCATTATCTGACAAACATCACCCTTAACAGCTTCATGAAAAATGGAGCAGTGGCTACAGAAAGGTATACTGTACAAATTGACTAGCACTGTTTAATTTGTCTTTCTAGTACTTAGTAAAAATGCCTAGCACTTAATATGAGCTTAATAAATGGTTGCTGAATTGAATTGAATTTTTTTCCCTACATTTCTTGGCCTGTCAGAGACTGGCACAAAATTTGCCTGTCCCTAGCATTCATTGATAGTGTAACAGATTACACAAGCTTTGGAATGGCTCTGCTGTTCGGTGCTTCATATAGGTACAGCCCAAGGTAATGTCATTTAGTAGAAATGGTGTCACATGCCATTATTTTTGCCCAGGGAGAAAACTTTGTTTAAAAAAAAAAACTCGCTAGATTCATCTTGTTTTGGCTGAGTTAATTTAGCTTAATTAAAAAATAAAATTGAAAAGATCTTAATTGAGCCACAGAGAAACTCCCAATATCTTTTCAATAATCAAATGTTCATGGCTAAATGTCCTTGTGCAGATGACAAAATTAGGCCTTGTCTGTCTTTATCCAAGGTCTTAACACATATTGTCTCTAGCAATAAGGTCTTTTGATTGAAAATCTACAGCAGTATCATTAGAGCATTCACTGTATAAATTAATTTAATTAAAGATGTAATAACAGAGAGAAATACAGTTTTGAGAAAGCTCTTAAAATTTTAACAGCAAGGAGGAGTCTGTGGAATTTGCATGTCTTGTAAAATATTAATTGCAAATTTCTTCCAGACATTTTCTCTGAGCAGTTCTTATCCTTCTTTTTAGAGTCACTACCGGTTTTATTAAATGCAGTTTATATTGAAAAGTCATTGCCCTGAAGCGAACATTTGTTTAGAATGTCTTATTTTAGCAGTGGTGTACAGAAAGGTATTTTATAATTGTAAGGGTATGCCGATTTTAGATTTCAGAAAATTTGAAGGTCATAAGCACCAAGGACAGAGACAATGAGATACAAGAGTGAGGCACTTTCAGGCTGGATTGAATCTGTCCACACCAAGGGAGGTATCTGAGGGTTCGAATAGCTCATTTGCATATAAAATCTTGTCTAGGCTTGAGCCATGACATTGAACTTGCTCTCAGGACTTAAAATGCTTGGCTATCTTTTACCCAGGGGCAGCTAGGTGGTGCCGTGAATAGAGCTCTGAGCCTAGAATCAGGAAGACCCAAGTTCAAATTTGACTTCCGACACTTACTAGCTGTGCAACCCTGGGCAAGTCACTTAACTTCTGTTTGCCTTAATCCACTGGCAAAGGAACAGGCAAACCACTCCAGTATCTTTCCCCCAGAAAACCTCACAGACAGTATTGGAGTGCTGTGGTCCACAGGGTCACAAAGAGTTAGACACTACTGAACTACTAAAAAACTACTTGACTCCATAGCTCCAATACCCATCTTTGAACCATCTGAGTAGATTTATACCATTTTATAAATGGCAACAGATTGCTTAAAGGGATGGCTTGTGGGAGAGAGATTAGCCCCATTTTGCTTAGTCCATAGGGCAGATCTGAGGAATAATTCTAAAGGTGATAGTTTCATAGTATCTGACTCTTCATAAGGAAAAGCTTCCCAACAATTACAGATGTACCAAAAGAAAAAAAGGCTGCCTCAGGAAGCACAGAGTACTCTTTTGCTGGAAGATGCTGTAGAAGGTTATATCCATCCAGGTAAAAGAGACTGGGGTCTCTACCAACTGGGACATTCTGTGATGTCTTTCAGCATGCATCTTCCAGGATGATGGGGGATTGCTGTATATAGGTGTGCATGTTTGCATAAGCTTGTGCACCTATGCCTATGTACATATGAAAATCAGATTTATAATCAAGCACCTTTTCCATTTGGGCTATCAACCTAAACAACTATACATTCTTGGAACCTTTAGACCTCTCGTTCCACTCCTCAAAGCATTCGTTATAGCTTTGCTTCTTTTTTTTAAAGGGCACTATAATGCCTGTTTGGCTTATAATTTGTGTACTAACATAGTGCCATATGCTTGATTGTGATAATTCCTGCCATCCACCATACTTTATTGGAACATGGTGAGGTTCAGTTAGCTAATGTATGTGCAAGATTTGAAGAAATGTGTGAAGAAATATAATAACAAGGCATCTTTCATATTTTTTTATAATTTATATAAACCTTTTCTTAAGGAATGACCCCCTATGGAGAATTTTTCTATCATGAAATTTATAAATGTGACTACAAAGTTTAGTATTCATTTTTCAGATTTAAAGAATTTGTCGCAGATAGACTGAGAATTTAGGAACAGTCCTCCTCCACACTAAGCCTGTTGTGTTTAAATGCTTACACCCAGCAGGGGTATAGTGTAAAGAAAGGAAAAACTTTTCTGCTCCCTCTTCGCAAAGTGGTTTATGGCTTGTGGGAGGGGTTAACATAGAAGCATATGTAGTTTTATTTACTTGTAACTCCCCCATAGAATATGCTTCATGAATGCAGACTATTTCATTTTGTCTTTGTAAATTCAGCACCTAACACACAGAAAACACTGGTGTTTATTGGTCAATTTCTGAAAGCTAGTGTTATGATTGTACCTTCTGTGGGAGAGAATAGAGGTCCTTTCACACCTACTGTGAAGCAGCAAGTAAGTGTCACTGAAATTGGTCTCAGGAAACCAAAGAGTGTTTGTTTATATGAGTTATATCAAGGGGTATGCTGTTAAATGTTTAACAACTAGCCTGTCCCCCCAAAAAAATTGTAGTACTTTTAAGTTTAATCTATATGGTTAGTATTTAATTGATCACTCTCTCAAGTCTAGACAATCAACAGAATATTACATCAAGCCCTGCTTCATAGCCTTTGCTGATTTGCAAAGTGTCAGTGCTCACACTGAAAATTTAACAGTTCCAGTTGGAGCAGGCTCTAGCACATACATAAACACACACACACATTCTATCTCAACAAATTTACTGTATTAGAAATTAAAATATCTTAGTATCATTATGAAAATTATTTTGACCTCACAATCTTGGAGAGCCCCCCAGGGAAACCTAAACCACACTTTGAGAGCTTCTGATATAGAAGAAAAGTAAAGTTCTAGCAAAAGGTTCCAAATGGGGCTAACCCAGTTGAAGTAGACCTAATTCAGTTGTTTTGACCTGTATTTCCAGATAAAAGGAGGTTGGAAAGCTGGAGCAAGTGACTAAATGAACTAACAGCCATGGAGTTTTTAAATCAAAGAAAAGGAGAGGGTAGATTGTAGTCATGAGGACTGTTAGAGGCCTGGTTTTGTTGTTTTTATTTTTACCTTGTAAGGCATGCTTCCCTCCCCCACTCCTTCCACCCCTTAGTGTGGCTAATGGAAAACATTGGGAATATACAGTCCAATATTGGAAATTTCATTTTACAAAGAATATTTCAGGAATAACTGTATTCTGTCCATTAAAGGAGAGATGAATTTATATCACCTCTATGGAATATGATGAAAAGGAAAGAATGTCAGAAGACACAATTAAAACAACTGCATTGAGTTTCAGAAGTAACCATTCCTCTGCTTAGCTCCCAATAAAGTTTGAGCCAGTTTTTATATAACTCAGTTCCCAAAAGATTGATAGAACTTCAAAAAGAAGTTTGGTGAAAAAGTACCAACCCAATTAAAGATCCAGATATGAACTGATATAAGAGGAAAGGTTATGGTATTAAAATGAAATTGGAAAAAAAAAAAAGTTGAAGCAAAGCTGACTATGTGGGCAGTTGTCCAACTAATGGTACTTCATCGAAGACTCATCACCTGAATAATTTACTGGGATCTAGGACAGAGAATGAATCATTGACACATGTACTGGCCATTGCTCTAGAGACTGAAGCAAACAGAAACAGGTTTAAAACTGGCTTTAATAGTTCTCCCCTCCTTAAACTTTAGATTTCTTAGAAGAGAGATTAGTAATATGAAAGGAATGTAGTCCCCAGAATTCCATAGGGTTCTAAATGAAAATTTTATGGAAGGAGATGCTTTGGATAGTTTCATGGCATAGCCAGGCTTGGGTCAAGAAGTATAGCAAAAATAACAAATGAATCACAATTATAACCCACTATGCTAAGTAAAAATCAGCTTAGGGCAGTGGACTTCTATATAGTACACAAAGAGCATATGACAGGGGAGATGGCATTACAGAGGGAGAAACCTGAAAATTCTAGATGTTGCTCCATCTCTGGTTTGCTCATTCAGCTCAATCCAACATGCTGCTAACAAGTTGGTCAAGCCTTAGCTTGGAGCCCTGCGGTGCATTAGTACCCACTACTTCCTGAATCAGCCTATTGCATTCTTGGATATAAATATCACATCTAAAAAATACTGAGTAGATATAATTCTTAGGTAGTTTCTCCTGGCATAAAGCCTAAATATTTCCCCTTGTTCTTTCTGACATGGCACCTCTTGTGTCCTCTAGAGGACCAAATAAAACAAATCTAATTCCTCTTCCATATAACAGCCCTTTTAAACACTTAGGATCATAGTTTTAGAGCTGGAAAGGACCTTCAAAGTCAACTAGTCTAACTCCATTTTACAGATGAAGAAGGAAACTGAGGTGGTCACAAAATTATTAAGTGGCAGAGTCTGGATTTGAATCCTGCTGCTCTGACTCAAAGTCCAGTGATCTTGGATCTGTACAATGCTGAAGACAGCTATCATATTCAATCTACATCTTTTTCATCTTCAGGCTAAACATCCCCAATCCTTTGACTGGTCCTTTCATGGGGGTATCAAACTCTCAAAAACTTTCAATATCCTGATTACCCTCCTGCATTGGTAACAATGCCCTTCCTAAAATGCTGCTCCCCTGAACTGAACATAATGATGCATTCTGATCAGGGCAGAGTATAACAGAACTATCCTTGCTTAGATTACAATGCCTCTTTGAATTCAGCCTACGATTGCTTTCACTTTCTTGGCTACCATTCCACACTGTTGATTCATGTTAAGAATGCAGTTCACTAAAAGCCCCAGACCTTTCCCAAACAAATTGAACTGTTCTCTGGCCACATCTTCCCCATCCTGTATGTGAATAGTTGACTTTTTGAATCCATGAGTAAGAATTTACATTTACCCTTATGATTATCTTTTCAGGTTTGCCCCAATGTTCTAGCCTTTCAAATTCTCTGACTTTCATTCAGTGTGTTAGCTTCATGTCAGCTGCAAATGTGATAAGCAGATACACATTTCATTCTGTATAGAGAACATTTCATATAGCCAACTTCTGATTGTCTGAGGACTGATTATCTAGTTGGCAGATTCTCCAAGAATTCTGCTTTTCTCTTGCTGTCTTCAATCCAAGCTTTATTGCTGGTGACAGTTCTAGCAGGGCATAAAGGAGGCAAAAGGAAAGGCATTGAAATACATGACTTGAGCTCCTTGCTTACAGGTCCGGTGAGACAAGAAGGGAGTAATCTGATGGGGTTGAGAGATTATCTAAGTAGACAATCTATTTAGATTATTCGGGTCCTGTTAGATAGATTAATACAATTCCTGCTCTGTTAATGGAGACAATTGAGAATCATCTGAGTTTTCAGATAGCTTTATAGTTTTTTTTTTAATTTGTTACCCCTTCTTTAAAAAAAATTGATTTTGTTTACCTGTTACATTGTGAAAGAAACCAAGGCACAGGAAGGTTAAGTTACATTTCTGGGTTCAAAGCAAAGCAGAGGCAGAACCAGAGCTAGAACCCACAATTATTACTCACCAAGCCAAGTAAAAATAAGTTCAGGGCAGTGGGCTGCTATGAAGTACACTAAGAATATGTGACAGAGGAGATGGCATTACTGAACGAGCAGCCTGAAACATCTAGGTCTTGCTATGTCTCTGGTTTGCTCATTCACCTCGATCCAATATTTATGAAATATCTCCTATGTATTTTCAGTTGTCTCAGTCACGTCCAACTCTTTGTGATTCCATGTGGGGTTTTCTTGGCAGAGGCAGTGGAGTGGTTTGCCATTTTCTTCTCCAGCTCATTTTACAGATGAGAAAACTGAGCAAACAGGGTTAAGTGACTTGCCCAAGGTTACAAGGCTAGTAAAATCAATATTATACACATATAGCTATGTATAGCACCTTATGATAAGCACTGGGGATACAAAAAGGAAAAAATATGTTACACTGACTCTGACAGGGGAGCTTTTACCTTATGTGGTCCAGAACTAGGCCTCCACATCACTTCCTGGCCGTTTTTACACCTCGTCTATTAAACTGAATTCTTATGGAGGGCAGGAACTGTCTTGTTTGACTATGTAGTATCTCCAGCACTTAGTATAATGCCTGGCAAAAGTAAGCGCTTAACAATGGCTCCTGTTTATCAGTCCATCAATCTATCTAACCCTGGCCTCAGGGATTTTACAGTTCATTGATTGGGGAGAGAGCTAGGGATGTGACAGTGTACACAGATGATTATGAAGTAAGAGTTAGGTTAAGGAGAGATCAAAGCAAAGTAGAGATCCAAGCTGCCTTAAGAAAATTGGATAAGGAAGAGAACACCTTCAAAGCAGAGGATTTGGGAGGAAGTGAAACCCGACTTGATCTCTGAAGAGAGCATTTTAGGAAGAAGTAATGAAGAAGGGGGGTGGGGGTACAATCCAAACACAAAAGCCAGCCTCTTTGCATGGAAGTGGAAGACAAAAAGACAAAATGTGACCTTGAGCATGGTATCCTCCCTTTCTGTCTCCATTCTCTCATGTATTATGTAAGAATGATAATATTTGCCATTAACTGCATGAGGTAGGAGGAGCTATAACTCATTAGCAATTACAAATTATTTAGTACTCATAAGCTGCAAGATAAAAATGTGGTCCTTTATACCACCAAAAATAGCATTGCACAAAAAATTCACCAGATCATGGAAGCTGAGCAGGGTCATATCAGTTCAGGATAGAGATGGAAGATGTCCAAGGAACAATAGCACTCCAAAAAGAGGAGCTTGTAGTTCAGCTGGTAGCAATCTTCTCCCATGAGTCAATACTGACTCAGTGCAGTCATTAGGGGCAGGCGCTGGGCTTCTCTGCCTGCGAGTGATGCTCTGACCACCTGGGGTCATTAAGAAATTTAGTGGGAGAGGCAGGGTATTAACTTATAATGAATTCAGGGTTCCTAGCACAAGTGGTCTCCTAAGAGGTGGCTAATAAAGATAATTACTGTTGTACACGTGACTCCTTTGTATAAATTGTTTCAAATGCAATACCCTTTTTCAGAGGAACCTAGATCTCCCAGCCTTATTTCATTAATATTCACGTTATTAGGGTGCCTTTTTTATCCTTGTCCGCAGGCTCTTTATCTACATCTGCAATCTGCATTCTAATGTCCTATCCAGCTGGCATCCACTCACCCCTTTATCTGTATCTTCCTTTCTGTTTCATGGTGAAATGACAGAACCGGAGATTGAGGCTAATCTCAGAAGATTAGACACGATCCCTATTGCTTGCAGGAAACAACAGAGCACCGGAGTGGTTTGATTTGGTGGGAAGGCTATGGCACACGGCTGTGGTGGTAGAGCCACTGAAATCTCAGCCCGTCTTCCTCAGCTCCCCTACCACCACTGCCTGCTGGCATTAATAACAGATAATACTAGCATTTATATAGCAACAGAAAGTCTGAAAGTGCTTTACCAGTATTATGTCATCTGATCCTCGCAGTAGTCCTGTGAGGTAGGTGCTGTTATCACCCCCATTTTACAGATAAGGAAACTGAGGCAGAGCCAGGTTAAGTGACTTGCCCAGGTTCACAATGCTGGTTGATGTCGGTGGCCTAACTTAAAGTCAGGACTTTCTGACTCCAGGCCCAGCTGTCTCTCTATGCCTCATTATTGGAAGATTATTCCACCTTGCCACCTTCAGGTGGAAACAGGAATAATCATCTCTCAACAGATTCCTAAAATAAACTGTTAGAAGAAGCAATAGCTCACATAGCAGATAGTGTTGCTCATTTCACTTTGAGTGCTTCCTTACTGTATTAGATGCTTTGAGAGGATAGCAAAAAAAAAAAAAAACAAGGCCCTGATATTCTGAGACCAAATCGCATGCAGAAAAGGAAGTAAGATATGTGCATAAATACAAGATATATCATAGGTCTATCTGCAAAGGTACAAAATTCAGAAGTAGGAGAGAAAGTAGGAATATCTGGGCAATCCAAAGAAGTTTCACAAGGAGAACATTTGGGCTGAACCTTGAAGGGTAACTTGGGCCTGAAAGGACAGTATTGAGGATGGTTGGAACAGAGAGGGAAGGGCATATCAGACATAGCGAGTGAAGGAATGGAGGCAGGGAAATATGAATCAGGTTTGAAGAATAGTAATCAGTCCAGTTTGACCTGAGCTTGGAGTATGGTTCTTGAATGCCAGGCTAAGCAACTGGTCATGAGGAGTCATTGAAAATTTTTGAGTGGCAGAATTCCATGGTCAGAAGCTCACTTCAATGAGAGGAATCTGGTGACAGCAGATAAGATGAATTGGAAGGGCAAAGTCAGAGACAACCGTTAGAAGACCACCTGATCAATTCAGGAGAGTAGTGTTGAAGGCCCAAATTAGGAAGATGGCAGTCTTTGAGGGGTGGTATAGCAGAGAGGGAGTTGGCCTCAGAGTCCAGAAGACCTGACATATATCGGCTATGTGATACCTTCTCTCAGGGTCCTAGACAACTCTCTTAAGTCTGTAAGTTTCAGAAAATGGGAGGTTTTGAAAGAAAGATAATGAATTCTGTTTCAGACATGTTGAGTTTAAGCTACCTACAGGATATCCAGTTTGAGGTGTACAATACACAGTTGGAGATGAAAAACTAAAGGATAGGAGGGCTGGATAAGTAGATCCGGGAATCATCAGCCCAGAGATGATAGTTAAATCCATGGGAGCTGATCAGATCATCAGGTAAAATAGTATAGAGGGAGAAGAGAAGAGACCCTGGGATAGAGCCTTGGGAAGTACTCCAATTGGTGAGCATGAGATGGATGAATATCTAGCCAAGGACACTGAGAAGTGGTCCGACAGGTGAGAGGAGAACCAGGAGAGAGCAGTGTCAAGAAAACCATGAGGCAAGAAGAGCCCAATGTAGTTGGCCCTGTTAGGGGAGAGAAGGATCAACAGCTCCCTCCTTTCGGGGAGGGGTGGGACTTTGAAGTTAGCTGAGATATTTTTTCTGTCTTCCCCTGACAGGACTGAATTTTGAGGGCTTTGATGTAACACACCATTGGCTAAGGGTCTCTTTACTGATTGCTTTGATGGGCCTGACTTTGAGCTTCTCTACTTTGAGGCAAAAGAACTCAATGTTTACACTGGCCCTTTCAGGAAGAGACTTGTCTGAAGGTAAATTGGTTAAAAGTTGAAACAGCTGTTGGAGGATTATGGTAAATTTTGAACAATGTTATTTGCAGTCATCACAGTGCATTTAGTTTTTATAGGAATTAAAATATGTAAATATGCTTGAAGGTTAAACGTAGGGCTATAGACTAGTTAACTTAGTTGGTCAGAGTAAGTACCAATGAGGTTAGGTCACCCAGTTTAATTCTTCTTTGGACCAGTCAACTCTCTTCTATGTGCATGGATGTATGCATAGGTGTGGCTAAGTATCTCGCAAATGAGAGCCATTATTCATGGGGAGAACTAGGAGAAAGCATGGATAACTCACTCCAGATTTATCACTCCTCTGGTAGAATCACCCAGAGCTCATGGCCTAGTGACCTTGAATCAGCCAGTCATCGTTATATATGAGAGATGACATCTTTTTATGTGTGCGTATACACATATATACATTCATATATTTTATATGTACATATATAAAATATAGGTGTATATGTATTCATTTTGTTATTACTCTACTAATTATAAACTAATGTCTTTGATTCTTAGAAAGCTGTAAATTGGCTTTCCTGTGTATGTACATATATATATACATATATATATATATATATACATATATATTTTATTAGAAGGGAATGTCCTCTATTGGATGCCATTTCCTAGCAAGTTTTTAAAGATATATATGAAAATGTATACCTGTTATGTTCTCACAGAAAGTAGGATGTAAAAGGACAAACATAACCTGTGAGCAGACCAAGCTGCCTGAACGGGGACCCAGCTAGTTGGATAACTCAACTCACCCCTCTCTCTCTACAGGAAGGTAAATTTTGATGGCCAGAAGCTACCCAGTTAACTTGGGGTTTACTGGCTAGATTTTTTCCTTTCTTCACAAAACCTTAAACCTAGTTCACTCTAAGGCTCATAGATTGGACCACAATAGGTCCCTACCCAAGCTCCACTTAATGGCCATATTTTGGGCCTTCCTGGCTTAGAGTGAATGTCAATGGTAACTGTTTCTCTTTGGAACAGCAACCCAAAGGGTCTTCTCATCCCATCTTAATTTTTTTTTCTTTTTCTAATTGAAAGGACCATCCCTTGACTCACTTCTTAAAGAGGCCTGTTCGCTGAATGGGCCTCACTCTAAGTTCATGAAAAGGCCTTAGCCTAAAAGGACCAAGGTCTCTTATTGCATCCTGGGCCATCTCCAGTCATCCTGATGAATACCTGGTCACTGGATCGAGGTGGCTCTGGAGGAGGCAGTGAGGCCAGTGACCTTGCACAGCCCTCCCTCACTCAAATCCAAGTCAGTTGCAAGGCATGTCATCATTTCCCTAATGCCATGGTGCTCTTCAAAAATGGACAAACACAACCAGTAATAAAATTAGCACTGAAGTTGGACTCTGGAATCCTTATTCTCCAGCTTACTAGTTACTTACTAGTTACTCACTGAGCTCCATGTCTCATATATGTGTATGTATATATATATATATATAATATATTATATATAATTTTATGGTTTCCAAAGATCCTTCTTCAAACAATCCTGTGAGGCATGGAATATAAGATTTATTATTCCATTTTACAAATTAATCAACAAACATTTGTCTAGTGCTTACTTTGTGGCCAGAATTATGCTAAGCTCTGAAGTTATAATTTTTAAAAATGTCTTTTGCCTCCAAGGACCTTACATCTAATGGGGGAGACAGCATGTAAATGGATAGGCATATACTAGATACATACAGAGTGGATTCAAGGTAACCTTAGAGAATAAGACACTGGCAGCTGGAAAGGGAAAGTCCTACTGTAATAGGTAGCTTTTGAGCTAGTCCTGAAGGAAGCCTGAGAGGTGGGCCAGTGAAAATGCATGGAGTTGGGAGATGAAGCATCAAATATGGAAATGTGGAACTTCACCAGTAGTCCAGGGTCATTGGATTATTGAGTACATGGAGGGAAGTAATGTGTAAAAGTATTGGAAAGATAAGAAGGGAGCAAGTTGTATGTAAAAAACTTTAAATGTCAAAACAGAAGAGTTTGTTTATGTTTGATTTAAAGGTAATAGGGAGCCAAAAGAGTTTATTGGGGAGAGGGAAACCATGAACAGAACTAATATATTGGGAAAATCAATGGCAGCTGTGTGGAGAATAGACTGAAGAGATTTGAGGCAGTGGGACCAAACAGGAAGCTATTACAATAGCATAGGCAAGGAATAATTATGGCCTGAATGAAGGATGTGGCTTTGTGAATGGAGATGATGATTATGACGATTGATAACAATAATCATCATAATTTGTATAGTGCTTACTATGTGCCAGGCACTATGCTAAACATTTTGCAGTCATCTCATTTGAACCTCACAACCATCCTGGAAGGTAGGCACTATTATTATCCCCATTTATACATGAAGAAACAGACAGACAGAGCTTAAGTGACCTGCCTAGGGTCACACAGCTTAGTAAGTGTTGGAGGTGGTTTCTGAACTCAGGTCTTCCTGACTCCAGGTTGCACACTCTATCCACCATGCCACCTTTAAGAGAGTTGTTGTAGAGATAGAGATGACATGATTTGGATATGTGGAATGAGTGTAAATGAAGCATCAAGGAGGCCAGTGGGGCAACACGCCTTCACTGTAAGAGTGTCCCTCTAATGCCCTCAACAATCCTAGGGAAGTTTGGAAGAGGTGTAGGTTGGAGGGAGAGGCAAAGATAATGTCTGCTTTGTATGTGCTGAGGTTGAAGAGAAGAGGAAATTAGGGCTCAGTGAGTTTAATTGACTTGCCTAACTAGTAAGCTGTAGAATAAAGATTCCAGAGTACAACTAAAGTGCTGATTCTGTTACTGGTACACTACATCCTATCTAATGTGAGAACATAATAGGTATGCATTTTCATATATGCCTTTAAAGACTTGCTAGGAAAAAGCATCTAATAGAAGATATTCCCTTTTAATTAAAAAAATATATAGCACAGGAAAACCAATGTATAACTTTCTAAGAATCAAAGACATCCATAATTAGTAGAGTAATTAGAAAATGAATTTCCATTATTGAATGAATATTAATATTCCCCGTTTGTAAGAACAGATATCTTTACAGCAACCTGGATAAATATGTTTCTTATTAGAAAAGCTTTCATATGCTTCTCCTAAACATACATAGGTTTCCCTGTAGTTTTTGGAATGGAAGAGTTTTGATTTATTAATCAACAAGAAATACAGCAATGCTTGAGATTGTTTTGTGCTATGAGAGTATCTCCAGGACTATGAAGAGATGTCTTTCGGAAGCCCAAAGAGTGACTAGAAGAAATCCTCATACCAACAAAGACTAGAGGAATGGGAAACCAAGAAAGTGCCTTATGTGACTGATGTCTGAGCTGCCTAGAGTCACACAGTATCAGTGATATTAAAGTTTCTGTTAAGCCAGGGCAACTTCACCAAACCATTCTAAGCCATTGCTACTGTCTGATTTTGCTTGTTGATGTCTGCCCTAGTTTTCCCAATTTATCACGAAAGAGAGAATCAAATCAGATTTTGATCAACTTGGGTTATTTTACTTGATGGATAAGACATGGAGGTACACTAACTGTACCTCTAAATGTAATCTCATGGAAAAGAACACAACCTCCCCAGGAACATCACCCAAATATAACCATTTAACAAACCAAGTATTTAAGTCACATCAGATTCAGTTGCCCCCAGTAGTAAAACCACTATCAGAAAGGAACTAGAACAAAGGAATATTTCCTAAGTGGGGAAAATAAATACTGCTGACACATAGCCCAGAAGTTTTATAGCACACTTGTTTTTGTGTAAATATACTGTTGTCCGTTTGAGTAATGATGGTTGGGGCAAAAGTAAAGTGATGAAATACCTACAGAAGAGAATGCTCTAAACAGAGACCCCCCTGAACATTAACACTAGAAAGGTCCTCAGGGATCACCTGGTCTTCACTAACATCTTCATTTTACAGATGGAAGAGTCCTAGACCCAGTGACTGAACCATTTGCCCAAGCTCGTATAGCAAGTAATTGGCAGAATTGGGACTCAATTTCAGGTCTCAGAACTCACAACCTAGTTGTCTTTCTGCTGTACTATGCTACTGCCCAACAATTTGTCCTTTGCAAAATTCATCCTAAAAAAAAAAAAAGCAAAGGCAAAGCCAGTTTGATCGATTGATTCTTTCTATATGTAGTATTTTCGCATCCCCAGCACTTAGCACAGTGCCTGGTACATAGTTATCACTTAATAAGTTCTTGTTGAGTCACATTATAGTTTACAGGTGGAGATAATAGTGGCTAAGTGGTGTGATGGATTGGTGCTGTGCCTAGAGTCAAGAAGATCTGGGTACAGATCTAGCCTCAGATACTTACTAGCTGTGTGACCCTGGGCAAGTCACTTAACATCTGTTTGCTTTGGTTTCCTCATCTGTAAAAATAGGGATGGTCTGCCTCTCAGATTTGTTGTGAGGATCTAATGGGGTAATATTGGTAAAGCACATAATAGGCACGATAAAAATGCTTATTCCCTTCTCCCACCCCCACCCCCAATGTACATAGTCATTCATTTTTCTCACCTGAGAGTGACCCAAAGAAACAAATTGGTTTCAACTTTGGTATATTTGCCTGAAAAACAGTGGGGAAACTGATGAACCTATAGCTAATGAAAGAAAAGAAGTTTGTGCCTATTACGAGGAAATTATTGGAAGAAATCATTGATTCCCTCCCATGAATGATGTTGGTAAATGTTGGTAAAAAAAAAAATCCTTTTCTGCTCTTTCCTCTGACTTTTTGTTTTTTGGACTCACATGACCAAAACCCTAGAATAAGATATTTGTGTCTCCCTCCATTTGAAAATTGTGTTCCCCAAGAGGCTTTGAATCTTCTCCATGACCCATGTGACTTGATTAGTCACAAAATAAAATATCCATGTACCAGAGAGAGTAGAATATTCCGGCACGAAAAAATATATACATTTATGAAAAATGTCCCTCATTGTGCCTCTGTCTGTGTGCAGCAGCCTAGTAGTTGCCCACTTTACCTGCCCTTAGTCTGGTTTTACATGTACTGTCCCCTGTTGGGTAATTATTCCAAAAATCAAGCACTGGGTTTGAAAAGACAGGACTCATTGGAAAAGACCTTGATGCTGGATAAGATTGAGGGCAAAAGGAAAGGGGAACAGCAGAGAATGAGTTACATAGATAACATCATGGAAAGATCCTCCTGAAATACTGAAAGATAGAAGGGCCTGGTGTGATACGGTCTATGGGGTCACAAAGAATTGGACATGAACAACAGAAAGCATTGGGCACCATCAGGACTACTACGGATGGTTGACACAATGCTATGACCATTCCAGCAATACTACAAAGACAACATACCCTGATATTCCAGGCCACAATATCTGAGCTTGAGTGTGAACGATCCTTTTGCAGGCATTGAATTTTATATCTTCCTAGTTACCTGTGCATAGAAAAGAGAACTACTAACCATTCCTGTCCACAAAGAAAGCTACCATATTTGCCTATTCTCCTTTTACTTAGTGGTGCAAAAGTGGATTGGGATGATGACCAAAACTGGACAGGGAGCCAAACAGTCGGTGAATGAGTTCTTCTCACTGCCAGGTTGGCAACTATATTTTTCCATCCCGAGTTTTACTTACTGGGCTGTGCAGAAAATTTCACATGAATGAAACTTATGCAGAATTAATACATCTGAGACTGTAAGAGGATGAATAGAATTGGTTCTATTTTAAGCACAGTTTTCTGGCCAGAGTAAGCTAATTCTGAGGCAAGATGAGCAATTTCTGCAGCAAGGTTAATCTGTAATAGTTGGCAGGCCCACACCCACCTTGCAGAATCTCTAGAAGTATAGGTTCCCTGCTGTTTCATCATTCTTGGGCATGAAATTCCTCATCAGGAAAGCGAAGCATTTATTATCCTGTTTTCCTAGATAGCTGCAGCTAGAGAAAACATTTGCTGACATAGAAAATTTAACTATGACGTGCTCATAAGGTTAGAGTATAGAATCATGTAGTTAAAGGGTGCTGTGTGTGTGTGTTTTCTATACCTTGGAAAAATAAGTCTCTTCTGTCCTAGGCAGGCAGGTTGTAAGAGTTAAGGGTAGATTTTAGGATGTGGCATTCCCCAGCAAATGCATCTTGTTTTCTATCCGCAATGTTTTGGATTCTGTGCTAGCTCATAGTTTTTTTTATTTGATCATAGGCATTCAGTGCTATAACTGGTAGTCCCTTTGTACAAACCATTTTTCACTATAGCAAGTTTGCTATGGCGGGCATTTTGTGAAAGTTACGAGTGGTACACAGCAAGCCTGTAAGAGAGTGAGCCTTCCAAAGAAAGTGAGCAGGAATGGGGTGGGGGTGAATGCCAGGCAGGGCATCCTAGCAAGCAACAGAGAAAGATACAGGGTCCCAGCTAGGTGTTGCAGTGGATAGAACACTGGGCTTGAAATCAGGAAGACTCCTCTTCCTGAGTTCAAATCTGGCCTCAGAAACTTACTAGCTGTGTGACCCCAGACAAGTCACCTGACCCTGTTGGCCTCAGTTTCCTCATCTATAAAATGAGCTAGAGAAGGAAATGGCAAACCATTCCTGTATCTTTTCCAAGAAAACCCCAGAATGGAGTCTCAAAGAGTCAGACGCAAACTGAAAAACAATTTTTAAAAATACAGTAAAGGAGATTCCCTATAAGAGACATTGAGTTCAATGTCTTCTATATTTACACTTGGGTTATGTTAGGCTTTCCTCAATATGAAAAAGAACAGAGAAAAGGCACACAGCTAGTAAGTGTTTGAAGCCAGATTTAAACTCAGGATAATTATAGAAAGGAAAAGCAAACAAAAAAAAAACCCTAATACTAGCAGAGTCCACTTCTGGATGTCAGTTTCCTCATCTGTATGATATTGGACTAGCTCTTTGTTCTCTGAAATCCCTTCCAGGTCTAGAACCCCACATTTTCAGTCAGTGTCAAGGATTCCATTATGTTTAAGGTCCTTTAATAATGTATGCTTGGGGTACAACAAACTGATTGAGAGAACGTGGTGTGACGCCTCTCCCTTCTCACACTGCCACTCTTCATCCTACCTCTCCATTCTTCTTAAACTGAATTGGACTAAATTATAAAGTGGGGGACAAGTGAGTGATTTGAGGTAATCTAAACATTATTTAATACTTAATTTCATGGAGACAATCTTTTGAAATGCAAACGCCTCATTTTCTTTATCCTATCACCTACATCCATGTATTCAGATAGAGACCTCTTGCCCTTTTCTACTCTGTCACTTTTACTTCCACAAAACAAAACAACACCCCCCAAAAAAACTACCTCAGAATACCACTAGTGGGTCCAGCAATAGAACCCAGTCATTGGACTCAGACAAGTCCCTAACTGCTTAAGTTTCTCTGCTTCTTTAAAACCAGGGAAAGGGATGACTCTAAAATTGAATAGGTCAACATTGCACCCTCCTCATACATGATGCTAGCTGACAATAGAGCCTTATCAATTCCTGATTGTTTAGAGGCCACCTCTAGATTTAAGGTGCCAAAACTGCCCTTTTAGAGACCAAGCTAATTGGAAGCCAGTTTATCTGAGAACTTCAGATGTTCCTCGAAAACCTGTGCTCAGTTGAGGTCTGCTATGTTGTCTGTAAAGGATAGTACTACAAGGTAAGCAATAAAAGATAATGATTACATATAATTTGCTGTAGGAGAGATAGCCAAAGAAATGGAGATAGGGTAAAGAAAGGAGAAAATTGAATAAAGAATGGGTTGCTTATAAATCTAGGCTTTCCTGATCACTCTTAAATAAGCTATGCCAAGATACCAAAATAATCTTATATAAACCAGGCCCTTCAGCCTAATCTGAAAGCAAGCAATTGAATAGATGTTATAATTTGGATACTTTCGGCCTATTCTTGGGTATTTTATCTTGATTCTACTCTATAAACATGATATGCTCTTGCAGTTTTATTGAAATGCAGATATTAAATATTTCCAGTGGTAACTTTCAAAAGCTTTAGAGGGAAGACAGAATTTAGTTCAGATTTAAATAATGTACTAAAGAATGAAGAGTAAACGCACCAATGGACCCAACCTCATATTTCATTCTGAAAAGGAAGGTTAAAACTGGGTTAATTATAGAAAGAAAGAAAAAATTGTAACAGAGTAGAGTTGAAAATAGAGATGTCTTTAGTCTAAAAGTTCTAGAATAACATTTGAAAAAGTTTAGAGGTAGAAATATTTTGTTTGACCTTTTCTCAATCATCATCCTTCTAGACCTCTGTACAGCTTTTCACCTGGTTGATTACCCACACATCCTAAACATTCTTTTCTTCCCTTTGATTCTGTGACACTGCTCTCCCCAGGTTCTCTTCCTATCTGAGAACTCTTCAATCTCCCTCACTGGTTGCCTGCTAGGTACAAATGTCCCCAAAGACTCTCTTGAATCCTTTTCTCTTTGTGCTCTATATTTTCTCCTGTGGGGAATCTCGTCAGCACCCATGGGCTCATCCATCACCCCCAAACAGATGATTATTGTTGTTTAGTCATGTCCAATTCTTCATGCCCGCGAATTTCTTGGCAAAGATACTGAAGTGGTTTGCCATTTCCTTCTCTGGCTCATTTTACAGGTAAGGAGACTAAGCCAAACAGGATTAAGTGACTAGCCCAGAGTCATACAGCTATTAAATGTCTGAGGCCAGATTTAAACTCAGATCTTCCTGACTCCAGGGCCAGTGCTCTATCCGCTGAGCCATGATTACTAAGTCTACTTGCCTAGACTTCACCATTTTTCCTTCCAGCCCTATATTATGGTGTAGGAAGGACATTGATAAGCCAGAGAGCATCCAGCAAAGGGCAGCCAGGATGATGAAAGGGACTTGGATTCATGCCAAATAAGGATTGGTAGGGGATATTTTGCCAAGGCTAGAGTAATGAATACCCCAGGAAACCTCAATGGCTCCTTTCTGGTATTTCCAAGCCTGGGGCAACAGTAAGCATACTGGGTTTGGAGTCAAAAGATGGAGATTTTGCTTCTGTCTAGCATCTATTACTTGTGTGACCCTAAGCAAACTCATTCCACTTATAGACTTAATTGTTGAAGGTTTTTTTTTCCAATTAAAAAGCCTTAATTTTTCTCCTTGCCACTTTCACCCATTGTTTTCTGTCCTGTGGCCCCAAACAGAACAAATATAACCCCTCTGCCCTCGACTCCTTTGTCCCATAGTGCCAGCCCTCGATTGCCCGTTGCCTACCCTACTGTAATGGCCTCCTGATGATTTCCTGGCATCTAGTTTCTCTCTTTTCCGCTCTACCCAATGCACAACTACTAAAATAATCTTCCCAAGTCACAGGTGTGAGCATGTCACTGCTCAGATTCCAGTGCCTCTAGGATAAATCAGTCAAGTCAATCAACAGACTTTTATTCAGTGCTTACTTTGTGTCAGACACTGTGCTAAGTGCTGGATATATAATAAAAAAAAAAGAAAGCTGGTTCTTACCCTCAAGAAGCTTGATATCCTTCTAATGGGGGAAGACCACACATAGAAGGAACTGAAAGGGGATGAGGGAGGGGGCCTAATGGAAGAGTCTGCAGTATAGCCTGGTGAGAAATGAAGAGATGGTTGGCCTGGCCACCCTCGAGTGGAGCTTCTGGGAGGAGCCGTACAGTCATACCTGGGGCCAAGGGTACTTCTGAGGCTGGAATCGCAGGCCCAAAAGCATCTTCAGGAAGAAGAGTTTTCTCTTCCCACGAGCTCCTCAGCCTGATGTTTAACGACAGTCTGACCTTTTTGGCCCCTCTCACTTTACTCCCCTTAGTTCACTCTGCCTTACAGACAAACTGAACTACAGAGCTCAGCATTCCAACTCCTGATACCATCTGTTTGTACTCCTCAGCCCCTAAGCCTGAACAGCACTTCTTCTTCCTTTCTGCCTTTCATAATCCTCCAAGATTCAATCCACTTCAGCTCAGGTTCCTGACCTTCCCCCTTACTCTTTCCCCCTTCCCCTTCCTTCTTCTCCTTTCCTCCTTCCTTTTCCCTTTCCCCCTTCACTTTCTTCTCTTGCTCCTTCCCCCTTTCCCTTTTCCTTTCCCTTCCTTTCTCTTCCTTTCCCTTCTCTCCAATTAATTTTTTGCTTTTGTTTTGCCAATCCAGCAGAGTTGGCAACTTGAAATTTTAAGAAAATCACATACCTTATCTGTGTACATCACCTCCTCCCCCCCAAAAAAGTAAGCCTTTTGAAATCAGAGAGACTGTTTTTTAATCTTTGTATTCCCAATGCCTAGAACAATAGCTTAGAAGTTAGAATAGGGCCATAGACACAGTGGGGTGCTTAATATTTATTGAGTTTAATTCCCTAGAAGATCAGGCAAATACCCTTGATAGCAATCTACTGTACAAAGCTTCCAACAGTGGAGTTTCTGAGAGAAGGTATTTCTAAGGTTAAAACTTCAGGGACCAAGATCATGCTAAATTAAATCTCCAAATGTTAAGTATGAGATGAAATGGAAGTTCACCTCATTTGCTACCCATCTTGCCACTTCCCAGAAAAATGTCATTCTGTAGTCCATAGAAGAAATGCTGTTTTGTTTTGTTTCATACTGTGCCCTCCTCCTGTACTCCATGTTCTAGTCAAATTGGACCCATTCCATACCACCCATAAATACATTGCACTTTCTTGTCACCTTCATAAAGGTTTGTTGAATGTAATGAAATAAGAGCTATTCTTTTGTTAACTTTATTGCCAGTATTTCCATTTTGGTCCTATGCTATACATCTGAGGGACTTGGTCTTGAGAATTTGGTTTTTAAAAGAACAAACCTTAGGATAAAGAGTATTTAAAATACAATTGAGCTGCCATCATCATTTTCCCAAGTGCTGCCAACAAGTAATTTCCAAACCAGGTAAACGACCTGCGCGTGAGAGGCTAAGGTGGAAATCTAAATGAGACAGTGAAATGAACCTCATACTCATCAAGAATTATTAGCACTGGAGGAGAAACCTCTGTTTGGCCAAAAAAAATAAATAAATAAAAAATCTGCCGAAAGTCACTGCTGTTGCAGATGATGAGATGAATAAATATCCCTGCTAAAAACAATATCTGATGTCTTGCTCAGATGTTTAATGGATTTATGTTTTAAGCATGGATAACATGAAATTGCCCTAAGGCTTTTTTCCAAACTCGCTGTCTATTTTTAGGAGGGAATAGATCTCTTTTTGCAAGGCTCATTTGTTAAAAAATGAAGGTAGTTCATCATTTTTGTTTACACATGATTAGAAAAGGAAAATTACAAGCCATACCTACTTTCCTTCACTCAGCTAGTACAGATCTGCAAGGCCTTGAGGACGCAAATAAATAAATGGGAGAAAATGAGAGAGTAAGATTTTATATTTGTTTGTCTGTTGTAAATGAAGTTGTCATTCCTAAACCAATCAAATCATGCATTTTTTATGAGAGATTGTAACTTGCAGAGAGGTGGAAATGTTAGACGCTAATTAATAAACGTGGCTGGCAATGCAATTCAGAAACTACCCAAGACTCAGAAGTTAAGCTGTAGAGAGAACACTGGAATATAAAAATCAGTTTTACTTCCCAGTTGACTTGATAATGAGGCCACTCTATGTTTGGAGTTTCAAGACAAGTGTTTTGGCTTAAATTTTCCCAAGTTAGTTTTCAATCTGTTGGTTTAAAGAGTTCTTTATTGCTTGGGTATTTTTTGCTTTTGTTTTCAGTGTGTGTGTGTGTGTGTGTGTGTGTGGGTGTGTGGTGGAGGAGGGTCCTGCTTTAGTTTTTCTCTTAAGTTGACACTGTTAACACAATATGAAGCAGCTGGGAATGAGTAAGGGATACTATAGACTGCCCACCAAATATTTGTCTACTCCATGGTTAGTTCGGAATGTAGTGTTGTTTTAAGTCATGTTAACATTCTATTTAACTTTAATTAAAACTAGAAAATTTTGCAAATGAGTTGCTTGGAAAGCTCCCCAAACCACTTTCGGTATTTTTCTATGAAGGAAATGACCAATTTAATTTAAACTCTGGGCTTTTTTGGTCTTTGGGATAGAAAATTATGGTGTTTCACTGTTAGGGATTGTAACATGAAATATATTTGTTAATGTATCATTTTACGTGGCTTTATTGGCAAAGTAAATCTGTGTTTGTGGACATGAGATGGAAAAGAAGCCATCATTATATCCTTTTGCAGAGCACATGGTTAATAAAAAATTTATTGCTTTCTGCGTTTTCCATCCAGGATCTCAAAACACTTTACAAGCATTTAGATATCATGAACACCTCGCTGCGACGATGCCCATAATTTGCCTCAAATGCCAAAGAACCTTAGTATTACGAATTTACTCTATAAGATACTACTTTCTGATTCCTGTTCTAAACCTCTATCCTAGAATAATAAGCCAATAGCAGCAATAACATTTTTTGTATCGAGAAGATAAGAATTTATTAAGTGCCAACTGTATAACCCAGACACTGTGGTAAATGCTTTATAAAAATCTCATTTGATCTTCACAACTACTACCCTGGGAGATAGGCGCTCCCATTATCCCCATTTTACAATAGAAGAAACTGTATTAGATAAAGGATAAAGTCACTAGGGTCACATAGCTAGTAAGCTAGTAAGAGGCCACATTCGAACTCAGGTCTTCCTTCCTGACTTCAGGCCTAGCACTCTAGCTACTGAGCCACCTAACTGCCTCTGATATACTGTATGTGTATCAGACTATATTATTAGGTTTTATAGAGCCAGCCTTACGTGGAGACAACGGGATTTGAGGGGCATCTTGAAGGGCCATGAATTTTTGCTCCTGGGGTATGAGGAGTGAAAGGTGTTCTCTCTCAGCTGAGGAATGACACTAGGACAGTAGCCTGAAGTCAGGGGCAGGTAAGTGCCCACCTCAGTAGATAAGGTGGTAACTTCCTATTGTAACTCATTAATTCTTGCTAACTAGATATCAATTGGGCCATGCATAAATTATGTAGAGGCCCCAAAGAGAACAAGAGAAGAGTAACACTTATGTGCTGAGCACCATGATAATTCCTAAGAATACTAAGAAAGGTAAGAACAATTCCTGCCCTCATTGATCTTGCATCCAAATGAGGGAGAGAATATTTGAATAACCAGGTACAGCCAAAATCTATGCCAAGAAATGGAAAGTAATCTCAGAAGGGACAGCACTTGTTAAAGCAGCTAGAGAGAACAGAAAAGACCTCTTGCATGAGGTGGGATTTGAGCCGAGTTTTAGAGGAAGGTAGGAGGCAAAGGTCAGGGGTCAGAGCATGGGCAATAGCCAGTGAGAAAGCAATAAAGACCTGTGCAAGGAATATCAGGCTACTAGTAACTGGATAAGAGAATGTGTGGAGAGAAGGAAAGTAACCAAAGACTGGAAACAGCAGGCAGAGGCATTTACAAAACACTTTCCATGCCAAAGTGAGGTCTTTAAGACCACTGGAATAAATGGGGAAGGAGATAGAAGACTGACATGGTCAGAAAAATCACCTTAGCAGCTAAGTGGATGATAGATTTGAGGCATTCCTGAGTCAAAGAGAGAGAAGTTAGAAGTCTCCTGTATTAATCTGGGCATGAGGTGATGAGGGCATTAGCTTAGACAGCCATGGGTGGCTGTGTGAGTGAGGAAGAGTGGACATAAATAAATTCGGTGAATGGGGCTGAGGGACCAACAGCAATTCCAAGGTTGAGGGCCTTGGTGACTAGGAGGATGATGGTACCCTGAGCACCAATAGGGAAACTCAAAAAAGGGTCTGGTTTGGTGGGAAAGATAATTGTTTTAGCTATGTTGAGTTTGAGATGGCTGCAGACATCCAGGTTAAGATATCCAAAAGGTAGTTGCTGACGAATGACTATAGCTCAGGAGAAAGACTAGGGCTGGATATATAGATGAAAGAATCATCTGAATAGAGATGATAATTAACCCTTAGGAGCTGATGAGATCATCTAGGAAAATAGTTTGAGCAGGGGGAAAAAAAAAGGATCCAGGACAGAGCCTTAGGGGACACCCACAGTTGGTTGGTGTGAGATGAATGAGGAACCAACAAAGGGGACAGGGAAGCAGTGGTCAAACAGGAGAGAGGACTATCACAAAAACCTAGAAGGAAGAAGATCAGGAGGAGAGACTGATCCAGTGTCATAGGCTGCAGAGAAGTCAAGAAGGATGAAGACTGAGAAAAAGTCATTAAATTTAGCAATTAAGAGACCATTCCCTACCTGTATACACTTCTGCCCTCCACTACCTCTATCTTCCAGTTCACCCCAGACACAACCCCAGCATTCATCTCTCCCTCTTAATGCTGTTGGTCAATAAAAATAAACCCAGGCAGGAGGTAGTAAAAGGGCCTGGAACTTCCATCAAAAAACAAAAGCAATAGAAGCAGAAGGTTTGGGGGTCCATGCTGCCCTTGCAGAAATCAGAACTACAAGTCTACCAGTTCTCTTTTCTGTCCCTCCTTCTCCTTACCACCTTGACTTCCTTCCATTATGTTCCCCAGTGAGGCCAAAATCAAGACAGGCAGGGCAACTGATAGCCAAGGTCCCACTTAAGCATGACAGTTGAGGATATTATGATACTACCACTTGCCTCTGTACTCCTGTCTAAGCACAGAAGTTGAAAGATTCTGGGTCTGTGCACTTTAGACATTCCCACTTCCCCTCCTGGCCTTGGCTTCAGTTGGGTGTTACTCAGAATGTCGTTAATTTCCTCAAGATCCTGGTGTTGAGCACTGACTTCCCCGTGTCAGGCAAACATGTTATTTGAAGGAGGTAGGGGTTGCCAGTTTCATTAAGGGTGTTAGCATCACTCTCCTTTGTGTACATGCATAGCTATTTCCCTAGCATCCCATCAGATGAGGGAGATGGCTCTTGGCACTCTCTAAATTTGGCACACTAGGACAAAGCCCCACTTGCCCCACTCTGGCTATAGCTCTTGGACCCATAAAGATTATTGCCCTCTACATTGAGGTGAAATGGTACCTGAATGCCTTACTCTGGAGATTCTGGCAGCACAATGTTGTATAATCTGTCAGACAGAGTCATTTAGGGGAGATAGTTTTGCTTAACTCTATCTCCCCCCTTTTTTTTCAAGAGAAGGTTTGATAGAAGAAGGAAATATATTAGGAAATGACTGTGGTGTAAATATTTCTTTAAAACATCAATAAAACTTTAAAAAAAAAAAAAGAAGGGTCTCCAGAGTTACATCATCAGTGATTCCTTCTTTATAATTAACTATTGCTCCCCCCCCCCCCAGCCTTTTCTTCAGGTACACCCAGAAGGAAAAGTACATTCAGTGACTGACAGATTAGTGTATGAATTCACTTCTCAGATCACTTTCCTCTTTGATAGGGACACTTAGGAAAATGAAGGGAATGGAGAGGTACCAAAGACGAAATTTGCCTATTTCACAATTTTTCCTACAGCTGGTCCCATTCATATGTGTATTCAGTATTCTTCCATTCATTTTCCCCGGTTACTATGGTTATTTTATCGGCATCCTGTTAACAGTCTGTTTGCAGACGCAAAAAAAAAATCAACTTTAAAAGAAAAAACAGTTACAGAAACTATCCGTCATCATGGTATGTTGCCAGAGTAAGTAAAATGCTACCGGACTAGACACCAAGGACATAAGTTCACTTGCTGGGAAACCTTTGGTAGAACCTTTTAAGTTTGAAAGCATGACCACCGTATTTATATGCATGAAAGTAAATGCTGGACCCTGTGCCCAAGGCCTAACAGGAGTTACGCACCGGATCTAATGGAAAACATCTCTCCCTTCCATTCCTTTGCTTGCTTGGTTTTCATGGACATCTGTGGGGTGATGGTGTTTTGGTGTTTTTGTTTGTTTACTTTGGCTGGAGGTTTTGTTGGTTTGGGGGACGTGTGAGGGGGTGTGAGTTTATTTACTCGAGGACAAGTTTTATATTGTCTAAACTAGTGATAAGATAAATGACAGCAAGGGAGGGAGAGAAGCCATATGTAGGTGGAGCCAGTATAAACTGTATGGCCAAATAGAATCATTATAACACTAATGACTTTTGAAAATTATTTGTAAAGCTTATTGGCAGCTTATTTTGAGATTAATAAACCTATGCCAAGAGGTTTGAGGAACAGTTTGCTCCGATTAGAAAAGCATACTGTATCTAATCTGAAAATCACTGTGGACTCATTGGAATGCTCTGGCAGCAACACACACACTGTAAATGAAAAACTACAAAATCTGCCTTAGAAATTGTGTGCTGTAACATCGCAACACTCTAGAGATGTCATCTAAGGACTAAGTATCCCTGCATGAAATTAGAATGGTGCTTACCCAATCAGCCTTCCCAAAGAATCCAGAAGTAGTATGTAGTAGTCCACAAAAAACATCACAGACTGCCTACCACAACACAAGTCTAAGGGGAGAAAAGTTTACCATCTGAGGGCATCAGAGAAGGCTGCTTGGAGTAGGTGTCATTTGGGTTGGGGTTTAAAGGATATGTAGAATTTCTCTAGGAGGAGGAGGCAGAGAGAGAGAGAGAGAGAAACAGAAAGAACAAGAGCAAAGAAATAGAGATAATAAAGAAACTTTTATAAAGCAGGTTGTGGAGAAGGACATAATTTGAGTTCCTTTCGAAATATTGTATTTGAAGTCAACATCTAATTTGGTTTTATTGTGGAATTGTGTGAAGGTTGTGATGGTTATGCCCATACAATTGGTTCTGGAGGAAGAAAGTCATCTCATGATGCGTAGACCCTCGCATCTCCTTAGTTTTGTGGCATTCAAATGATATACAGTTCTCGTGTGAGTTTACGTATGGTTGGTTTTGTTGTTGCATCTATGATATTCTCTTCTCCCTATCCAGGGTCATAACTGGTAATTCTAATTCTCCAGAAGTAATTCAGTTGAAAGACAGGACAGGAGTAGTAAGGTAAGAGGGCAGGAATGAGACCTCAGAAAGGGATATTAAACTTTAGGACCTGAGTTCCCATGTCTACCCCCCTAGCAAGTGGAGAAAGAGACAGGGCCTCCTGGCTTCCAAGGCAAAAATTAGGAGGGAGCTAGAGAGGAGCATCGCTGGGGTGAGATGGGGGCGGGGGGGAGGTGCAGGACAAGGGAAAGGTGAGAAAAGCCCTATCCAGGATGTTCCTATTTTAATTGACGATTCTTTCTACATGCTTAGTTCTGCCTGCTGAAGGCTCCCTCTAAATGTATGCACCTTGGGATAAATCCCTAGTCACTTTGCCCAAGTTTGTGGCCTCCATGAGGTTAGGGTCTTTCTTTTTATGAGCTATTCTCTCTCTTTGCACGTTATTCTGCTGTTTTTCAGTTGGGTCTAACTCCTCATGACCCCATTTGGGATGTTCGTGGCAAAATTGTACTGGTTTGCCGTTTCCTTCTCCAGCCATTTTACAGATGAGGAAACTGAGGCAAAGAGGGTTAAATGACTTCCCCAGAGTCACACAACTAGTAAGTGTCTGAGTCTTGATTTGAACTTGGGAAAATGAGTCTTCCTGACTCCAGGCCCTGTACTCTGTCCACTGCACCACCTAGCTGCCTTTTGAAGACACTTAGTAAGTGCTTCTTGATACTTCTAATACAGTGAGTTGTTTCTGATTTTATTTTATTTTATTCATTAGCGTGAGACCTTTTAGAGTCAGACTTATTTAGGTCCGAGGATCTTTAGAAACCGAACCATTGGATCATCAAACTATTCCTCAATCATTTCATATATTATTCCTTTAGCATGTACTTTGTACTGCTTTGCTGACCATCTGGTGCTGGACGAGGAGTCAAAGGATCTGAGTTTGAATTCTGACTCTTCCACTTTATGCCAGCGTGACCTTGGACAATTAAATTAACCCTTCTCGGCCTCAATTTTCTTATCTGTAAAATAAATTGAAATATTAAAAAGGAAATATTCAGTGTCAGAGGAGCTGAAGGAAGATATAAAAAGAGATATACTCAGTAGAGAAGAAAATTGGTATGCCAGTGTGGAATTTTATGATTCCAACTGTCCATTCCTTTGACCCAGCAGTCCTAATACTGGACACATATCCCAAAAAGGTCAAAGAAAGAAAGGTCCCACATATTACAAAACATTTATAGTAGTACCTCTTAACAATGGGCATCTAGGTGGTACAGTAAATAGAGTGCCAGTCTGGAATCAGGAAGACCTAAGTTCAATCCGGTCCCAGACACTTAACTATCTTATGCCACCCTGCGCGAGTCACTTAACCTTTTTGCCTCAGTTTCCTCATCTGTAAAACGAATTGGAGAAGGAAATGCCAAACCGCTCCAGTGTCTTTGTCAAGAAAACCCCAAATGGGGTCATGAAGAATCAGACACGACTGAAAAACTACTGAACATCTTCTTAGTGGCAGCCAAAAAAAACCAACTACAAACAGACTGGGAGCCCATCGATGGGGGAATGGCTGAACAAATCGCAGTACATATGTGAACATAATAGGAAACTATCACACCACAAGAAACAAGGAGTGTGAGGAATTTGGAAAAAACACAGAAGCTTTACACGAGCTGATGTTGAGTGAAGTGAGGAGAATCGGGAGAACAATGAGTGTAATATTGTCACTGAAAAAAACTAAAAGACAGCCAACCTATGATTGTTACTTACGATGGCCAATTTCCATCCCAGTGAACAGACAAATGATGACGCACACATCCCTTTTTTTGGCAGAGAGATGGAAGACTACAGGTGTGGAATGTTGCATGTGCTATCAGGCTATCTCTGTTTGGGTCGGATGGTTTTTGGGAAGTGATTTTTCTTTATTACAAGGGAAAGTTTGATGGAGGTGGAAGAGGAAGTAAATGCGAAGAAATCACTAAGGTGTAAAACAAAAAGTATCAATAATTTTTTTTAACACGCTAGGGTTGGACTTGATAACTTTGAAGGTGCCTTCTAGCCCTGAGCATGACTGGGGCTTTCTAAATGTAACACTGTCAGAATCACTATTCTAAGGGATGCTATTGTCCTTGGAAAACAATTCCACAATAAGAAAGCGATGATAACTAGAATGTGTTTTCTGTTTCTTAAGACCAAAATGTTAATTTCCTTGACTTCAGTTCATTAATCTATAATAATTTATTATTTTCCCAAGACGAACTTTTATCCCTTTGTGATATTTTGATGGAGTACTGTCACAGTGGGCATCTAGGTGGCGCAGGGGGTGGAGTGCGAGGCCTGGAGTGAGCAAGACTCATCTTTCTGAGTTCAAATCAGGCCTCAGATGCTTACTAGCTGTGTGACCCTGGGCAAGGCACTTAACCCTATTGGTCTCAGTTTCCCCATCTGTAAAATAAGCTGGAGAAGGAAATGGCAAAGCAGTCCAGTATCTCTGGCAAGAAAGCCCCAAATGAAGTCACAAAGAGTAGGAAATGACTAAAAAGACTGAACAGTAACAGTTGTCACAATAGCCTAATAGAGGCAGCTGTGGATAGAGTAGTGGGCCTGGAGTTGGGAAGCCTTTAGTTCAAATCTAACCTCAGATATTTACTAATGGTTTGACCCGGGCAAGTCACTTAACCTATCTGCCTCAGTTTTCTCAACTGTAAAGTGGGGGTGATAATAATAGCACCTACCTCCCAGGGTTACTATGAGGATCAAATGATACAATATTTATAATGGCACTTAGCACAGTACCTGGCATGTAATGGACACTATATTAATGCTTTTTCCTTTTTCAGTGCCTTGACAGCAACGTACAGGTTTCTTTCTTTATAGTTGTTATAGACTAGAACAGGAGTGGGGAACCCGCAGCCTCAAAGACGCACATGGCATTCTAGGTCCTCGAGTGCAGCCTTTTGACTGAGTCCAAGTTTTACAGAACAAATCTTTTTATTAAGAGGATTTGTTCTGTGAAGTTTGGATTCAGAAGCCAAAGGGCTGCACTTGAGGACCTAGTGTGGCCTCGAGGATGCGGGTTCCTCCCTCTATCTCCCGCCCCGCCCCAGCCTAGATTAACTAATATAGTCACTCCATATATGTCTATCCACATTTTCTAAGATAAATTCCAGCCCTGTGTGTAACACACTATTTCCCAGAAAAGTAGAGAAGGGGTTAATGGACCGTGCTTTACGTGGTTCTGTTTTTCAATGTATTCCACAGCCATGCTTTTCTAAATTCATTCATAATAAGCATTTCTCATTCGTGTTCCACACTCCCCATTTAAGCTCATGCTTCTTTTTCTAATTTCAAGAATAAATAAAACAAAATGTGAGCTTATGTTGTTATTTAGTATGAAAACACAGAACCTAATCATGGCTAATAACTTTAATAAATGCTAGGCTGTGCCCCTTCCTTGTTTAGTATGTGTTTTGTATACAGAAGGTAACATAGACTCAATAACTAGGATGCCAAGTTACAGATGGGTTTGTGGAATGTTATTTGACAGCCGATTAGAGTAATCTGACAGAAATGATGACTTAATCACCATGACAGACTCCAAATTCCCACATAGAATTCCACCCAGATTAATCTAATTTCCCTGCAATATTTTTTTTTGCCAAAAGTAAATGGTTACACTGCTTGTTTCCCCCCACCCCCACCCCCCATACACGTGTCACATGGTTTTGACAAGAATGTAAATAGGTGCAGTTTTTACAGTGGAAAAGCTGACTAGAAGTCTTTGAAGCTAAAACTGATGTGTACCTTCATGTACTCTAGGTTTTTTTTACTTTTGTTTTGCTTTTTCTTTCTATCTCTGAATGTATCTGTGGATGATTAGAACCCCGATTGAAGATGCCTTCCATGTATCTGTTTGTGGCCAGGCAGGGTTATCCTCAATGTCCCTCTCTAACTTTGCCTTTTAACTGAGACTTCTTTGAGATTCTTCATGCAAACAGCCCCTCTCTTTCTCTTTGAAGGACTGACTAGTCCACTCTATAAGATGGCCAGCAGTAGGAAGTAGCCGTCATTTGTTCCTATGGCTGGATCTTTCCACATTTTCTGATTTGGGATAGAGATGATCCAGAATTACTTTGTATTCTTCAGAAACTCTACCTTCCCCCTAATTCAGTTGACAGCTGTTGGGAAAAATTAAAGGTTATGCATTCAAGCCCACCCTAGAGTTTTCTTTAGAATAGGGCCAGTGACTCAAAAATATCGATGTGTTGAGGTTGCTTGTGCTCTATACTCCATTATGAAATCGGCCTCTTGAAAGATGGATGCAACCCAGCAGTGTGTTTTATCTAGAATGATAATGCTTGTGTCAGGATTCAAATAATCAATACATTTTTATGCTCTAGTTAACTCTAGGTAAATCCACCTGGGCTTAGACAATTGGTTTAACTAGCACATTAACTAACTGCTCATTTTATAGATCCCATGGATCTGTTTCATGCTGTTAACCTCAGTAAAATACCTCAAAATAGATCAGTTAATCCTGGCACAGTGGAAACATCATTTTATTCTTCCAAAACAATTGCTAGCTCTTTTGTTTATCAGTAGGTTTAGAGCATCATAGACTGATTGCCCCAAATAACAACAGCAACAAAGAAAAAAATGTAGTTTACTTCCAGGTTGTAAGTTTCATTTAGAAGAAGCTGAAATGTTTTGCATATGATTGAAATTAGGCTGAAGTCATCCAGATTAGCATGTACAGGACGTCCCAAAAGTCTTAGTGCAGCAAAGCTTAAAACTGCACCACTATTTTGGGGACATCCCATATAATCTTGGGTTCCTTAGAAACCCATTGGTACATTGGGTATTATTTTTTCTGACTTTCAGAAAAGACCGTAGGGAAACCTTAGAAATCATCTAATCCAAACCCTTTGTTTTATGGTTTTGAAAACTCAGATATAGAGGAAGTGATTTCCTCAAAGTCACATGGGGCACCCCACCCAGAGGCCCAGGGACCAAAGCTGGAATCCAAACCTAAGTCCTCTGATTCTGAGCACAGGGCTTCTTCTTACCAGGCTTATTCCTTATAATGCCCTAATTCCCTACTGTTACTACTACCTGACTAACTTCCATATCGTACTTACTATGTTCTAGGCACTGAGTTAAGCACTTTACAGCTCTGGGGAATAAGTACTATTATTATCCCCATTTTACAGATGAGGAAACTAAGGAAAACAGATCGAGTGACTTGCCCAGGATCGCACAGCTAGTTAGTATCTGAGGCTGAATTTGAATGCAGGTCTTCCAAGGCCAGTGTTCTATCTATTACATCACCAAGCTACCTAGCAGACTCTTTGACCTGAATAACAACAGGTTAGAAAGACTAGACCAGGGGTGGGGAACCCACAGCCTTGAGGCCACACAAGGCCACGCAAGGCCTCGAGGCCGCAGGTTCCCTAACCCTGGACTAGAACTATAACTTATTTTTTTTTCTGTAATTAAAGTGGAAAAAAATAGTTTGTAAAAGACTGAGGAAGGATGAAACCAATATATTGAAGCTTCGTGCTTGTAAATACAGTTAACTGAGGCAATTTTTTAGATAACTATATCACAGCTGAGTTTAAGAGTTTAAGTTAAATGTTCATTTCAGGTGAAAGAATTATAACCTTGCTGGTCTAAATTTATCATTGCCCTTAGCCCCTGTAGGTACAGCTTCTGTGGAGGCAGAGGACCTTGCTCAAAGAAACCATGAACCCAAACTGTGGCTATGCCTCCATGATAACGCTTGGTTTTACTGATTTTTAATATATTGAATTCTCTGGTTAGTTGTCACATTTCAGCATCACAGAAACAAAGTTTCTATGTACCTCCATAGGTGTAATTCAGACAAAGATGTCTTAGCTAGCTTGCCATGGGGGCACTTCCCCCAGACTTCTATAAAGGCAGAAATAAGAGACCTTGGGAGCTCATTATTCGATATTTTCAATGTCTTTGAACCTACTTTTGTTTCTTTATAGCCCTACCTTTGCAGAGCAGGGGAATGAAGCAGTAACTGGGTCTGTTTGGAATAGGACTGTAACGCAGATGGCAATATTCATTTACCTGGAAGGAAATGCCTGCTCACAGCCTTGTGGCATGTGATTGTTAGAGTGGCTTTTTCCTGACAGAATATGAGAGCCTTCATTTGAGGAGATGCCATACTTTAAGTGGGTGGCTTCTCAAACGAAACTTCTTTTTACCATCTGTAATCTTCAAGAAATCTTCAGAAAGCATAGGGTCATTAAAAATTATAATCATTTCATAACTTCTACAGTTTAACTGTGAAAGTCTAATTAACTCCCTCTACCTACCTGCTTTATTTTTACTCATTATCGAGTATGCTTTTATTTTCTTATTCAGGGCACACTTCTTTTGTGAATTCCTTTTATCTTTAAATATTTTATGGGCAGTGAGTTTATAATATGTTCCATCACGGCTGCTTCCTCAAGGGGTTAGGATGAGTTTAATAATGAGATGCATTCCCGTGACTGTGTAAAACCCATTTCAGGTTATAAATGGCATGTTTGATTGAATCTTGTGTTAAAGGTGGTTAACTTATCAATCAGCGATGGCTGGGGTTAAACAAGTTTCAACATGAGTGGTTCTGTGTGTAAGAAGCCAGCGTCATCACCCTTCTTTCCCCTAGGCTCCATATCGTCTCTGCCCATGTTAACAATGGCTAGCCAAACTAAGAATCTTTACATGAAACTGTTATGCATCATGGGCCTATCACTGTGCCCAGGAATGAGGACCATCGATTTGGAGTAATCACCATTCATTGTTTACATGATGGGAGTCCTGAGTTGGGAAGCATGGTGCAAAGTAGCGTTCTGCTCCTTACTGTCAGTTGCTGCTATATGTACTTAGGGAAAGAGGTTGTCAAACAGTGTAATCACCTTTAACAAGTGGACCTCGTTGATCTCAGTGTCCCCTCTCCAGGTCGCTGTTCTCACCTCTCTTTTACTTCCATTCCCATCAGTTAGAACAGATTTCTGATACCCTGAATCTAACATTAACATCCTCACGACTGAGAAACGCCAAGTTGTTTCTGAATTTGGACCTGCTAAGAGGAAATTTGCTAGTAAGTCATCTTCTAATCTGGGAGATGGGCAGTGGTTTAATATTGGTGCAGTGTAGAGCAGTGGCCAGAGTACAAGAAGACCTGAGTTCAAATTTGTCCTCAGACGCTTCCCAGCTTTTTGATCCAAGCAAACCACTTAACTACCGCCTGCCTCAGTTTCCTCAGCTATAAATGGGAATGATAATTGGCCTCCTATCTCCCAGCGTTGCTGTAGGGATAAAGTAAGATATGGTAAAATGCTTACAAACTTCGAAGTGCTACAGAAATGTTAGCTATCATAGTTATTATTATCATAAGTTTATGAAGGAATATATTAGTGAATCTCTACCACCTCCATCCTCCAGAATCAAGTAAACATTATTTCTCCAAGATTTTTACACTGGCTTTTAGAAGTCTTCAGCTATATTAATAAGGCCCCGGAATGAGCTCTGCTGTGGTTGGTTTTTTCCCCACCACAATTTCTAGAGCTTCAGGGAGGCAATGGCCACTGTTTCCTAGGCTACTCTTCTCATTCTACCACTTTTAAATGATGCCTTTTTCCTCCTCTTGTGCCCCAGCTTGGATGGCTGAAAATATCTTTCGTCATCCACTGCCCGACACAGATTTGAAGAGGGCTATCATTGCATCTTCCTGGTTCAGGGAAGGCAACGGGTGTGGCCCATTGCTATCACTGCCACTCCCCCAGGACTCTGGAAGTTCCATTGGAAAGCTTAGGTTAAAACTCAAGCTGGTATTTTAGTAATATTAGTCCTTCTTTACTGCTAGCATGAAACTCACCTATCCATAAAAGTATCTCTCAAGTTTTCATTAGATTTATTCTTTTTTCTTTTCCAAAAAGAAATCTCCATTTTCTATCCCTTCCCTTGGGTTGGAACTTCAACCAAAGGTCATTATCATTATTCCATGTTGGTTGCAGAGAGGCATTGATTCATCCCTAGGTGTTTCTTCTAAGACGTGCCCTGTAGTGAGGAGTGTGGTGTCCATGGAAAGAGTACAGTATTGGGGGTCGGAACACATGTTTGGAATTCTTCCTCCACTACATTATTTGTACAACCTTGGACAAGTTATTTAATTTTCCTAGACTGCAGCTTCTTCACCTATAACATGAAGGAGTTGGACTAAATGTTCTCTAAGGGCCCTTCCATTCCTAAATTCTATGACCTTTTACTGTTACTTGGAAACTTAAACCAGAGTTCTTTCACCCAGGTATAAACTTCCCCATCTCTTTGAAACTTCTCTCTGAATTTCGAGGGTCATGAGATTTTGTAGAAGTGAAAATGAGATGATCAGAATCCCTGCCCTATGCTATTTTAATCTGACTTGACATTTTACACTCTGTACGTGATTAAAAATCTCTAACAAGTGAATGATGATTCACTTAGAATAGTATTTATGGAGCACCTTTTCTCGAGGGGGTCACAGTGTTTCCCAGATGTTCTCTGAATCATCTGCATATGTCTGAAGTAGGGTTGTCACCCATCCTGTAAAGCCCCAACTAGTCTGAAAACTCAGATCTCTGTGTGTACAATGTTTGGGAATGTGTGGCAATAGCTGCATTTGCATTATCGCACTCCGCTTAGGGATTGTTGTTGCGTTTCAGTCGTGACAGGGCCATCATGATCCCATTTGGGATTTTCTTGGCAGAGGTACTGGAATGCTTTGTTCTTTCTTTCTCTAGCTCATTTTACAGATGAGGAAACAGGGTTAAGTGACTTGCCCAAGATCACACAGCTAGCATCTAAGGTCAGATTTGAACTCTAGTCTTCGTGACTCCAGGCCTGGCGTTCTATCCTAGCTGCCCACCTATGTACTTATGGTTGGTCCTTACTCTTGAGGAGTTTTTCCTGACCAAAAACAAACAAAAAAAAACCCTAAATTTGTTTCTTTAACTTTTCCATGCATTGTTTCACGTTCTGTCTTCCGAGCCCTGCAAAACAAGTAGAATCCAATTCATCCTTGAACCAAATCATGCCCTCAGTCTCCTGTAGCCTAGATCAGGAGTGGGGAACCTGTGGTCTCAAGACCACATGTGGCCCTCTAGGTCCTCAAGTGTGGCCTATTGACAGACTTCTAAGTTTGGATCCCATCAAAGGGCCACACTTGAGGATTTAGAGGGCCAGATGTGACCTTGAGGCCACAGGTTCCCCACCCCTGGCCTAGGTCAGCAGTGTTGAACTCAAATAGAAACTGGGAGCTACAAAACTATACATAATGATCTCTGTGTGTCATATATTGGCTTAATTTTAAAATGCTATATAATCTATACTTTGTCATATATTTATTTATTTGGTTCAGTATTTCCCAGTTATACTTTAATCTGGTTGCAGTAGTACTGAGAAGTGTTGAGGGCTATACCTCTGGCCTAGGATACTGCAGTAGCCTTTCATTTGTTTCCTGTTACGTATACTTTTTTCTTTCTCTACTCTGTCCAAAAGACAACTGCTAAAAAGAATATTCCTAAGGCTGACCTTGTCACTGCACTGCCGGGTCACCTTTCAGTTTTTCTCCAGGGCTGGTTCCAGCTTCTGACATTACTCTACTTCATACACCCTGTATTACAGCCAAGCTGAGCTATTTGCTGTTCTAGGGCTTGGGTCTATGTGTTCCGTCTGCGTACATTTGCCCAAGCCACCCTCTAAGAATACTCCGTCCCTCCCTCTGCCTTTCAGAATTTATTTTCTTTAATATGTTGTATGTCCAGAACTGGCCTCAGAGTTAGGAAAACTTAGATCCTAATCCTGCTTTCTATGCACACTTTCTAAGAGTAGTTTCCAATCTGCTTTAGTTAAGGGAGATTCCTCACAAGGAGTTCCCTAAGACAATGAAATCATAGGTCCTAAAAAAGTCAAAACAACAAAATCTTGCCAATGGAATGTAAGTTTCCTGTGGGCAGGAGCTCTTTAGGGGTTTGGGGTTTTGTTTTGTTTTGGTTGCACCAGGAAGAGCCACAATTATCTCTGCTTCCCCAGAACTCCTGTCCTCCCTTAATAAATATCAAAAAAAAAAAATGTGGAGGGTGTGAATATGAGATTTTGTAGAAATAAAGATTATTAGAAACTCTGACTTTGGTCAGTTTTTAAAATCTTGCTTGAGCTTTGTGCTCCATACAAGATTAGAAATGTTATAGCACATAAATTATTGGTGGTCTGCTCATTCGTACTTAACTTGGCCCTGCTGTGTAGCTTCTTACATTGGATGGAGTGCTAGTTAATTTTCGTCTTTGTGTCTTGTTTCCTAAAGTAGTTCACAGGTTACTTGAGAACAGAAAGTACGTATTTGTAATATATATTTTATATCATGTATATTATGTATTATGTTATATATAGGGCATATATAATATCTAATGTATATAACACATAATGTGAATGTATATCTACATATATGTATATCGGAGGGGGGTATGTCCTAGGTGAAGCAGCGCACGGAGCACTGGGCCTGCAGTCAGGCTGACTAATCTTCCTGAATTCACGTCTGGCCTCAGATACTTGTGTGACCCTGGGCAAGTCACCTAACCCTGTTTGCCTCGGTTTCCTCATCTGTAAAATGAGCTGGAGAAGGAAATGGCAAACTGCTCCAGTGTCTTTGCCAAGAACTTCGCCAAGAAAATTCCAAATGGGGTCACAAAGAGTAGGACATGACTGAAAAAATGACTGAATAACAATGATATATGCATATATATATATATACACGCAATATATACATACACTATATATATATACACGTGTATATACATATATGCATACATATATATGTGTGTGTGTGTATACACACACACATATATATACTTCTTTGTATTCCCCTGTGCTGCGTGGGACAGTGGTACACATTTAATGCACACTCAAATGTTTGTTGAACAAATGAGTGAATAGGGAATATTACTTAGACCTTCTGCCTCAATGTCTCTGTTCAGAACCTAAGGGCATACCACCTCTTAGAATATGGGAGACCCTATGAGAGCATCCAATCTTTCCTCTCCCCTGTGTGCTTTCAAGACCTCTAATAGGCATTAGGTACACATGGCCTGGACAGACTGATAATAATTTCACATCATTTAAATGCCTGAGCCAAGTACCATTCCCCTTTCATTTAAATTAGATAAAACCCAGAGATGTGGCATGCAAGTGATGGGAGTCCACTGGGGAAATTAAAGGTTCAAAGAGAACGGGACCCATTACAATCAAAGCGGTTAGCACAGCCAGTGACTCCATCTACCCTGTAGCTTGTATATTCCTTGGGGTACAGTGAAAAATGAAACAGAAGGGCTTCTGCAAGTAGTCTGAGGAATTTATTTTAATTGAGGATAGAGGTAGCATTCTGTATTTGGAATAAATGCACAGTAGTTTGATTCAGCTTGCTAACGAATTGAGCCCAAAGTGCTATGTGGGAAACAACAGAAAATTCCTCACTTCTACCATGGAAAATTCACATATTTCCCTCCTGTCCCTAAATACAGATTTGATATGACTGTAGGTTCATTTCTTGGCCCCAGTTGTTTGAATTCTGTTCTGTATTTGGTCTCTGTTTTGTTTTTTTTAAAAAAAAGAAGTTTAAATGATAGTACATGAGTTTGTCAAGTACTGATCCCTCAAATTGCCCACTCAAGTAACTATGATCACAGAGACAAGAAAAATGCACGTAGTGGACAATTAGGATGGTTAGAGGCAAAACAAATTAGATTCAGATTCATCCTAGTCTTCGGGGCCCAGTGAATTAAAAGAATTCAATTCATGGCTATAAAATACTATGCTAATGTTTGGCTTGCATGTTTAAATGGTTATTGAAGCATTATTTTAACTTTGTGCTTTCTTTTACTTCCAGGACATTAAATATTGATCATGCACCCTCATAACCTAAGTGCTATTCAAACTTAGTGATGTCAGATGACGAGGTTTTTTTTCAATTGTCTAATCTATCTTTACTTTCTTTCCGTTGTATTTTTAGATGCATCATCCCATTCAGATGAAACCTGCAGATAGTGAAAAGTCAAATGGTAAGTGGCAATGGCTCATCTCATTTAATAATAATGTCTCTGTCTTTAAATTAAAAAGTGAGGGCAAGTAGGATGAAGCCAGTTGTAAGTATCCTTTTCTGTGTAAAAAGCTGAGAATTATTTCAGAAAATAGCTCTGCAGCTGTCAGGTCTGAAGAAATGATGACATGATCTGTTGTCCCATTTATCTCTCCTGTAAAGATGTGTGGAAGGTGTTACAAGAAATAGTTTTCTGTCTCTGTCCATTTGAGGCTTGCCCTGGGTCATGGCCCATTGGCATTTAGCTTTTGTTGATCTTCCCCTTTAGTGTAAGGTGTAGAAAAAGAAGCACGAACACTTGTTACTCTTGTGAAAAGGAAAAGTGAGCATGAAGGTAGGGGATTGCCCATTAAAAGTTAAACTGAATTTTTTCTCCTTTTTCATTTATTCCTTGGTTAGAGTATTTTTTTTAACACAGGTGGCCTAAATCATACCAAAATGAGCAAAAGGTATTTGCATCAGGGTTCATTCAGGATTCAGATTACTGATTAAATAAACTTATACTAAACATAAAATATGCAGTTGACAAGGTCCATGAAATCATTGGAATTTATCTCTTCTGGAGCTGGGAGAGCTGATGGCCATGCTTCCCTGTTTGGTGTTTTTACTTTTGTTTTAGCAAAGCTTTGTCTTTATTTTAATTTTTTTTAAATGTGCTGAAATATATGTTAAAGGAATCTTCTACCTTCTTAGACCACAGAGCTTCTCAAGTCCCACAAGGCTGCCATAATAATCAGCACTGTTTCCTTCCAACAGGCATTTTTGCACCTCATTAATTAGTAATCAGGGCAGAAGCCATGCACTTAGAGATCTACATATCTGCAAATGTAAATTATGATTGGGCTCTAAATCTCTCCACAAGGGTTTTTTTTTTTGCTAATTGTAGTGCATCCCATTTTCTGGCTTCTCCACAGACTATAAAGTTTCGAAGAAAATAAGAACTTGCCACATTTTTCTGGAATAGACAATAGTCTGGCTTTTTGTTGGAGATCTTGCTGGTTGTCTCAGTCCTCCCATGCAACCTGACTCCCTTCTACCTGCCCTGATAATACCCCTACCCAGAAAATACCTATTACCTAGATATGGCTCTGGCCTCATCATTAATACAGAAGTTGGATGTTGGGCTAATTGTATAGAAATCTCTTTAATATCCAAACTGTATAACTCAGGAACATTTTTTTGTTTTTCAGTAGAGTATACATTTCTCTCATTAAAAGAGACTAGAAGTTTGGGTTGAGGAAATAATTCATCTTAGTGCAGTACGTCTTGTAATCTTTAGATTTTTTTCACTCAAAGACCTTAGTTTAAACTCTGATTCTACCACTTGCTGCCTCTTTGATCTTAGGCAAATAACTTCTCTGGGCCTCAGTGTCCTTCGGTATGAAATTGAAGTTTGTGCTAGATAGCCACTAAAGTCAGAGATTTAAAAGTATGTGATCCTATGACCTCCTTACCTTCTCAGGACAGAACCTATTAGAATGGTAGCCTATAGAATTAAAGGTAGTTATCAGGAATAATAAGACGTATTCAAATAATTGAGGCCAATATGAGATTTTTGCTCCTATTTATGAATTTTTCATTTCACTTGGCTCATGGTAGATGAAGTCATAAACTATCTTATTGTTCTAATCATCATGCTGTACTTCTCTTATTTCAAGGCATTTTTGACAGATAAGTAATTTGTGCAAAGTGGGCATATGAATGAATGAATGCATGAGTATTCTCCAGAAACTAGTCCTTCTAGATTTTTCCTACTCAAGTCATGATAGAGATTTGCATTATGATACTCATAGGCACCAAAACCTTTGGTTGGACCAGTTCTGCCTTTGGCTACATAGACTCAAGTTTGGTTTTCAGGTTGAAGTTCAGAGAGTTGAAGAATGTGACTAAGCCGAAGGTTGCTGTTAAAGGAAGACAGCTCTTTATTTTAGTAGCCTTTTGAAAGTAGAAGTTTCAGAAGCATCCTATGTTGCATTGACATGGGCGGATTTCACTTCTTTCTTTAAAGTTATCGAAGAAGCAGTGAAATATATAATTTCCTAAAGCTTGTGATAAAAAGCCAACCCCTCCCTCATCCCCCACCTCCAGCCTTTACAAGGTGCTTTTGACAGGTAAGCATAGTTTTAGAAAGCTCGAAGAGCACAAGGATTTCTTTGGATCAGATGCTCTAAATAGCTCCTATAGTTGTGAAAGAAATATAACAAGCTCTAATTGCAGTGTTATTGAGTTTGCTGACATTTATGGATGGCACAAAAGACTCATCACAGTAAGACATTGCCTGTCTTCATTATCAACATGCTTAGATTCCTGAAACTCAGTATTTGTGCAGAACAAGAGCGCTCCTAATCACAGATTAATTAGTGGTGGACAAATGAAATAAAGAAAAATAATTACTCCTTGAGCCTTCATCCATCTATACATTCCAACATAAATTGAACTTCTGTTTGTCCTAGCCATGTTGGCTTCCCCAAGTTTTGCACCCTACAGCTCACATTCCATTAAATATGTTTCAAAAATGTTCACAGCTTTGCGTAGGTCCTCCCCTTTAAATTGCCTTTGAATTAAGCTTGGGCTCCTGTGAAATGTTAGAAATTTCTTTGTTTCATCTTTTCTCCACTTGCTTCTATGATTCCATGTGTCAAACAAATTCCCATTCTAGTGACAAGCAGTAAAGTACTAGTTAACGTATAGTAAAAACTATTCTTCCTAATTCTTTTGTTCTTTTCAGAGCCAGATAAACATCCTATCAATATCTAGTTTTGAGAGTGCTTGTTTGGACAGAGTATAAGACCTATGGAGCTTTTTTCCCCTTTGCATAATTTTCCATTTCAATCCAGAAAAGCTAAATGAAGATGCTACACCCAGCTTCAGTGAATTAGGGCTTTAGCTGGGGAATAAAAATATTGTGCCATGGGAAGATCTCATTTTTTCCGATTTCTCTTTCTACTAACATCAATTTTAAAAGATAAAAAAGTTTTGTTAATTTGGAAATGTTGATAGAACTAGACTTCAAGTCTAGGTATGAGTGGAAAAAAATAAGGAAAGTTGTGAAAGCAAAATCAGTTTCTGTCTCGTGGACCCCTCTTTGTTATATTAGCTGACTCTCAATGGTGCTAACTGGAATGCCAAACCCCCTGCTGAAATGAGGAATGGGAGAGGAAAGAAGGGATGAGGGAGAAAGACAGAGAGAGAGAGAATAGATAATAGATAGATATTGATATGGGTGCACCCCTGTGTGTGTGTGTGTTTCTGTAGACAGAGCACAAATCCATCCTGCTTTAACCCACCAACCTCACAACTTGTCTGAGGCTCTTAAGGCATAGATTCCAGAAATGCCATTTAAGCCCACTATCTCTTGTCTTGAGGCCTCCAAAATCCCTACTGTCCCTGCTTGAAGTTCACAGCTAGCTGCAGTAAAGATAACTAAATATTATCAACTCAGGAAGGAGACCTACAAAGACTCCATTTTTAAAAGGGAGGAATCACAGGACATTTCCAACTAGTGACTTTCTGATTCACTGAAAGATGAAGAAATAATTTTGAAATTCAAAGTAGAGAGACTCACAGATTTGGAGGCAGTAATTAAATGCCATATGTTAGCACTAACACATAGAAAAGTTGTTAATTAATTCAGTCAGCCCTGAATCCAGGTGTGACTTTGACAGATTGTACACCAGGGTGTTAGCAGACTTACAATTAGAGATAAAAAAAAGATTTTTTTTCCCTGACAAAAAAATAACCTTTTATACTTAAACAATTAAGCCTTTCTCTATTTGTTCCATGGAGGGGACAATATGTTTACAAAGGTCATCGGCAAACACTGCCAGATTTATATTAGTTGATTCATATTCTTATTGTATTTGAAAGCGCTTTTTTGGTCGTTCATTTTTAATCCTTGAAGGAAAAGAACTCATCCGAAAAGTATAGTTGCAATGTTATTAACTGTATTTGTCAAAAATATCTACAGAAGCTCCCAAGAAAAATGTATATTATACCTCATGAAATGTTTGTGGCAAATAGGGAATTCTCTTTTAAGTCAAGGAAAACTCATAGAATACAACAATACAAACATTTATTAAGTGCTACGTACCAAGGTCTGGGAATATAAAGGCCAAAAAAGCCCCCATCTTCAGGGAGCTGACATTACAATGAGAGAAATGAATGTGTAAATAACTAGACACATGTATACAGAATAGATAGAAGATTATGTCACAGAGATGGCAGTGGCGGGGGGTGAGGGGGGCGGAGGCAGGGGAAAGGCTTCCTGAAGAAGAGGATTGGAGGAGAACCTAGGTCTAATTATCCCTATTTTGTTGTCAACCCAAGTGTATCTTTGTTGTACCTCAAGAACTGGAGAGAGACTGTAGCTGGTGAAAGACTGTTGTGTACATGATGTTATGTACATTAAGGGAAATAACAGCTCAAGGAACAGAAAGGAAATTATCCCAAATGACTTCTTTCAGATAGCATATATAATAAAAGGCTGTTTTAAATAGACTATGCATGATTTTTAGTTTTATTGGGAGAAGGTCTTGATTTTCTTCCATCTAAATTAACTCTAGCATTTGGGTAAGAGAGACATCCTGTTACTCCTCTGGCTTAGCACAGGACCTGGCATAGAGTAGGTATTTAATAAACATTTGTTGATTCTTATTCACTCTCTACCCTCCGCACACCCCACTCTTCTTTTCTTCGTTGATTTAGGTGTGTTAGGGTGGGGAAAGAGGAGTAGCAGCATCAGTTTACCAGTTTGGTGAATGCTGGAACTGATGATTATATATACATATACACACACAAACACACACACACATACATATACATATGTGTGTGTGTATATACACACACATACATATATATAATATATCATCATATTATATGTTATATACAGGCTTACCACCAAGAATGACTTACCCATATATAAATGTGTCTCTTACCATTTATAAAGTCGTTATATTATTTCATGGTCATAGTAGAAAGAGTCCTGGTTCCCGAGTAACGATAGCTAACATTTATATAGCTCTTACTGTTTGCCAAACACTGCTAAGCCCGGTTGGTCCTCACAACAACCTTGGGAGGTAGATGCTATTTCTTTCCCCAGTTTTCATTTGAAGGAACTGAAGTAGACAAGAGGTTAAGTGACTTTTCCAGTCTCACAGCTAGTAAGTGTCTGAGACTGGATTTGAACTCACATCTTCCTGAGGATAGAGTCCCAGCCAGCTGGATTTAAATTCTGGCTCTGCTACGATACTATTTTTATGATATGGACAAGTCAGTTCTCTTTGAGCCCAAGTTTCTTCATCTCCAGGAGGAGGGGAATCTGGGCTCAGTGATTTCTGTGGTTCCTTCCAGATCTAAATCTGTGGTCCTAAAAAAGTCTTGTGAAGTTGTATGATTTATTCATCCCCATTTCTGAAGCTTGAATTTTTTGGTAGCTAGCAACAAGCAAACAGCAATCAAAAACCAGAAAGTCTTGCTTTATTCTTAAAACCATTTCCATTTTCTGGTTATTCATCTTTGAGAAAGGGGAAAAATCTTTACTTTTTTCAGCTATACTCAGGAGCAGGATGTTTAATTTACTATAAAATCGCCCTCAAGCTGGAAACCTGCAAATTGTTTTAGCTAAGTGACATAATCATAGGTTTACAAAGATCAGCTGGGAATTTGTCAGCCGCTGTTATGAGGAAATTAGAACCAAATTCTTCTGGATTCGAGCAAGGGGTGAGGCATTGTCTCTTTAAATTATTCCAGAGGCAGGTTCTTGCTTTCTTGGAGCATCAGGATAGGAGAATGGCTATTCCCAGAAGGTTTTTCCTTTCCCATTTCTCTTATTTTAACTATTTCTTTCCTCTTTTCTCTTATCCACAAATAATCTATAAGCATTTAGTTGAAAAGGATGAAATTGTATTCCCCATTTGCCTGGAGAATCCATTAATCTCAAGTTGCCTATGACTGTTCTTACTTTATGAGTCAAAAGACTTGAGGAAGATTCTTTATTAGGAGTAAAGTGTCCCAACCTACTTTCCGATTTTATGCTGACCATTTTTAATCTGCCAATCCCCTAACTACCACCACCACAGTTTATAGTGAAGAAGCAGCAATCAGTTTTTACTAGAAGCAGACCATAATATGAAATCTCCACCAAACCAGAGAGGTTGCTGTCCAGAAAGACATTCAAAGCAAGCAAGTGATCTGCACCAGATCACACATCCAGGAGCTAAGAGAGTTGAAATTGAGAGCCATTCAAACAATGGTCTTTTGACTCTAGTGATCTCTCCAATAAGCCAGGCTGCCTCTCTCAAATAGAAATAATGAAGGTACTCTCTGTTCAGTGGACCCGATAGGACAAATGCAAATAAAAGACAATAAAAATACCAAGCAAGTATATAAAAACATGTATATAACCAATTATGGCTTTATACAAAAATGCTGAATATCAGTGAAATTTTAGAGATGCCAAAGTGACTTGATTTATTAGAGCTCTTGCTTATATTGGTGTTCAGTTTTCTGTCCTTTGGGTTTCTGGGTTATGTATCTCAGTGAAACAGTATTGCCTTTGGGGTTGTATAATCTTGGAATCAGGAAGACCCTAGTTCAAATCAAGTCTCAGAGAGTGAAGGAAATTGATCAGCTGATATCAAAGGTCCCTAGCACTCTGTCCTTTGATGTCATTGAGGGTCCTAACGATCCAGTCCAATAAACCTCAGTGTTCCAAGGGAGGTAAACTCAGGCCTTGGAGGTCAGTTCAGGAAACTCAAGTGACACCCCCCACACACAAGGTGAGACTAAGCAGGGCTTACTGACTCCACCCATAAGTGCAACAGTGGAGCAGAGTCTGGCTCTGACCCAAAGAATAAATTCAGAACTCAAAGCTGGAGAGATGAATAAATAAAAGAATACAGCAACCAGAATAAAAATATAGATCTAGAGATGCCTAATAATCCAGCCTAGAAGAAGAAAACTTCATAATAATTGTAAAACAGTGACTCCAAGAGAAAGAAAATGGATTTTTCTGCAAGGATTACATGAATGCCTAGAATAAAGGAAACAAGAGTTTGGTGGGGTTTTTTTGGTTTTTAATGAGATAATAACTCTGGCAGAAGAACTGAAAGAAGAACAAACAGATTAGAAGAGAAAGCTGTAAACCTTACCAAAGTAACAAAATATCAGAATAGACCAAGCAAGTCAATGACTCTTTAAGAGAACAAGAAACATTAGAACTCAAAGGAATGACAAAATATAAGAAAATGTAAGATATCAGGTATCAAAAATGACTGACCTAGAAAATAAGCCAAAGAAAGATAATTTAAGAATCTCTGGACTCCCTGAAAACCATAATTTTTTAAGAAAAAAGCTTGGACACTATATTTTGAGAAATCATAAGTGACAATTTCCTAGTTCTACTAAAACTAAAGGTTAAAATGAAGCTAGACAGAATCTGCCAATTATCTCCTGAAAGAAACCTCAAAATGAAGAGTCTTATGTACCCTCCAGTAAGTGTTGTAGCCAAAATTCAAACTCCACATAAGAGAAAAAATATTGCCAACATACAGAAAAGAGTTTAGGTACCAAGCAACCACTTTCAGAATCACATGAGATCTAAAGATCTAAAGATCTGGCAGCTTCTGCTCTAAAGGAGATGGGATCTAAAAATACAGTATTCCAAAAGGCAAAAGATACAGGCTTACCACCAAGAATGACTTACCCAGCAACATGGGAAAAAAAATCTCAAAGCAAAGAGAAAGTGGACCTTTAATGGAACAGAGGACTTTCTAGTATTTCTGGTAAGGAAGCCAGAGCTGAATAGGAACTCTGGAATGCTAACTCAAGAGTCCAGAGAAACCTAGAAAGAGAAATGTATTTGAGCAATTGGAAGGAGCCGAGTGATGCTATAGTACTAAAATTCTAGTGGGGGAGAAAAGACAAGTGTCCCTTAAGAACCTAAATGTCTTCAAATAAGACATTCTAAATAAGAAAAAACAGAGGACCTGGGGACTCTAGAGCTGCCATAGGAGAAAGAGAAGGGAGTGGGGAATGAGTACATTGCTATAGAAAAGAAGAAGAAGGGGGTGAAACTTCCTAGTTCTTATAATTGAAATGCATGAGAAGAATATTCACAAATATTAACATAATGGAGTGAGCATCAGATTAACTTTACTGTTGTATGAATCAAGGAGTTAAAAACATACACACACACGGGTTTATTATAGAAATACATCAAACTCAACGGGGAGCTAGCTTGGATGGGGTGAGTAGGAAGGGGGAAGTTAAGAGAGTAATTATGGGAAGGCAATAGTCCCAAGCAAAACAAACTTCTTGATCCTTTAAGGGGGCTTAATGGGGTGAGGAGGTAGGGAAGCAAACAAGTAGGAGCCAAGAGTGTACCCATGAAAGGATAACTGAGTAATATGAATGTAATGCGATAGTATTTCACCAAAAGAAGTTATAAAAGAGATTATTTCAGAGAATCTTGGGTATGACCTGATGCTAGTGAGGTGAGCAGATTCAGAACAGTTTATATGAGGTTATTGTTGTTCAGTCATGTCCAACCCTTTCTGACCCCTTTTGAGATTTTCTTGGCAAAGATATTGGCATGGTTTGCCATTTCCTTCTCCAGCTTATTTTACAAATGAGAAAGCTGAAGCAAACAGAGTTAATTGACATAAAGCTAGTAAATGTTTATATCAGGACAACATTGGTAAAAAAAAAAAGTTGAAAAACTTAAGAATTCTACCTGTTTGGTAACCAACTATGTGTTTAGAGGACCAATGATGGAGCATGTTATCCATCGCCTGACAAAGAAGGGATGGACCTGATGTGCAGGGGGGAAAAAAAGGTTTTTGAAGTTGGACATGATGTGGATTGGTTTTGCTTGACTATACTTGTTTGATAACTCTGGATGAGAGAGTGAGGCAGAGGACTTTGAGCAATTCTGCCTCACTTAAATACAATTCACATGCAAATCAAAATGTCACCTTAAGATGCCTTTGGTCCACTTAGGAAAAAAAACTAACAACTACAATGGCATTTTTTTTTGTCTTTTTAATGGGGTGGGAAGGGAAAGGTGGTTAGAAAGTATTGAAACTTTTTTTAATGCATAGAAGAAAACAGAAAGTAGTTCAAAAGGAAACAGACAAGCAGCAGAAGAGTTTTCAAAGTAATTGATTTAATTTTTAATTTATTATATATTCTTTGAAAGCAAGTGGGTACAAAATGGAGATTCAGTTTCATTATATAATCCGCTTTTTGTGTTCTGCCATATATATATATATATATATATATATATATATATACACACACACACACACATATATATATATGGAAGTGTTCTTTTTTTGGTCTTTAAATTAAAAAAATAAAATTTTTTTAAAAGTCACGTAGTTATTGTCATGGGAGGAAAGATCTGAACTTGTGATTTGGAGTAGAAAACTCCCTCTACTAATATTATCAACAACTATTCTGCAATATAGGGTCTTAGAGAATTTTCTGAGGGCACTAAGAAACTGGCCCAGACTCACAGAGCTAATAATATATCCAAAGCAGGACTTGAACCCAGGTTTTCCTAAATACCAAGTTCACTATAGCACATTCCCTCTACTATTTTTATTATTATAAACAATCTGATGTGACACAAGATTCAACTGTCAGTAATCTCAAGTTGAGGGGGTATGGGAAGGGTATGATGTCTTTTACCTTGAGATGAAATACATATTTTTAAAGGTATGCTAATATATTTGGAGCAGGGTAGAGGGGTGTAGGAGCATATGAACAGCCCTTAGAGGCCCTCTAATCTAAACCTCCCTCTATGAAAAGTATCATAATATGCTACCTAAGGAATCTTTCAATCTGCAAGCATTTATTAAGTACCTACTATGTGCCAATCATGGTGTGAAATGCTAGGGATACAAAAAATAAAGGCAAAATCAGTCATGCAGTCAATAGGCATTTATTAAGCTCCTACTATGTACCAGGCATTATACTAAACCCTGGGGATAAAAGACACGCCCTACTCTCATGGAGCTCACAAATGGCATTCATTTAAAGGATTGGAATTTGAAGGTTCTTGGCATACTTTTCCTTTTTTGTGGAATAGTCTCATCAATAGAAAATGGCTCTTTTATATCCTGAAGTCATTCACTGTAAGCTGTAGCTCATTTATTTTCTAGGCCATGAGTCGATCTTCCTTTTAGATGAGAAATGATGGGCCAAAGAGGCTGAAGGAGCCTAGATTGAGTTGTGTAGGTCAATGTTGCACGACGAAAATGAATGTGCTAATTAGCCTGAAAAGCATTTCTTTGATTTCCTTCCATCTGCCCTCCCCCAAACTCATCAATGTTACTCCTCACCAGTGGGAATAAGGCCCTGTCTTAATGCCTTGGAAACTTAACATTTTTCTGTCGAGGTGCTCGGCATTAAGCTCTTTCCATTTGAAAGCCATATTTCCTTTCCTTAAATGCTTTTAGACAGAAGTTTTCATTCACTCATTTCATTACACCAACTCCTGTTTGGTTTTCTCTCCTGACTTTTTTCCTTCTCTGTATTTTTTTAGGGGCGAAGGGGGAGGGAAATCTTAATTAAAAGTTATAAACCCCCCCAAAAAATTAATGTCTCTATGAAATAAAAGCATTTGCCATTTAGTATTTTTAAAATTCGCTGAACATATTTTTTTAATTATTCTTAGGCACAAGGAAGAGGGAAGTGGGAAGGCACTAAGTATCCTTGTATATCCAAATTAAACATAAAGACAACACACTCACAAAATGATGAATGACCCAGAAAGAGCAAAATGGGAGAGAAGGGGCATAAAAGAATATATGGGGGTGGGAGTGGGAAGGGAATGGGGAGCTTGTAAGTATAAAGTGTTTGCCTTAGGGCCTATCCTCAGTTTCAGAGTCAGACTCCCAAGATTGGAACTTGGTCTGATGTAGTAATGAAGCATTGATTACAGGGGGGAAAAAGATGAAATGGCCTTTGATCATTCATTATTTTTATCTCCTAGCTGTGGAAGACAGAAAATTGTTCATAGGAATGGTTTCGAAGAAGTGTAATGAGAATGATATCAGGGTGATGTTTTCTCCATTTGGCCAGATAGAAGAATGTCGAATCCTCCGGGGACCTGATGGGCTGAGTCGAGGTGAGTGTGCTGTCTATAAAGTCTTTTTCCTTAAGTGCTAATTGGAACTCTGTGTCACAGTCAAGGTAGATGCAGCCACTGGGTACAGCTAGAGGTTACCCTGTAATATGTCCCATGTGATGAAGTTACCCACCTGAACTTTTCACCGTAGCTGAAATTATCACCTTTTATTTCAAAAGTCAAGAAGGTCTCAGTGCCAACATATTAACTCATGTTATCACTCTGTTTGTTCAGTGGAAAAGCTGTCATAGTACTCTAAGAAAACACATCCCCTTTTTGATCCCAGATTGCAGTTTGTTTTCTTAGGCCTGGGGGAGCGAAGGTTCGGAAGCAAGGGATATTGGTTATTTGTGGTTTTCATTTTAGTCTCCTGATTTTTCTGCCTCTGCCAGGAAGAAATATTAAGATAATTACAGACTCTTTGATAGTGATACGGACTAGGAAAAACTTTGATATTCACAGGAAGCCCTATATGGACTTGGATTCCTTGTCCTGCCTTGAGCTGTCAGAATCTTTCTTTAGGGGGAAACATCCCAGGGTCCCAAGTATGGAGAGGCTTTGAACAGATGAAGAATTTATTTGAGTTCTGAACAAGGACTATTTTCTGGGATTGTAAGCTCCAAGGCCTTGTGGCAAAATATTTATGAAGCTGACCTTTAACATTTCTTTTACAAGAAACTGTTCAGAATAGAGTAAAATATTGTTGTCTCCCCAATTATCTCCTCCTTTCCTTTCCTAACCCATTCATAAACTTGAGAAAAGGTTAGAAGTAATGGCAGAAAACATTTTTAACACTAGGCCTTCTGTTTTCCAATTCAATCTGGGTGGTACTCAGATTCAACAAATATTAAGTACTCAGTATACAAAGATAAAATAAAAATAGTCTCTGCCTTCAATGATAATATAGCTTAAGAAATGATTAGCTTCAGAGAGATGGAGATGAAACTGTTTTTACAGAGATGAAACATACCTTCTCCACCCTTAGTGTGAGGTCTCCATTCAATATGTAGGACAATTACAAGTGCACTTTCCCAATTACTGATTTGTTCTTATCCTTCACCCCTTTGGGGATGGGACCACTCCATGTCACATAGTGATAGAGAAGGCTAAGCCACCAGTGACCAAACAGAGGCTCTTTTCAATTCATCTTACCAGCTCTAATTGTGTTTCAAGCCATATGGGACGGAGTAGTCTGTTCTTCTGACAGTAAAGTATTACAATGTCAGCTACCACAATCCAAAATACAAAGTATAAAGTCTTCCCACTTACATCCACCTACATAGCTCCAAAATGGAAAGAGATGCCAAAAAAGAAAGTGACAGGCGGTAGAACAGCCGAGCTTTGATATGCCCATGTTATTTCTGAAGGTGATATTTTTTAAAGGGAGAACAGGAGGCACAGAAATCACAGTTTATGCATTCTCTTACAATTGAGATTCTTTTTGTCACTTAACATTCTCTGAAAAGCAGTTGTCTACAAGTAGTACGGAATGTGGAATTAGGTGTTATCCCTGGCCTTTGGGCTTCCAATCTAAGGCCAGATTGTGTCTAGGCAGCTGTACAAGATTGAATCAAAAGATCCCTCACCAAAGATAAGTAATGGGATACTGTAACATCCACCCAATACCATCTTAGAGCCAACCATTAGGACAAGCTTTAGGGCATCACGATGATCTATTCTTCCAGTCACAGCTGATCTCATTCCACTCAAGAAGGGTCTATGCACACCATGTTGAAGAAAGTAGAAAGTTGGTGACAGACAGTATGATTGAAAATTCAAAAAGGTTGTAGTATGTAGGGGAGAAACTTGAAATGGCAGCACTGCCAATTAAACAGGTCCACCAATGTCCGCTGCTTTTCTCTGCCACACTTGCATGCCGTTGTTATTTACCACTTTCTGTGGTACAGGAGACAGCCTTAGTGGTAGTCTTAATAGAAAGTGAAGTGGTTGGGATACTTGGGAGCCAAATTCAGTTAATGACTCTATATGTGAACTGGAACATGTCACAAAAGCTTGCTACGACTCAGTTTTCCTGTCTGCAAAGTGCAAATATAACTACTTTTCCTTATTCATAAGATGCAGTGAGGATCTGTAAGTTAAGAATGTAAAAGCATGTGAAAATACTATACATGTACATAATAAAAGTACTAAATACATATCATTAAAGAAGTAAATACATATCGTTGCAAACATGGTTTAATAGTGAGACCCTAAATATGGAGTTTGATTGTTTGAGTTATACTCTATGCTCTATGATTAACCTGGCCAATTTGTGAAAATTTCTGTGCCTCCTATTCCCCATCCTACTGTTAAGTGAGAATGATAAGGAATAGTATGCCATAACATTGTTACATGTTGTATTTAGAGCACCTTTTATTATTAGTAATTCTCTTTTCAGAGGAGGTTTTAGAGCAACTTAGACTCCCCTAGTAAAGAGGATATGGTGCTTAATAAGATAATTTGCTTAATTGTATCAGTCATTTATTCGATGAACTAGTACTTGACAACAAAAGCAGTCCATTTCTGGAATATAGTTAAGGGAGTTCAGTGATCCATATTTTAACTATAAAGCACTGTCCAAAAATGTAGAGAACCCTGCTATCCCTTTTTAAAAAGAATACCCATTTCTGGTGAGCTGATGCTAATTTCCAATAGCAATAAATAGATAAATTGATTTTAAAAGCTCATTTTTAATCATTTGTTCTAAAATGTAAAGATAGTGGTATGTTTTTTTTCCAATTTGTGGAATCCAGAGTTTTTTTTGTAATACAAGAGACTGCTCTTGAATAAGTATATTTGCTAAAAGGACAATTTTCTGATGCCTCTATTTTGCTTTTATTAAAGAATTACAGTTTTCAATCAAATTTTAATAAAGCATCTCCCATTAGTGGCACTGCAGATGAAAGGCTTTCAGCATTTCTTTTCCCAACTCATGGCTGGCTCAGCTATTTTAAAAAGAACACTTTAAAAAAATAAGTAAAATAAAATGAAACCCGGTTCTACTTGAAACATAGTCCCTATGTCTGAACTAGGGAGCTAATTATTTAATGGAAATTTTTTCAAGCCCATTCATTTGACTGTGGCAAAAAGGTTGGTTTAGCGATCTGGTTACTTTTTTCCCTATTTTTTCTCTGATTCCAATGACAAGAAAAGAAGCCATATGTGCTCCTCAATCTCTCATTTACTCCTACATACCTTTTCTATATTAATATTCAGCTGAAATTATCACCAGTAATCATTGCTTAGTAGATCCCCTGGAATCATCAAAAAGACCCCTTAGGATAAAGAGATGTCTAAAATTTTTGGCCTAAAAATCCCTTTGATCCAACAGCCCCATTTGAGTATATGTGGAAGGGGGGCTTGGGGGAGAGAGAATGCATCCAGACTTATGATTTCATTGGTATAAGGAACACCCAGTGAGGAAATTCCATCTACCAACATGGATGGGCAATTCTTCAATATCTTACAGTCTCTTAGATGGTTGCCTGGGACACTGGAGAGACTGAGTAACTTCCTTAGGTCACATATATATAGAGTGTGGGCCACGGTACAACAGAGAAAGGGCTTGAATTCAGATCTTCCTGAATCCAAAGCTATCTCTGGGCCCCCCACAACCCTCTTCCAATAAGTGATTTCAACAGAGGAGCTAAGGAAACCAGAGGATTTGCATCAGTTATTAACAGGAAGTCAGTGAAGAAGATGATCCTGCCACAGCACATCATTCTCAGATCTTTCCTGTGCTGTGTTTGTTTCCATAGTATTAGAACCTAGTGTTCCAGTCATGACTTGAATCCACAACCAGAATCCTATCAAAGTGGGAAATACCAGCTTTCATAGCTTTTAATGTGCTCTAGAGGAGAGAGGAAAGGAGATTCAGGGTCTGCTATTTATGCTGCCTTTGCGACCTGGAGGGCAAACTTCTCTTAAGTTCTCTGAGCATCTGCTTCCTCCTCTGTAAAATCAGGGGGTTGGACAAAAATAGGTCTGGAGTTGGAAGAGGACCTCAGAGGCCATTCAGTCCCACACCTTCATTTTACAGATGAGGAAACTGAGGGCCAGGGAGATGAATTAACTTGCCCAAGGTCATAAAAGTAGTAAGATCTCTAAGTGCCCATCCTGATCTAAATCTTATTAGATTCATTTAAGGAGTTTTTGTATTATTATTTTATTCTTTACTTTTGTCATATATTTATTCTTGTTGTCATAATCCACTGAGTATTATATGAGGAATTTGCTTAATAAAAATACATCTTAAATATAATTCTTAGCCACGGGGAGCTTACAGTCTGATAAAAAAAAAAAAAGGTTAGGCCAAAGGATGAAATACACTGTCCAGAAGATATTAAATTTTTTTAAAAAACACCTTATTTTTTACTAAGAAGTCTGATGCTGAAGAGTACAGCCAACACTGGGAACAATAAGCAGATTGGATACCAATAAAAACTCATTATAATAATTTGGTTGGTCAGGATTTTTTACCTAATTTGCTCTTCAATAAATGCACTTCCAAGCCATTAAAACATACATTTGCCCCTGTTTTTGCAAAATCTTCTTTTACTGTTTTATCTTATTAGGAAACATGGTACAGGGACTGTTTGGAATGAACATGCATTATAAAAAAACAAGTTCCTAAAGAATTTCTCAGATCTACATATAGTAGAAGGAACTCTCAGTCTCTTGATGACTGATATGAACGGATAGGAGCAATGTGTTAAAATGTAAAGAGCACTGAATTTGTAGTTATAGGACTGAGATGCAAGTCCTGCTTCTCTTATGTACCACCTGTGTGAATTTGAACAGGTTACTTAAGGTCTCTGTGCCTCAGTTTACTCATCGTAAAATCAGTAGGTTGGACTTGAGATGATCTCAAAAGTCCCTTCCAGCTCTAAACTTATGTGTAGATATACAGATATGTATGTGCTGTATATACACACATATATATATATATAAACATGCCTGCCTTCATTAAGGAAATATGTTAAATGTCACACATCCATCCATTCTTAGCACTTCATCTTGAAGTTACACTCAAAATTCTGGTTTGAGACTCAAAGTTTAGAAACCTAAGACATGTATTCAATAGCATTAGGTCATCATTGATTTCCTATGATGACCAAATTGGCATTTCTCCCCTCTATCCCATATCCAGGCTCTACTGAAAATCACTGGTTCTTTTGAAAATTGTCCATTTTGGCACAATCTATAAGATCTCATGCATTTCAGCAGCTGACATCCACAACATTTTAGTTATGCAGATGCTATCCAGCAACTTGATCGATTCTAGAACCCAGCAGTCATTTGAGATGCTTATTTAGGTAGAATCTGACCAGGTTAGGGTGATCCATAATCACAGCACCAAAGGCATTAGAAATTTAACTGCTCCCATTTTCACTACATCTGGGACTAGCCAACACTTCTTTTCCCTGGGGATAGCTAACTTAATTATGACTTAAAAGATTTTTTTTTCCTTTTTTTTTAAATATAGAAGGAGTGTGATTCTTTTCATTCTCTGTCTTCCCTTTACGCAAATGTCCAGATACTTGAAAACATATAGAATAATAATATAGATGATAAACTGAATTTTTAAGTCTTTAGGGATCATCAAAATTAAATCAGAGCTTCATACCACGTACTTCTGCCCAGCCTCTGAGTTTGGTCCAGAGCCTACATCTATTGTTAGATGTCTTGGAATCTTACTCATGTCCATTCAGATCTTAAACTTCACAGCACTAGTGATGTGCCCCTACTTTTTAAGTTAAGAATTTAAAAATTTCTCTTAACACTTGACATTAACCTCACAACAAGTGGACACTTGATATATAGTGATATAGTGAGAGCAGTCTGTCAAATCCAGACTTTTAGCTAAGTAAAAATACAGAAACAAAGTCTTTCACGGGTGGAAATATACTTCCCACTGGACCCACCATTTTTATGCATTGTTCTTCCAGTATGAACTGATCACGCTGCTCTCACTCTTTTCATATAAATACCTGAAAGGCCCCAGCCTTTGTGCACCCTAGCCATGCCTTTAAAGGGTATGTATTTTTAATTTTTTTTAGTCATGAGCAGGAATTCATCTAGTTCTCTTAAAAAAAAAAATCTCTTGCAGCCCAGAGAAAAGGCAAAACACCTGAGTTAAGATATCCTTTGAATTGAAATGACAAGTGTAATAGATGTGTTCCAAAATCTTCTCTGTAACAGGGCTACGTGCTTTCTTCAGATCCTGTCTGTAGGAAGAAATTACTTTGAGAAACCTTTCCCCAGTCAATCATTTATCTGTTCTAGAGGGTGAGAAGGCAACCTTCTTGAAATAAGTGAAATTCACCTCCTTTCATTCCTATTAGTGATCTCTGACATCTTGAAAAGTGGAGCCAATAAATAATTGCCAAGTAAATTATGGGCTAACCACTTTTACAAATTCATTTTTGCAATTATGTATTTGAATATTTGCAGATATGCAAGTCCTTACTGTTTTGCTACCCTTAACCCTCATCTCGCAAATGCTGCATCATTATTTGGGTCCTTAACTCCCCCCCCCAACCTAGTTCCTTCTTAATATTTGTCAGTAGTCAGAGACATATAAAGCAGCATGCTCAAGTACTAAAGAGTTGCCTAACAGAATCAGAGCTACGGCTCCATCACATCAAGTTGGACTCAGTCTTCTCCAAGAGCTAATTTTGTAGAGGGTGGTGATAAATTTGGCATAACTTTTGCTGAAGCCCACTGGGGGAGTGTCCTCAGGGAAAGTAATCATCAGCCAACTCTATGGAGCCAGGAGTTTTGTGACCCCATGCCGTTGAAATCCTTGAGACCTTGTGTCCACTCACTTTGATTTTTTTCATTGTTGGGTCTCTATTTTTTTAAGGGTGAAAAGAAAATCCAGCCATCTTACTCTGATGACCTCCTGTCGCAGAGAAATTACAGAGGTTAACAAGCCACAAAACTAAGAAATGTTTGGCTCTGGAGTTATTTAACTTAATCCTTGAGAATGGCATAGAGAGAGAAATTGTTCAACATGAGGTCCCACTTCATAAATGACACAGTAATTTTCCCTCCTAAGTAATTGAACACAGAGCACGCTGTACAGTACTTGACAGAAACCCTAGAGGAAACTGGTTCTCTGTCATTCCACCACTGCCAATAATAATAATTTTTTAAAAGGTTAAAAAGTCATTGAATTTGTCAGGCTCATTTGGAAGTTGGGGGACTGGGGTGAGGATTTTACAATTAGAGACATCAGCTGAGCTTTTAATTGCAAGTTCCGTAGAGAAAGGGACACTGATTTGAGTTTATAGAGGCACAATCTTACCATTCTGCGGCCAACACTTTTCTATTGAGATCTGCTAAGTTGCAACATCTTTCTCCCTAAGTTACTTAAAGCAGTTGAGCTGGTTTGGAGTTGTGGTAAATGCATAAACTGTGCCTTATTGATTTTTGTTGACATCTTACATGCTTTTTTAAAAAATACATTCTTAACCTCCATTTGGCATCTGTCAGTATAGCACATGCTTCTGGATAATAAGAGCAAATGAAGTGAATGAAACAATTTTCTTGACAATTAAAAAAAGCAGTATTATTCAAGGCACTCTATGATTTCTAATATGTCTGCATTAGATTGTTCTCTTTTCCCTCCAATGAAGTCACGAGATGAGAAATGGAAGAATAAAAGCCCCCTAGTGTTATTTCCTCGGTTACTAATATTAGTAATAAACAAAATGTTTTTGAAGAGAGATTACTTTGGAGAGTGATGGTAAATTCATCCCTCTTCATTTTAGTGCACAGCTTTTATACAGAATCTAGCAGAGATACCACGTTCTCTTATTTCCCGTATTACACACATTGGCTAGAATGTCTTATAGAAAACTTTTTCCTGGTGCAAATGTATCTCCATAACACCAACTGCAGCCAATGTAGCTCTATACAGTATCCATACATAGTAAGTTTCATCAGCTGTTATGATGTCTGAGAAATATAGGAAGCCACAAACATGAGAGATATCAATAAGCCAAGCTTAATTCAAGCTTTACAAGCCTAGCTTAACAGTGAGATAAATATACAGAAAGAGTTGGACATTTTCCTATCCTTTATCATTATCTATATCTATCTATATATGCATACGTATATATAGATACATAAAATGAGTTTCGTCTTACATAGTGGGGTTACTCATTAAAAATGATAATATAGCAGGATACCAAAAATGCATTGACTTTTCATAACTCTGCAATGATGGGCAGGTATTGCTTTATCTTACTCTTGTTTGATTAAAATGTTAATACAGTCTTGACTTGATAATCTCACCAGGTACACACAAAGCAAAAGGAAAAAAAATCGAGAGAAGTCATGTTTGATTCCTGACAAATTGATTTGCATAAACCAAACACTCTGCTGGTGGTTGGGGTGTCGAATGCTTTATTTTGCTCATTGGCCACAGGGGCAACAATATTGTATTTGTTGATGCCAGAATTTAGCTTTCATGCATTAGCTCCGAAATGACAATATGCTTCAGCCCTCTCTGTGTTTAGCTCTGCCTCATTTGGAAATCTTTTAAGTAGTAATAATAATAATGTTTTGAGGAAATTGAGTGGAACACTAAATTATTCTCTGATACCTAAGTTCAAACTGTGCAAGGCTAAAGAAGCTTAAAATCAATGCACTTTTAAAGTCATTAGAGATCATAAATGAATTAAGTCTGTGTTGCTTTAGCTAAGCTTTTAGTGTGCTGTGGTATTATTACAAAATCAGCCTGAATCTGCATTAATTTCACAGTCTTTTTCTCTGAGAAGCCCAAGGGTGCATGATGAATAAAATGTAAATTTCAGAAGGCAGTGTTTTTATTAGTTAAAAGGGCAATGAGCCATGCAGGGGGAACGTTGACCTGCATGGTGGCCAATGCTGGTACAAGTAGCAATAAAGGGAATAGTTCAGGCGCTAGGGACTCCGGCTATCCTACAGCAGAGCAAGGGGAGAAATAGTCTGCAACAGACACAAGAAGTTCAAGGCATATCTAGAGCATACGTTATTTCTCAGGTCAGAAGTCTGATGCATTTCATAGGATCACAAATTTTGAAAGTCACAAAGATTTCTTTCCAAAAAGTCCTTATGAATTTTAACATTTCACGCTGTTGAATATTCTCACAGTAATAATGCCAGTTATTCCTAGGAGAAATGGATAGTTACTAAACATTTTATACAGAGGTTTTCTTCCTGCTTATGCTTAAATAGCTTCATTATACATATATATGACAATACTTTTTTTTCTTTCTTTTTTTAATTCCTCTGATCTGGCAGAGAAATTTACCCCTGGCATTTTAAGCTCTTCAAACTTTGTTTGCTAATTTGCCCTTGGTGTGAGAATTTTATTTGTTGTTGTTTAAGAAGCGACAATAAAATTTGAAATGCAAAGCCCTGGTATGTGGATGCCCTGAGTGAAAAGATGATCTGCCAGGGAGGAAATGTAAAATATCAACTTTTCCTCTTAGAAAATGCAAAATAAACCTTGCTCCTTTCAAACCCTGTGGCTAAAAAGGATCCAGCTCCTCCCACGTAAAAATAAACTAATAAATAAATAAATCTTTCAGCTTCGGTCAGATTAGCAAGTCAGCACTGCGAGTAAGAAATAAAATCAGCCTAAAACAAAACCGAGAAGTTGTTTATTTTTATGTACTACTGAGAACAGTGTCGTCTTGTGGCAGTTCTCGTAGACTGTGTTGGTTTAACAAGCGTCCAACCCTTTTGTCTTGTTGTTTTTTGTCTTTCCTGCTCCCTGTCCCCTTGTTTCCCACAGGCTGTGCGTTTGTCACATTTTCTACAAGGGCAATGGCACAGAATGCAATCAAAGCCATGCATCAGTCTCAGACCATGGAGGTACTGTATCATCTGCCCTTTCTTTGTTTTCTTTGTGCAAATGATTGGGAATGGTAAAGCAATACTCTCCTGTGTGGATCTTTCACTTGACAATCATAGATTTCAACTTTCACCAACTCTCTCTCTCTCTCTCTCTCTCTCTCTCTCTCCCTCTCCCTCTCCCTCTCCCTCTCTCTCCCCCCTTTCCTCCGTCTCCTCCCTCCTTCTCAATCTCCCTCCTCTGATTTTTTTCTCTAATGAGTTGAAATGTATTTAATAAGAGCCTTCCATTTAATTCCAATTCTAATAAATATTTAGGCTTTTTGTTTCAGTGGCACAAGTCTGACAAGTGAAACAGTGTCTGATTTAACCAATGGAGTGCCATTCTTTACCAAAAGGACCCAATTAATCCTTGAAGGGTTTGTAGGAAGTAAAAAAATGAAACCCCAAATTGGTTTGCCCTATATTAAAATCCATGTCTCATGTAGGATCAAAAGATATTTAATTCCCCCGGTTAAGCAGAGTTAACTTGTGCACAAGTCCTTAAGCATCGAATTTGGGGGAAAAAATGAACATTTCTTCTACTTTACTTATCTCATTAATATGCTAATTCTATCACATGCCACTGAAAGGTTGGATTTGTCGTCTTACCAGAAAATGATAAAGGCTTGCACAAGTATTCTTTAATATCCCCCTCCTACCTTTCAACAACTGACTTTTCAGTGATGAATAGCGCAAAGAATTAAATTTTACTCCCTTAATGAGAGACAGTGGCTTTAGGAAAAAAGAAATTTATTTGGTGTGGTTGGTTTTTTTTTTAAATCTCACCAAGTATTGACAGAGGGCTATGCACTTTTAGTCTATGATTTGGGTCGTGGCCTTTCAGAGTTTTGCACAAAAGCATCCCAAGAGTGATATGCCTTTACTTATTCTGTATTGTCAAATAGAATCATTTGAGAGTGCATGTTCTACTGTATTATGTTTACTGTATCTTTGTGTATGGGTGATCTTTTCAGAGGTGGCATTGTGGTGTTCTGTGCGGCTATGTTTTTTTTAATATAAATTTTTAAAAGAAGATCTTTTCAATTTCCTTAGTGTGAAAAAAGATGGTTAATTGATCTGAGTTTGGGGTTCATTTTCTTTTGTTCTGAGGAGGTTGGATGGGAGGTATGAGGGAGGTGGTTGGGGGTTTTGTTTGTTCTTGCAATGCTGGGTCTCCCAAAGCATGCTGGGAACCAAGTGATCATCATGCGTCACATCTTTCGGCAGTTTTATAATGAGTGAAAAGGTGGGTGGAAAATTGGAAAAGAAGTATGCATGATGTTGTCACTAACTGTCTCCAGTACTTTTCTGAGTAACAATGTTAGCATTGCAAAAGCTATTATTGTCTTTTTCAAACATTCCATTTAACTTTGAAATTCCTACCATATTTTATATAATCTATGTGTTTTCCTTCCAGTGCAATGCATTTTTAAAGACATTCCCTCCCCTTCCTAAAGGCAGTCTTACAAGAGAGTCAGTCATGATAGGAAATAATGAATCGCAGCATTTGAAATATCTAGGAATCTTGAGTGTGCCCAAGGTAGCCACATATGTACATATATCTAAGAGGATATAGTTTCTGCCTTTTTCAGTCCATATTTTTGTAAGGAAATGTAGGCCATTATTTTCTGCTAGATTTTACTTTGGACCAAAAAAAATGTTGCTGATGAAAATGTCTTTACATGTATTATTTTCCATGTGTTTTTTTTTAAAGGTAAGATGATGTCCTTCACTCTAATTGGCCTCACCTTAGAGAATTTCAATTGAAAAAAGAGGTTTCTTCTCCCTCAAAGTAATAGGAAGGTTAAAAAAAAAAAACCACCCCTTACCACATTCACTTTTATCTAGTGTAGAAAGTGCTCAGCTATAGAGAATGAGATCAAGTGAGCTTTCTAAGGCTCCCTATAAACGAAGGCAATCAATATTATACAAAAGGGGAGACTGGGAACCAGCAGCAAGACTAAGGAAATAGTAGACTTTCGCTCTAAAGAGAATACATAGGCTGTAGAGAAGGGATAGGGTGGGGTAACATGCATTGTTTATAGTGACCTTCAGGAGTAATTTATGGCCCTTTGTTAACAATAGCCGCCTTGTTAAATAAGCTTGAATTTTGATAGTTAATATTCAACTTTATAAGGAACTTTAAAAACAAAGGGGGCCTCTAAGCACTGTAGCTTATTTTTCCAGTTCCAAAAATCGACTTTTAAAATGGAAAATTATGTATTATGAAATCAGGTTTCAGTTAGGCAACCAAAGTTATTTTTTTAAATTTCATTATTTTTAGTACCTTGTCACACATCATTGACTAAGATGTATTTTCAAAGTGAGATCTGAACTCACAATGATGAGGACATTAATGCTTAAAAAGAATGAGTCCTTGGAAATAATTAATTTCTGTATTATGTGTTCTCCCTCCCTTCCCCCACCCCCCTTGCTTTGTTTAAGCAAATTGTTTTAAAAGCCACAATCACTGGTCTAATTTTTTGCTCATGTCAGTTTTTAGTTTTTAAAAAAAGGAAAATAACAACAAACTTACCATTAGAAGGAAATGCTACAATTTGTTATGGAACAAATCTGACACAACAATAACATTGCTATTCCCATACAAAACCACTTTGCTGCATAACTTCCATGTTCAGAATGTTTTGAAAGTGATGAAGTGGTGAAATGTGGAGGAGATGATGAAAAATGAGTTATAGATTAAAAAATGGTGGTGATATTGTTTTTATGTAATTTACTGACATTCAGCATTCTTAACTGCGATTCAGGATTCCTTGGCTGAGTGATGATTTGCTAGAAGCAGAGCATTGCAAGAGCCACCTCATTTTTCTTACATTTTCCTCAAATTCCATACTATTCTTTGAAAGAGAAATGAGTACCCCATGTGTACTACCTACAATAGCAAGCTGAAAACCAGTATCCACTCAAGGTGATCTGAAAAGAGAATGCAAGTTTGCTTTCTGAGGAGGAAAGAGAATTATCCTATAGGAAAAGGGGAAAGCTCCTTTTTAAAAATTTTAAGGAGAGACGTTACAAAGAATGCTTTACTTAATAGCTTGGATGGAATTTCTTCCTTTTACTTTAAGCAAAACATAAAATATTTTATTGCGATGGAATATGCAGACTAACTAAAGTCAGGAGAAATGGAAGTGTTTCCCTGCTATTTTCCAAATTGCTAATTTTTCTAAAGATGATTGAGAAGGAACAAAATATCTCAAGCATGAGGTGGTATTGCTGTATTTTACTCAATACTTTTGTCAAATGTAAAGTTATGTTAGGCTGTTCTCTCATTTATATCCCTTTTCCCTTCACAATCTCCTTTATAAGAGTAGAGAAATGGAACTCTACAGGAGAAATTCCTTGAATGGTGGGATATGCTTAGAAAAGAAGGGGGAAAATCTACTGTTTCTCCTGCTGCATGAAATGTAGTTGACTAAGAATCTATCTTTTTTGTGTTTCAGCTCTGGTGATGGCAGTTAGGGTGGATATGATATGGTAAGGGGAGGAAAGGTTTTATGGCCATCAGCAAGCTATTTTGTATAAAAAAGAAAAGTCACATGTTCCTGCTCTCTCAATAGTCCTTTCCTCCATTTCCACATTCCTAAAATGAAAACCACATCCTCTTCCCATGGCCCTCTGTATCTGGCGATTGTCAGGATCCTAGTACTCAAAAATTCATGGTCCTAAAAACATAAAAATGGCCTGATCTTCAGTGATCAGCCTGTCAATGTGTTGCTACCTTGACGTAATTACAATAAAATCCTTTTAATTCTAAAACACACACACACACTCACACACACACACACACAAATGGGGAGCTAAGAATTAAATGCATGAGAGATTTTTTTCATTCTTGTTACAATTTCACCCCTTATTTTTGTCCTTGCTTGATATGTGGGAATCAATCGTTCGTTAAGCAATCAGCATTTATTAAGCACCTACTATGTGCCAAGCCCTGTGCTGTAGAAACATACAAAGAGGTGAGTCCATCTCTAAGACTGTGAGTCAGGAAGCTTAATTAAAGAACACTCATAAGGTCTGTTGTCTCTGTGAGAGTACTGGAAAAGGCTGAAGACAGACAGACAGACGCAGAGAGAGAGATCAATAAACAAAGAAAAGGAATTCGACAGTTCTGAAAGAAACTTGGGCATGAGTTCTGTTAAGTTCCGGTTAGTGTTGGGGACTCAGGAAGACTCCAGCCGAGCCCATCCACTGCAACCCAGGTTAGAGAGATCCCATATCTATGTACTCAAGGAACAGTAACTCTGTAGCATAATGGTATCTACTCAAGGAGTAGTAACTCTGTCCCTCTGTAGCGTAACTTCTTCTTCATTTTCCAATGTGTCCAACCACAGGGCTGTTCTTCACCTATTGTGGTGAAGTTTGCTGACACCCAGAAGGACAAAGAGCAAAGGCGTCTTCAACAGCAGTTGGCACAGCAGATGCAACAGCTCAATACTGCCACTTGGGGGAACCTGACAGGCCTGGGTGGACTCACCCCACAGTACCTGGCGGTAAGTGCAGCAGAAGCATGGTCTCCCAGTGTATCAAGTAGTTGCACACCCCCCATGTACTTTAAGATTACTTTTCTTCTCTTGGCCTCTCCAAGAAGATTGGGGTTTTTTGTTTATATTTTGCACTCAAAACAGTCATCCAGTTCTCTATAGATTGTTAAAGTCCATCCAGTTAAAGTGAGTTTCATGGCAATTTTAAGTCATTGGCACAAGAGTTGGCTCACATATGATGCGGATGAGGCAGTGTCTCTGAGCTTCTTAGAATCTGAATGGGCCTTAAATTCTAAACTTACTTGCCTCATTCAGGAATCCCTTCTGCAGCACCCTGAATAAGTGAGCCCTTCAGCTTTGACTTGAACCTTTATTTCCCTGAAAGCCAGAAGCTCACGAAGAAATAACTCATTCCATTTATAAGTTCTTCTGGTTATAAAGTTATTTTATTGAGTCAAGTCAACAAGCCTGCTTTTTGTCGGGGATGCAAAGAAACCCCTGCTCACATATCTCCATCTTGTCTACAAAGATGGTATGACTTTGTCCAATGCTATGTTAAAGGCCAGTGGGTGGCTAGGTGAAACAATGGAGTGGGGAGAGCAGTGGGATTGGAATCAGGAAGATTCATCTTCATGAGTTCGAATCTAGACTCAAACACTTACTAGCTATGTGATCCTGGACAACCCTGTTTGCCTTAGTTCCTCATCTATAAAATGAGCTGGAGAAGGAAATGGCTAAAAGCTCCATTATCTGAAACAGTGTCCTTGATATGGACAACAACCTTGTCAGGTAGTACAAATATCATAACTATTGTTTTGCATATGAGGAAACTGAAGTTGAGATTGTCAATTGCCCAAGGTTAAATACCTAGTGTCAAAGGCAGGATTTGAATCCCCATCTTCCTTTCCATATGAGGCAACATTCTTGCTAGCAGTTGCTGTGGCTATGTAAGACCAACAACAACCAGCCCACAGAAGGCTGCTAACACAGTTTCTTTTGATCTGCTTTCCTAAGGAAAGCAACTATAAGGGGTTAACAATCTCACTTTAATCAAACATACATATATCATTTACTTAGTTCAAGGGGAAAAGCCAGCACCCTGAACTTCAGAGCAAATACAAACAATTGAGACAATATAAACAGACCAAATCACAATACATAGTTACCAAAAAGAACCAGTGGGGGGGAGGGGAGGGGCAGTTACTATGGCTTGCCCAGAGTTTCAACACTCCTTCCATGAATAAGCCCCAAAAGTCAAACACCAACCTCAGACCCTGTCTCAGGGCCCTGGGGCACTTGATTACCTCAGTGCTAAGAAGTACTCAAAGTTTTAACAGTGAAAAGTCCCCATTTTGCTGGCTATTACATTTGAAAGGCAAGACTCATCAAAGGTACTTGATTACCTCAGCATTCCAAAGGAAAAGATAACAAAAAGTCCTGCCATGATTACCACTAAACCATGAGACCATCCTGTCTTTTCAATTTTTAAAACTAAGCATAGTGGGATGGAATAAGACCCAATTTCTGCCCTCTAGACGCTTATATTCTATTAGAATAAAATAAGTGCAGTTGAGAAGTTCAGAGTGCCTTTAGAAATTTGAGGAGGAAGAGATCACAGTTGGGTGGAGGAAAGCAGGGAAGCCTTCTTGGAGAAGCTACCTTATGAGTTAGACTTTGAATAAGGGTAGAAAGGGGACAGTTAGGTGGTACAGTGGATAGAGTACCTGACCTGGAATTGGGAAGATTCATCTTCTTGAGTTCAAATCTAGCCTCAGACACTTACTAGCTGTGTGATCCTGAGCAAGTCACTTAACCCTGATGGCCTCAGTTGCCTCATCTGTAAAATGAGCTGAAGAAGGAAATGGCAAACCATTTCGGTACCTTTGCCAAGAAAACCTCAAATGAGGTCACAAAGAGTCAGATGTGACTGAACAACAATGACAGAGATGGCAATGAGGACTAGGGAATAATATGGTAAAAGGCACAAGGATGTGGGAATATAAACTGAGTGAGTTTGAAAGAAATGGCATAAGATAAAGCATGAAAGATAGGTTAGATCCAAATTATAGAAGCCTTGAATGTCAGACTGAGGATGTTATACATTATCATGTACATAATGAAGACTTAGAGTATTTTTGAATACATTCCTAAAAAATTAATAATTAATGTTTGGGATTCAATTGAGGAGAAACCTGAAATCCTGTTTCTCAAAGGTCCCTTTCCCTTTAAGGTAGGGATTCTTAATGTGGCATCCATCGGTAGATTTCAAGTGGTCCATGAACTTAGATGGGAAAAAAAAAATACATCTTCATTTTCACTAACAGTTAACAGAGTTTTAGTGTTTCCTTCAATTATGCACATAGGCAGCAAACATTCTGAGGAGGGTTTTATAGGCTTCACCAGACTTGCAGAGAGCCCGGGGGCACAAAAACACAAGAATCCCTGCTGCCAGGAGTCCCCAACATCCATGAGTTTTCTAGCATGCCAGAGTCCCTCTGGTTACCTCAATCCGTGTCACATGAATTCTCCATTCATAACAAAATTAGTCTTGACTATATCTTTAAAGCATATAGCGATAGATACGTAGATAGAGTACACACATATACACATTTTTGTGTCATTAGGCACATCACTTTTCTCTACCTAGGCTTTATTTTCCTCATCTGAAAAATGGGGGGAAGTGGTTTCAATGATCTCTCAGGGCCTTTCCATCTCAAAAACTATAGATTAGAGTAAGAGTATATGTGTATATTACTGGAACTTTGAAGTATGGCAATTCTTAACACATATCCAACTTAAAAATTACATCTCAAAGAAACTATAAGGACCCAAACTTCACCCAGGAGACAACAGTTCCCTATAATATGTTTTACAGAGATCTAAGTAAAATCCTGGAAAATATTTTTAAGTGATTCATTGATTTTATGGCCCGCCCAATACAGCAGGATATGTTTCAAGTTAATAAATTTCTAGGTATAACTTTTTATTTTTTTTAACTTAAAAGGGCAGGAATACCCTTTCATATATGCGCTTCATATATGCATAAACACATAAACTGTGTTTACATTGCATCCACTATTTTTAGATAAACTGATAATTGGAGCAAACAATTGATTTTAATAATTTTTTAAGATCACTAAAGTTCATCCATATTTGTGCTGGATTGGCCAAACCAACCAGTAATTTAGGCATGACATAGATAGAACCACACACGGGCGCACACGCACACACATGAGCGCACACACACAAGTGTATGTATATACGCATATGTGTATATATACATAGATACATACATATGTGCATGTGTGTATACATATATATCACTGTATACCTAATGATGTGTCTGTAGCTTCTTCTATGTGGGCAGGGGAAGATAAAGTATTTGTAAAAACTCTCAAGAAATCTCTGGAGACTTCCTCACAGATACATTATGGTATTTGCAAAGATTCTGACATATTTGTAATCCATTGCTTCAGGCACCAAACCAATCTCTAGAGTTTTGACCAATAATGGGCTTCGCTGTACCACTGGAGGACACTGATTTTAAATGTATGACCCATAAACACAGGTAATATAATATGGTGGAGAAAGCACTGACTTTGGAGCCAGGGAACTCGGCTTCCAGTTCTACCAACCAACGTTGGACTGGTCTCCAGACTACTGTTTCCTCATCTTTGATCAGTTAAAGGGGTTGGATCATCTCTTCCAGCTCTCTGGAAGTTCTCTGATAGTTTCTTGTTCCTAAGGCTCTTTGTGTGCATGTGCATGTGTGTGTAGTTGGTTGGTACAGGTACTTTTCTAGTGACCCATTAACCAACAAATCTGTTTTCACAGAGTGACAGAGGACTCTAAACTGGGAGGGAAGATGAGGGGATTAGGCGAATGGACCTTGATTGACAGAGATGAGTTATGGTAACTACTAGACTATAGAGAGTTATAATTAGTCACGCTATGTTGATTTCAATAGATTTAACACCTGGTTGCTAAAAAGAGTAAATTGATTAATTGTTTTAAAGCATCCATGTTATTGGGTTTCCCCAGTGTCAGTGTGTTTCTTAATAGAGATTAGACATTAATATGGATTTACCGCACCAACTCCAGGGACCTGCAGTCCATCAATAGGCAACAGTAGGCAAATGTGTAAAAGTAAAGGAAACGACATACATACATAGTTTCATTTAGTACCAAGCTTTGTGGCTCAGTATTGGGGAAGCGGGGTTCACAAAGTCAGATACCACTGAAACGACCCAGCAACAACAAAACTTTTCCTTGTGGGCAGTGAGATGGTATGATGGGTAGAGTACTGGCCCTGGAATCAGGAAGATTCATCTTCTTGTGTTCAAATCTGGCCTCAGATACTAACTGTGTCACCCTGGGCAAATCGCTCAGTTTCCTCATCTGTAAAATGAGCTGGAGAAGGAAATGGCAAACCACTCCAGTATCTTTGCCAAGAAAACCCCAGATGGGGTCACAAAAGTCAGAGGTGACTAAAACAACTGCACAACAGACAGCTTTTCTTGTGTTGCTTTTATGACCATATATTCTTTCACTTGCAGCTTCTGCAACAGGCGACCTCCTCCAGTAACCTGGGTGCATTCAGTGGCATTCAGCAAATGGCCGGTGAGTCAAAAAATGTGCCTTGACTTCTAATAATATGGCAGTTTCTCAGACCCTGTGGGATCTTAATCATTTATGGTCTTAAGATTAGGTAAGAGGACAGACCAAGCAAGCCAAGAGATGAAACAAAGAAAAACATTTGAGTTGTTAGCAGTCCGGATATCAGTTTGATGTAATGGAAATCAGAGTTAACTTCAGCCTTCACTAGCTCTCAGACCATGGGCAAGTCAACAACTATCTCTGAGCCTGAGTTTCTTTATCTGTATGGAACAAATTTCTGGGAGCCCACTGATGAAGAGGATCCCAGTGACAACATGTAAAATTGAGATAATCACATTTGCCTCCCCTTGCCTTCTCCACAGGCTTCTGAGGAAAGTGCTTTGTAAACTTTAAAGCACTATATAAATCTTGACTATTATTAGGTACTTAAATTGGGACCTGCTCTGGGGTTGGTCTCACCTCGGGCATTTAAATCTCAAATTCATTACAGTCACAAATTGAGAAATCTCCTTAGTTGTATCCTCTACCAGCAGCAATGAAGCAACTTTAGGATTACAGAGGGATTTCCAACAAGATTTCTATATTCTGACAGCCAAATTAATGACAGCCCTCTAACATTTTAATAATAGGCAGTCAATAAAAATGTTCTGACCTTCTTAATGAAAGCCAAGATTACAGACCTACCTTTGATACAAGCTTGCAATCCCTTGATAACCACAGACAATTAACTGGATGCCTTTTTGGACTCCAGTACCCTGGTTGACAGAATTGTGCAACAGAAGCTTTTATCTCAAAGTATAATCTTTGGTCTCTAGAAAAATCAAAGTGTGACTGTATTTGAAAGCTAGCTTGCTGAAGGATTTCTTTTGGTAATGAGCTGTGCTGGTAGTAACTGAGGTGTAGTGATTAGTAAAAGGTCACTCCCACTGTGTGACCTTCCATGCTGATATCCTAACTTAACGTGATGCCAACGAAGGCAATATGAGCAATAAATCAGAACACCAATGCCCATTACACCTGCCGCGAAAAGCAGTTAGAAAGCTTTTTCCTTGTTTGATTCCAAAAGGGGTGGGGGAGAGAGATGACAGAATTTGGTATGTGAAAAGCAGATTCAGTTGATTTTAATCATGGACACAGAGACTCAATGAAACAAGACCTAAGTGCCCTGAATAAAAGGCCAAGTTTTTTTATCCATCATTACCCTCCCCCCTCAAAAAAAAAAAAAAAGCCCTTTTTCTTTCATTTCTGTTTCCCGCTCCTTTAAAAAAAAAAAATCATGTCTTCGGCCTCAGCCTGTTTCACTTTGAATGAATCTTGAAAGACTTTTAATGAGTATAGATGGGTTTCTCCCCATAGGTGTTCAATTCCAGCATATCATTATTGCTGTAGCATCGCAGACGAATATTAACTTGTTGTCTGACCATCTAAATTGGCCTGTGGATGACAATATTGCTGAATGAATCTCTATTCCTGAAATCTGTCAGCTCTGTCTAAGCTCTCTATTGCATTGTTTCTGCTCTAGCATTTGAGCCATCAAAAAAAAACGTATCTTAATGTGGTGAAATGGACAAGAATCATTCAGTAGCATCCTTATACTGCAGCTTGGGAACTTTGTCTTGGAGCTCAAAATGGCATTTAATATCGAATGTCTTTTTAGTTCTGTTGAGTGGACTAGAGAGACAACAGGAGAACATGCAAGGGGAGTTTTCCAACATAGAAGGGCACGTGATCCCTCTGGATAGGTCAGGTGTGTTGTTGCTGCTATTAGTAGATGGTTAGTGTTTCCTCCAATAACCTGGGTCCCCCTAGGTCCCATATTAGGAGTTTTCCTGACAGGACGACCTGGCGCTTCCGCTGCCACAACTGAAATATGCAGAGAAGGTCACTGGGTCCAGACGCTACTGCCAAGGGTGTTATTTCCTATGCGCACAGGGGCATGTCATTCTGCATTAGGATGCTGTGCTCCTCTACCTCGCCAACTACAGGTCAGATCATTAGTACTCGCATGCATCATGTGCTCATTTAAATACCGTGTTTGTCTAGAGGAGTTATTCCATAAGGCAATTCCTTCACTGCCCAGGCTGCTGAGCAGATGGTTAATTTAATGCCACTCTGTGTTTGCTCTGGGCCTTCCAGAATATGCCTTTCTTGAACCTCAAACATCTTAAATTCAATAAACTGAATCTCAATAGGCTGTGAAATCAAATGCAGTACAGTCGTCAATCAACTCTCATCATTCTATACTTTCAAAATGGTGTGAAATGGGCTGTAGGTGCTACAGCTCTGCTCAGTTGTTTCTACAAAGAGAAGAGTCGTCCTTCACATAAAGGATTACAGAGAGAGCATCTTCTTAAATATTATAAGTGTTGGTGTTTTGGTCCTTGCTTTCTCATAAGAGTAACTTGGACATATTCTAGCTCTGAGCATCCTCTTAAAAAGCTGCAAAGTGAGGTTTCATTCTTTGCTTTGCCTCCAAAGATAAACCTGTCCTTCCAGGTCAGCCTTGTGGGTTAGTGATGACAGGAGACACTGAGATTCTCTCCTGAACTTGATACTTCACTGTATATTGAACTTAACACAGCTGCTCAGGTTCCTTCTCTTTAGAGCTCAGATTTAACTGTTGGGGTATTGTTAAGACATACTGATATCTGATGAATAGCATTTTGGAAACAAGACACGCCTAAGTCACAGTAGCAGGCACAGAAAGATCAAACAATCTGTGAGCAACGAGTAAGCACCTGGTGTGTGCCAACCAATGTACTAGGCTGGGGGTATAAATACAAAGATTGAAACAATCTCAATGCAAAAAGGGCTTACGTTCTAACGGAGACAAGAATATACAGAATGAATGTGAAGAGAGTAAATGTAAATAAATATAACATAGTTTATATAAAGTAATTTGGAAGAGAGAGAACTAGCAGTGGAGGGAACCAAGGAAGGTGATGCTTTAGATGCATCCTGAAGGAAGAGACAGAGGCTTTGAGGCACAGGCAGGGAAGGAGTAAAACAATCCCTGCTCTCAAAGAGCATAATTACAGTCTCTCGTGTGAGACTACTAGTACATAAATATGTGGAAACATATATCAGTATAAACAGGATACATACAAAAAGAATCAATTCAAATAAATACAAGGTTGTTAAGGAGGAGAAATACATGTTGATTATTGATACATGATGGCAGGGAGCATGTGTTCAGTTCAATTCAGTAAGCACCTACATAATGGAATGCAATGTATGAAATTTAAGGGGTCGGTCCAGCCAGGAGAATTTCAGCAAAGAAAGTGAAATGTCTTTTTTGAAGCCAACAGTATTTTTGTTATATGCAAGCTTTCATGCCATAATGGTCCATCTTTCAGGAGACTGAAAGGTTTATAACCAAGGTGTAAAATGCTTAGTTCCTCCACAGTAAAGCACTTTGCTGTTTGGGTAGAAAATAAAACCATAGAAAGAAGAAAATCATTTGTAAATGACAAGACACTAAGTAATTGTATCAATAAAAATCAAGAGACATGAGATATATTTTTCCCTGAATTTCATTATTGTCCTTTCAATTCATAATTAACTTTAAACCTCCATTATTGTTTGGTGAAAAGGAGAACGTATATTAAATGTAGAACCTAAAAGCAGAAAATGGGTTGAAATCAAATCTTTGTGAACTGAAAGCTTTTAGGTACTTTTTATTTATTAGCTTTATATTTCCTTAGAGGTTTTTTTTACCCCCCTCACAAAACAAAACTTGCTACAAACTTTCCCACTTCTCAAGCAGCTTTGATGTCTGGTTTATTGGAATTTCTAAAACCTTGAAAAGGGCCCTGCTTGTGATGTCTGGCTAGGATTCTGGGGAGGCAGGGATTTGATTTTATATCTGTCTTTTCTATTGCTTAATTTCTTTATAACATGTTTTATCTCGCAGGAAAGTGTTAGGAACAAGCTATGTAAGTATTAAGAAAATATATGAATCTTACATCTGCCAATCTCTGTGATCTTGGGCAAGTCATTTGAGTCTGGGGCCTCTGTTTCCTCATAAATAAAATGAGAGTAAGGGTCTACGGTCTCTCCTAGCTCTAAATCTGTGCTCCTTTCGTCTCCCTGGGCCAACTGTTCCTCTTTTATAAAATGAGAGAATTGACCTGGATCCCTTTCCATGAGCATATATTGTGCCACCCCTGCCCTGCCTCAGGCTACCACCCCCAGCCTGTGTCTATGCTACCTTTCTAACCAAGCCCAAAACCCAGGCTTGAGAAAAGACTGCTCTGATTCAGCATTTTCAGGTGACTTTACAGGTAACAATCAATTGAGGCCCTGTAATCTGAAGCACAGTGAAGCTGGCCTGAAGCAAAGTACTGAGTTGTCTGTCCATTATGTGAGATGCAACCTTGAACATATTTGGCTCCAATACTGCTCCTAGAAAAGAGAAGGACAGAGATGTTGATGGGAAAGCTGCATCCATCAAATTCTGGAAACCAATTGGAAATGTATGAATTTGAGGCAAGTTGGGAGGTAGAGGGGCTAAGGAGAAGAAACTTATTAAATGAATAGCAGAGATTCTGCAGCTATCAGCAAAGAGGAGGATACTTTGGTAAAGCAGAAAAGGTCTTCCCTCAGCAGGAAGCATCTTTTAATACAGCACTTCTCAGACTTTTTGATCTTAGGACCTCTCTATACTCTTAAATAGTATTGAGCGACCCCCCCCACCTCCCAAGAGCTTTTGTGTATGTGGGATATACCTATAGATATTTACTGTATTAAAAATGGAATCATCTTAGTATTACTATGAAAATAATTTTGACTTCATGAACTCCCCGAAAGAGAGGGTCCTCCAGACCATGCTACTCTAGGATGAGTGACTAAAAAGACTCAAAAAAATTTCATGATATGAAAACTTGATTTTTTCTTTAAGAAAACAGCAAACTTCCACAAATAAGATACAAGTCAGTACTGGTTCTCGAAGAGGAATGTTTTAGTGTAGCAAGTTGAGGAAAAGGAAAGGAAGGAAATGGCGGCAGGGAGGACGCAGAGTAGAAGAAAGAAGAGACACAATACTCTGCCCTGATCTGAGAGGCTTACACTGGTGACAGTACCCCAAGTGACAAAGTAGAATCTTGGACTCACATCCCCCTGTTCTACAGAACTTTATCTGCGACAGTCCAACACTACAGAAATTTCCTATGAATGTACTAATAGGCCTTATGAGAATGTTCTATAACCACCCATCTGTCACTTTTTAACAGACCTGATTGGCAAGCACTTGTAACAACTGACATCTGTTCTTCCTTATTGATATGCAGATTTATGGTAATTGCAATGAACAATAAGACACAAAATTACCTAAGGTGAACATTAAATTAAATTTTCATGCCCTTCTCCTTATAAATAATTTTTAAAAAAAAAAAAACTGTAAGTTTCAAGCAAGAATATTGTGCAACTGTTTTTGTACCTAATTTCATTGTTTAGTAAAGGGTTTCCCCCTCCTCCATTTGGCAAATAACTAAATGAAAGCTGAACTCCTGTATTACCAACTTTTTGCCAAATTGATATCAGCCCTCAGGTGAAATTCATAATAACGTTTTAATCTACAGAATCTGATTTTTCAAAATCCACTTTTCATTTCTAATATTGTTAACCTCCTAAGAACCATAGCAACTTCTTGCTCAGAAGGCAGAAGGGATGCTGTCACTCATTTTAAAAGGTACTCTTCTCAGGATACTTTCAGGCATTATTTTTGTTTCTTTCTCTTGGGTAGAGAGTTTTTTGTTGTACCAGCTTCCAGCCATGATGACTACCACCCTACGTGTAGTGTTCAGAATTTTTGTGTAGCAGTAGTTGAGAGACAGAAAGTATGATTGGGTAAGTAGAAAGTAAGCTGCCAAGGAAGGAGGTAAAAGGGTGGGAGAGGAACAGGAATGGACCTGTATGTACATATGTGTATTTTAGAAAGCTGGAAAGGACACTGTTCCAAGCTAAATAACAGCAGCAGCAATCTACTGTAAGGCTATTCTACTACTTGTGCCACCTTCCCCCACCCCAAGATTGACACTCTTCTACAGAGAGATAATTCAGATTTAGTAAGTAAAGGGGAGCTCTCTCACTCCCAGAAGAGAGAACAGTGGAGATTCTGAGACTGTTGGTACAAAAGAAATAGAGAAGAATGATTTACTTTAGGAGGATGACCTACTTAGACATGAGGAATGAGAATATAGAATGATGTCATTCAACCTGGAAAGCTTTCTTAGCTGGTTTTTCTCATGCTTTTAAAATTTTTACAAAATTTTCTTTCCTTGAGGAATTCATCTCTCTCTTTCTCTCTCTCTCTCTCTCTCTCTCTCTCTCTCTCTCTCTCTCTCTCTCTCTCCCTCCCTCCCTCCCTCCCTCCCTTCCTCTCTCTCCCTCCTCCCTTCCTCCTTTCTCCCCCTCCCCTTCATTCACTCTCGCTCCCTCCCTCTCCCATCTCCCCTCATTCCTAGCACTCAAAACATTGCTTGAAAAAATCTCCCAAAATGGGGAAGATTTGGATAAGATGTTAAGAGAAACCCAGGTCTCTCTGAGCTCTAGAAGACTGGGGTATATGTATTCTTTTCATATGCCAGTATGTCTAGTAGAAAAAACTAAGAAGTCAATCAAATACACAAATGTCTTAGACCAGAGGGCACTGGACTCAGCACCTGGATATCTTAGGTCTCATTTTCCTAATTTATAAAATTAGGAGATTCTAAGGTCCTCTAAGGTCCTTTCTATTTTAGGGAATAAGATCTCAGTGTTCTGAATTTTTTGTCACAAGCTTAGAGGAGACAAATTTATTAATTATACAAGCGTGATTGGAGCAGGAAGAAGGGAGAGCGACAGAGAGAGAGGTGTGTGTGCAAGAAAGAGAGAGAACAAGAACACAACAAGGACAGTTTATTCCCCTTTTTTGGAATTCTCTTTGACCCAAACCATTTCTTTTTTTTTAATTTATTTTTAATATGTTTAGTTTTCAGCATTGATTTTCACATGCATTTGAATTACAGATTTTCTCCCCATTTCCACCCCCCCCCACTCCAAGATGGCGTACACTCTGGTTGCCCTGTTCCCCAGTCTGCCCTCCCCTCCATCCCCCCATTCCCCTCCCATCCCCCTTTCCCTTACTTTCTTGTAGGGCGAGATAAATCTCTATGTCCCATTGCCTGTGCATCTTATTTTCTAGTTGCATGAAAAAAAAAAACTTTTTTACTTTTGAACATCTATTTTTTTAAAACCTTGAGTTCCAAATTCTCTCCCCTCTTCCCTTCCCATCCACCCTCCCTAAGAAGTCAAG
>CM053623.1:139611978-139668747 GCA_028646595.1 Phalanger gymnotis | reverse complement strand
GGTGGGCCTGGGGCCAGAAGCAACTGCAGCTGAATTTCTAAAGCTGCCCCGCCTCCGTTCCCTCAGGGGTGGTAGCCGAACCGCAAACTCTGTCCTGTCCCGCAGCTTTTCCCACTAACCTTCAGTGTTGTCTTTGCTGTTTGTGGGTTGTGAGGTCTGGTGCATGCCACAGCTCAGTAATTCAGCATGCTAGGGCACTCTCCGCTCCACTCCTGGTCTCCTCGGTCCGCGGTCTGCCGCACCGCGCCTCACGCACTGGGCTCTGCTTGGCTCAGCTCCGCTCCCCTCAGCTGGCAGCTGGGAGTTCCGTGCGGGACAGACCTTACCCCGAGACCATCCAGACTGTCCTGGGCTGGAGCCCTGCTTCCCTCTGCCACTTTGTGGGTTCTGCAGTTCTAGAATTGGTTCAGAGCCATTTTTTAATAGGTTTTTGGAGGGACTTGGTGGGGAGCTCACGCCAGTTACTGCTTTCCAGTCGCCATCTATGATCCAAACCATTTCTACTTACATTTTTGTAGTAATCATGAATCTAAGATAAAGTTCCAGAGTCTAGATTAAACAAGGGCACTGAGTTTCATTTTAGGATTTGCTTAGTCATCTAGAATTGTAGAGATGTTAATATTGGAAGGTGTACTCTTAGAGCTGCTCAGTCTTCCTGGGGCCATTTGGCCTAGTCAAGGGTAGAGAAAAAGATACAGCTTTTGATCTTTTTAACAAAAGAATAGTCCTGTTCTTAGATTGACCATCACCTTAATCTATTTGCTAGGAGTTCAGGGTCGCTCCCTGAACTTGAAGTTTCTCTTTAGAAACAGTGATAGGCTTTTGACCAGGATCAAATAACAGGACTTCAGAACAGGGTACAGCCTCCTAGGAATTTGATTAAGCACTGATATTTCCAGTCAGGTGAATCCAAATGGACTCTAGACAGAAAGGATGACATATTTTACTTGAAGGGAAAAGCTCAGAAATCTCAGTTCCTATGATCCCGTTATTCCCATTATAGAGAGATAGGAAACTAAGGCTCAGATTGAGAGGGTCCAAAAATCTTTTGGTGCATCTACACTCACAAAGATAGGCCCTAATGCATCTGTTATCAAGAAATGTGGATAATCTTAAGGAAACAAGAAGTAATGGTACAACCTGTCCCTTTCACTTAAGATTCTCACCCAGGGGATAAAAAAGGGTTTGAGCTCAGAGGTAATACAATCTTAATTTTCATGGATGGACAATTGGAGAAAATGTAGGGAGTAATGGAGACTATGTTTCTGTCCTTCCTCTACCCTCTGAATCCAGAATACCCAGATTTTAACATATAGATGGTCACTTACTTTACATAAACTCACTAAGCGCTATAGCAACTTCTGTACATTTTCCTTCATTTTGTTCCCCCGTACTCATCTCTTTGACATTTTGTACTAAAAAGTTCAGCCAAGTCTACAAGTAACTGACTAGCACAGACTAATCAGGGGTGGCCCCAAAACCTGTGGATTAAATAAAGGAATTTATTTATAGCGAGTCTTGAGACATAGGATAAAGGAAAGTACTATTTTTCTTTTGTTCTTGGCCCAAGAACTATATCTTACAGATCTTCAACAGCACTGATTGTATCTCTCCTTTCTCTCCATTCCTGCCTCAGCCCCAAATGACCAGGTCAGTGCTATGCTGTCAGAGTTCAGTTTTGGAAGACTAAACCTGTGGCCCCGAAACCACTGGACTAAGTAAAGGAATTTATTTGTATGTGAGTCTTGAGACATAGGATAAAGGAAAGTACTATTTTTCTTTTGTTCTTGGCCCAAGAACTATATCTTATAGATCTTCAATGGCACTGATTGTATCTCTCCTTTCTCTCCATTCCTGCCTCAACCCCAAATGACCAGGTCAATGCTATGCTGTCAGAGTTCAGTGTTGGAAGAAACTTCGCCATAACAACATAACCAGTATGGAGAAGGGTTAATAATGTGTTAATATGAGAATGTTAAGAAGTTCAGATCCTGTGACCTATAATAGCTGGGCTTCATACAGTGTGTAGAGAAGAAAGCTAATGCCACTATCTCGAGAAAGTAAAAGATAGCTTAAGTAATGTTAGAGAGAGAGGTGAATGCCATAGCATTTTATGCGTGAGTACTGGTTTGTTTTTATACAATGAAGATGAGGAACAGATTCCATCATTTCATGGACCATTTGGCCTCACTCTGTGCTGCAGTGTATCTCTAATCTTAACCCATAGTCTTAGAAATGCATCCCGTCGGTCCCAAGCGCTCTTCAGCTTAGGTTCAAAACATCTTTGTGCAAAATGTTTATTTGTCTACACATAACTGAAGGTAACCCTAGAAACTTACCCAAGATTAAAATGCGAAGCAGATAAAACAGGCATGCCTCTAGAGATTTATCTTGCCCAACAAGAAAGGAAGGGAAAGGGGGTTGGGAGGGGAGTGGGGTGACAGAGGGGAGGGCGGACTGGGGAACAGGGCAACCAGAGTGTACGCCATCTTGGAGTGAGGTGGGGTGGAAATGGGGAGAAAATTTGTAATTCAAATGCCTGTGAAAATCAATGCTGAAAACTAAACATATTAAAAATTAAAAACAAAAACAAAACCAAAAAAAAAAAACCAGGCATGCCTCTCTTAACGTGGCAAAGTGGAAACAGCCCCGATTTTGGAGACTGAGTTCCGGCTCTGCTGCTTACTCATTACATGATCACAAGCAAGTGACTTCTGATCTCCAAGCCTCTCTCCTCCTCTGTAAGATGCGAATAATAGTACCACACAGTATTGCTGTTTTTCTTCCTAGATAGCTCAGTAGATAAACTTATGGACTTGGACCCAAGAATAACTCAGTTCAAATCCAGCCTCAAACATTTACTAGCTGTGACCCTAGGCAAGTTCCCTTTTTACACTTGTTTCTTTAACTGTAAAATAAAAATAATAATGGTACCTATTTCACAAGGTTGTCACGAGGTTCAAATGAGCCATACGTTGCTTTTCCATCGTTAAAGTCCTATTTGAATGTTAGCTATTATTACTATTTCTGTCCCGGAGATGAAGGCACTCAGCAGTATTCTATAAGCAGGTCAGCGAGGATGAGGGATGAGGCTATCAAGTGTGAAAGAGAAACTCTAGTAGTTGGGCGCAAAAATGAATGGCTGTGATCTATGGAAATGATTCACATTTGTATAGCACTTCAAAGCTTTCAAAGGCTTTTCCTCTAAACACCCTCATGGAAGGGAACTTTAGGATCTAGGGACAGAGCATCTCAGATGAAAAAGATTAGAGAGCTTTGGCAATATTTATTAGTAAAAATCAAACAAACAAAAAAAAAAAGATGGTCTCTCCTCTTGTCTCTTCCTCTTGCCCTACCCCCAACCATCCTTTCCTTCAGACCTCAGTTTCCTCATTTGTAAAATGGGGATAATAGAGTACCTTGCTCCTAATGGCATCCTGTTCTCCTTCCTCTCTTCCCATTATTCTTGAGACTGATCAAATATAATTTCTTTTACACTTAGAGCTAGACTGTTGGGGAGATTTTCAAGGGATCAGAGAGTCTAGGAGCCTGGCCGCTGGCTTTCATCCATCTGAGCACAAACCTTCCACTTGGCGGGTTCTGTTTCCTCTCCCCTTTCCTCACTCCTGCTCTCATTTTCTCACTTTTTTCTTTACATTTTCCAAATGCTAATCCCAGTAGTTAGTAAACTAAGGAACTGGAAAATGCTCAATTTTTCTTTCTGGGATGGTTGGAATTTCTACTGGTTTAGGTGACATTTAATCTTAAAGGTTGGTTAGGAATTTTGGAAGTTCTTGTGCCACATGATGGAGAAAAGTGGCTTTTTGCTTCCATGTCATGTGCTAAACTCTAGAATATGACTGAGGTTAAGACCCCAGTTCAAATCTGGCCTTGGACACTTAGTAGCTATGTGACCTTAGACAAGTCATTTAGCCTCTGTTTGCCCCAGTTTCCTTACTCTACAATGATAGGGAATAGATGGAGATACTAATAACACCTACCTCCCAAGGTAGTGCACCTAGAGGGTACAGTGAGTGGATAGAGTACTGGGCCTGGAGTCAAGAAGATACTAGCTGTGGGACTCTGGGCAAGTCATTTAACTCTGTTTGCCTCAGCTTCCTCATCTGTAAAGTGAGCTGGAGAAGGAAATGGCAAACCACTCCAGTATCTTTGCCAAGAAAACCCCAAATGGGGTCATGAAGAGTCAGACATGACTGCAGGTCACATTTTGAAAACCACATATTAACATTATCTGTGTTTCATTGTATTTTTACTTTTTTTCATTAAATGCTTCCCAATTATACTTTAATCTGGTTGGAGCTGTGCAAGAGAGTTTTATGGACCGTATGTGGGCCACATGCTTGACACCTCTGGTATAGAAAGGCTCTCTCTTCATCCTTTAATCTAGGTCCATAAAATGATTTTAGAGATGATCTAGTCTAATCATTTCATTTTACAGATAAAGAAATGGAGACCTAGATAGATTAGGTCATTTGCCTGAAGTCACACAGCCGGTCATGATAATTGCTGGCATTCACGTAGAGCTTTAAGATTTACAGAGCTTTTTTATGTGTTTTCTCATTTGATCCTCACAGTCTGCAAGGTATACTGCCATTTTACGGATGAGGAAACTGAGGCTAACAGTTCAGTGACTTGCCCAAGGTCACATAGCTTATGGACGGATTCAAACTCCAAGCCCAACACTTTCCACTATGGCTCCTTGCTACCTGCAAGCTATAGTAGAGAGAGGAATGGTGGGATTCTAGCACAGGTCTTCTAACTCCAAACTTGGGGCCCTTTCTGCTGTCTTCTGTTGGCTCTTTGTACCAGTGGATAAAGTTGGGTCATTAGGAGTTGTGTGTTTGTCCTTTGTTCTCAAAGAGGACCATGACATCAGGGAGATGATGACATGACTTGCAGTTGACTTTGATTTAAGTGAGGGAGGGCTGTGCAAGGTCATCAGCCTCACTTTCTCCTCCAGAACCATCTGGGTGCAGTGGCCTGATATTCACTAGGACGACTGGAGATGGCCCAGGATACATTGGGAGACCTTGGCCCTTTCAGGCTAAGGTCTTTTCAGGTTCTCACTTTGAGTGAGGTAGCATGCATTCAGTGAATAGGCCTCTTTAAGCAGTTAATCAAGGGATGGCCCTTTTAATCAAAAACTCAAAAAAAAAAAATTCAAACTGGGAGGGGAAGACCCTCAGGGTTCCTGCAGTAGCCTGAGTAAAGCAGGCACTTCTCACTGGTACTGCATTCAGATGGTGCTCTTCATAAAGTGTGTCAATCCATACACTTTTTATTTGGTCAGACTTACCTAGGGCATTTCACTATACCCCAAACAGTGGGAGAAGCTGTTCTGTGAAGCTAATAGAATCTCAGTTATTGAAGTTTTGCTTATCATAGAAGAGGATAACAAAGGTCACTACCATCCACACTGTGGCTCACAGCCAATAGGACTAATAAAATTTAGCTTTAGCTGTGTATGACAAAAAAAAAAAAAGGCCTGAGGGAGTAGCAAGAATCGGTGGGCAAAGAATATGCCCTGCTCACTATCTGTGAAAGATGGCCATTTGAGAAGCCTTCTCTTAATAGGAGACTGGGCAAAGAAGTAGAACCTCTGCTAACCATAACCTTCTTGCTAATACCCTTATTTTTTGTTCTTCATACAGGCATGAACGCTTTACAGTTACAGAATCTGGCAACATTAGCTGCTGCTGCGGCTGCTGCCCAAACCTCAGCTACCACCACCAATGCAAACCCTCTCTCCACAACAAGTAGTGCTCTGGGAGCCCTCACGAGTCCTGGTAAGAGAAATTCATCTAATTCCAAATTTTTGCAAGGCAAAGAGCCTCCACGGGTCCATAAACAAATGTTGCCCACTCACTTATCCCAGGTAGGCGTTTCTGGTGGATAGCTAAGAAACTACATGGGAAAGGATGGCTATGTTTTTATTTGTTTTAAGAAAAAAAGTTTGAGTTGGGTTTTTTCCCCAAAAAAATCTTAAAGAGGGAGGTATACCCAGGAGGGGAGAGGTCCAAAGATTATGAATTCACAAATTAGCTGGCACCCAGAGTCCAAAAGATTATCTGACATTGCCCCAAGGTAATTTTATAGAACATACTGTCCTTTCTGTAATACACATTTCTCCCCTCCCCCCACAAAGCTTTGTTTGAATCCCATTTTTTGGTAAATTGAATTATTGATTGACCGTATTAGGTTCTCCTCCTTAAATTTATGCCAGCTGTCCTTGTCTGTCTTTAAACTGTCTTTAAAATTCCATGCACAGATTCAGATGGGCATACTTTTCAGTATGTCAGAGAATTAAAAAAAATTGTTTCCCATTTCCTTATTCTGTTGTAAGAGCTTAGATTATTCTAATGTGATTCCTACATCAGCCCAACCTTCCAGGTGTGTTGTAGCAAAGTCTATTATGGAATAATAAAAGAGCAATGCACTTACGAGTTAGAAGTCCCAGATTCAAATCCAGAATCTACCACAGTGACTGTGGCCATAGCCTTTAACCTCTCTGAACCTCAGTTTCCTATCTCTTGATAATGGGGATAATAGGATCATAGGCGCTTAGATTTCTGAGCTAAAAGGGATCTTAAAAGAAAAAAACCTAAAAACTTAGATTTAATGACTTGTTCAAGGAACCCAAATACTTATACTATCCATCTTACTTCACAAACATTAAAGCACTATAGAAATAGACTCAAATGCATCTTTGTAAGTTTTTTTTCCTTCGAAAATGTCCCTTTATCATAAAAGGAAATGCTCTTTTTCTCATGTCCTAGATATATTACCTAGATATATGGTGACATAGCTGCTGCTCAGACACTGGAGTTTACATAAATATCCAGAAAGTTCTCACTTTTTTTCCTTCCTGAATTTTCTAGACCTTTAAGTGTGGCTTCACCCCGCTTTGTGCCCAGAATAGCAACCCTAGTGTTGATTCAAGGCTGACAGAATCATGCCGTGATTCCTTTTTAAAAGGAGACAAAAATTTAAAAAAAAAACCCCTCTTCTGACTGTTGAGGTAACTGTTTTAGTCATCCCAGCATGCTTTATTTCAATCTGTAGCATCCTTGGGAACAGAAGACCCTGGCCTATTTATTGCCCGAGGTTCAAGAGACTCAGAATCAATGCTAAAAGACAGCCACAGTTCTTTAAAGATTAAGAATCATCAGTGTAGATACTGTATTCTAGTTCAAGTCATCTTAGGATCCTTCTGTGTTCTAAGTCTTCTATGACCTGAGACACCCCTTTCCAAGGCCATTTTCTTTTGCTCGTTTTACTCCACAGCATAAGGTAGCTATCCTCCAAAAGGGATGGTACTTAAATATTTTGTGACCCCACTTAACAAATGTCCTATCAAGAAGAATTGAATTGGAAAGGCATTTTGATGGTGGTTGTATTTGTTTGACCATCTCTCTTTTTCCTGAGACGATAGGAAAAGGAAAATTTTCTTCCTTCCTTCTCTTCTCATTAACTCAAAAACCACCCTGATAAAGTGTCCTTCACTTTAACCTCAAAGTAATTTTTCTACTCTTCTGTGTATTCTGTTAACTGGAGTATTATTGTAAGTGATTTTTTTTTCCCTCTCCTTTGTGTAGGAAAGCCTTACATAATAGCTGAAAGTATTTCCCATTAAAACTGAGCTATAGTAGCAGAAACAATTTAAATCTGCATTTCAATTATTTTTCTTAAGTGTAACTAAAAAATGTGATGTTAAAGTGAATGTAAATTGTTTGTCTAATTTCCATCAGAGGCTAAGTCAAAGCCCCAGAAAATGTGGTCGGATCTCCAGTGAGTTCAGGAGATTTTATATAAAATATTCCACTTTGAAACAGCTCTTGAGGTTAATGCCATTATTTATTTTAAAAAACAAATAAACAGGGCTAAATACTTTACCATTAAGATGACCCAGTGGAACTGTTAAATGGCATTGCAACCTCTTTTTTTTTTTTTAAGTCCCCCTGAGGATTCCGTAGTTTTAAATCTGTTACTGGGTTGTGTTTTTTTTTTTAAATACCACTTCTTAAGCTGCAGCCAAATTCATTCAGAAAGGAGAGGGACAATGCAATCCCCTAAACTATTAATTTTTTTTATAATTGTAAATTTATAATTTCAATTTTGCATGCCCAGGAAAAGTCTCCCTAAAGCATTATTATAAATGATTTTAAACAGCCTTTGCTTAAAAAACATGAAAGATTAAGCTTTCATTTTTGTAAAAATCCCCTCAGGCAATAAATAGGTTCTTTTGTCTCTTGGCCTTGAAATAAAAATTTAAATTGTTTAAATTGCCCATGGTTAGAGTAACTGTTTCATGCAATTATCAGATGGTAGTGAATAAAATTGAAAATTAAATCATGAAAGAATAAAAACCAGGTAAATACATATTATGCCTTTCATGAGTTTCTCATAGGCCTTTTGAAGCTTCACTTAATCAACTTTCTTGTCTTATATTTGATATGATAATTGTTTCCTTTATTTACATTAATCTCTCCTATTTCATTAATTAATTCTTTGGTGATTTTTTTCTTACCCAAATTTGAACTCGTTTTTGAGGAATGGGTTGCTGGGACTCAATATAAAGAGAACAATTGTGTAAGTGTTGCTACAGCTGAGAGAAGAAATAATGATCTCTGTTACCTGTCTATGCTTAGGGGCCTGGTGTGAGGATTAGTAAGTGTGTTTTCCTAAAGCATTTTGAAAGCTATGAATGACAGCAGTGTTGCTACCATATCTGAGTATATTTCTTTGGCATTTTTTGCCGGGCATGGTGACATATGCCTATAATCTCCTCTTCTGCTGACGAGGCTGAGACTGGTGGATCACTTGAGTTTGGGAGCTCTGAGCTGCAATGGACTAAGCCAACTGAATGCTCACATCAAGCCTGGCACCAATATGGTGAGCCTCTGAGAGAGAGGAGCTACCAGACTGCCTAAGCAGGAGAATTGGCCCAGATGAGAAACAAAGCAGGTCAAAGCTCCCATACTCATCGGCAATGGAATGGGGTCCATGAATGGCTGATTGCACCTCCAGCCCAGGAGACTAGGGAAACCAAGTCTAAAAAATAAAAAGGGAGAAGTTTCAGCCTATACCATTTATTGCTGCATCTAGTACATTGCTTCTTCCTGGTGAACTTTCTCTCTTTTTTAAAATAAGGTTATTTTAGAGTTGTTCATTTGCCTCTCTGAGTTGAGATTCAATGAGGTATATACAAAAATCATGAATAATTTCTTTTGATGGTAGAAGGCACTTCACTACATGGAGGTGATTTTTTTTCCCGTTCTGTGCATGCAAAGTACTTAACTTTTCAAATAACTTTAACTTATAACTGTAGGTAATACTTCCCCCACCCCGAGCTTTACAGTATTCTCTGCCTTTCTGAGATGCTTCCTGTGTGTCAGTTTTCACGTAAATGGTTACAGTTCCTTTCCAGCTATCTGAGCTTAGAAAACAAAGACTGAATGTGATTTAATGCCAGTCAAGCCTACCATAGCAATGGCAAATGAGTGATTTCAACTTATAGATTTTATGCATACATATGCAGTTTCACAGTTTAGCAAAGAGGGGGGAAACCAGCAGTAGGCTTAGCAACCAAATAAGCGATAGGGAACACTTATCTACAGGAGAAATCATTCTGTAACCTTCACATTTTTTGAGTTTGTTGTTTGCCATTCTTGTATCTTATTATCATTCATACTTATTATCATTCATCACCTCTAATTTTATCTGTCTATTCACATTCTCTGGGTAAACTCATAAGTATCAAGAGAGAATCACTCTATAAGAAGAGAGGTGATTCATTTACCGAAAAGCCATTTGTCTCTATTGCCTTGGAGGGGGAGGGAGACTGGGTAAAGAAGCTGAATAATTTTATGACCAGATTTAGGTGTATCAGCTTGTGACAAGCAAGGCACAAAGAAGGTTGATTTTCTCTTATTTTTTTCCTCCCTGAAAAACCAAAGGACCATAAATTAATGTTGGAATGACGTTAGGAGTTCTCTCATTTGACTCCTTTATTTTACAGATAAACTGAGGCCCAGAAAGATTAAGTAATTTGCCTAAGGTCACACAGTTAGTAAGTGGCAGAGCTGGGACTTGAACCCAGTTTATTTTTTATTCCAAATCCAGTACTCCTTTTATCGTACCATGATGTCTCGGTTCTCAGCAGCTAGGCAGCACATTGGATAAAGCACTGGGCTCTAGCATTGGGTCTAGAAGACCCAAGTTCAGATTTGGCCTCAAGGCACTTACTAGCTTTACAGCCTTGGAAATGTCACTTAACCTGTTTCTTCAGCTGTTAAATGGGAATCATAATAGCATCTACCTCCCGGAGCTGTTAGGAGAAGCAAATGAAATAATAATTATAAAACACTTAGCATAGTGTCTGGCACAGAGTAGGTGCTTAATAAATGCTTGTTCCTTTCCTCCACTCTTCCTTATTTAATAGAATAGAAATACCATAACTAGAGAGTTTGTGGAATCTGTTTTGGGGGCAGCTAGATGGTGCAGTGAGTAGAGCCCTGAAGTCAGCAGGACCTGAGTCCAAATCCAGCCTGAGACGCTTGACGCACTTACTAGCTGTGAGACCATGGGCAAGTCACTTAACCTCAATTGCCCTGCCTTCCCCGCTCCAAAAAAAAAAAAAAAGATATTTTTCTGAGTGCCTACTGTGATGTTGAGGGAGATACAAAGATTTTAAAAAAAAAATGTAGTTCTTATACTGAGGGCACCTATGAAGAAAGAAGAAGCCCTGCATTGGGCCTGGAAGGATGGAAGAAAACAGAGATAGTCAGGAAGGTATTCTAGAATTGCAAGTTTATACGGGTAAACGTATGGAGGTGTGTAAGCATGAGAGATGATCAGGAAACCACAGATAATCCAGTTTGACTATAGTATAAAGCATGGAAATGACATAAGTAATTTGAGCTAAGTCAAGAAAGATGGGTTGAAACCAGATTGTGGATCACTGTGATTGATAGTTTAAGGAATTTGGATTTTACTTAATAGGCAGTAGAGAACCACTGATGATAACTGACATGATCAGAACCATTCATTAAAGAGATGACTCTAGCAGTATAGCAGCCTATAGGAGGGAAAGGAGTGGGGAGAGATTGTACAAAGTTAGGAAAGTATGGAATTATCCAGGCAAGACCCCAAGTTGTTAAGATGTATAGTACCATGCCATGAGTGCTGGGTCTAAAATCCTACCTTTGATTCTTACTGGCCGTATTAGCACAGGCAGGTCATTTAACCTCTCTTTGTTGTGGTTTAATTGTTTCAATAACGTCTGGCTCTTTGTGACCCCATTTGGGGTTTTCTTGGCAGAGATAGTGGAGTGGCTTGCCATTTCTTTCTCCAGCTCATTTTACAGATGAGGAAACTGAGGCCAACAGCTTAAGTGACTTGCTTAAGGTCACACAGCTAGTGTCTGAGGCCAGATTTGAACTCAGGGAGATGGAGTTAGCCTGACTTTAGTACTGGCTTTTTTTCCACGGCACTACCTAGCCGTCAAAACCTCTCAGCCTCAGTTTATTCATGTGTTTAACGAGTGCAGTATACTTATGGTACTTAGCTCATGGGACTCAAATGAGATAATATATATAAAGCACTTTGCAAACTATAAAATATGTATAAATGTCAGTGGTAAGTGAGAAGTAGACCTGATTGAAATCAGAAGGATTCTTTAAATATACTTCCCAGCCCTGTGATTATTGTATCTATTCAGTAATATACTAAACTTTTTCCATAATGCTGTTTGAAAATTATATGAGATGAGTATCTTAAAATGAGATTCTTTGGGAACACAATAACAGCAACAACAATGGACCTTTATAGAATGCTTTAAGTCCAGCAAAATACTTGCCCAGGGTCACACAGTTAAAATGTCTAAGGTCAAATTTGAACTTGGGTCTTCGTGACTCCAGGCTTGGCACTCTATCCACTACACCACCTACCCACCCTGACCCTATCAGTAAGTGTTGTAATAATTTTTCCTATTTTGCAGAAAAAGTTAGAAGGACACATAGCTAATATTCTGTAAGGTAGGATTTGAACACTGTTCTTCCTCACTCTGCTTCCAATAGTCTCTCTATTCACCCCCAAATTGCTATCTATAACCAAATTCCTGGGATGAAGTTTAAAATGAACCCCACCCCCTTCCATCCTAATTTTCTGTAGGAAGCAATTATCTAAAAAATAGTTTCAGAGTAAGGCCAACCACAAGACAGCATTCCTTAAAGGTGTGGTAGCAAATCTTCAGTTGTCAAAATGTGGCAGTTTTCTTGTGAGCTAGAGAGGATTCCATGGCAGTTACAGTGTTCACAGAGAAATTTTTAACAGCTGCCTCCTTTTTATACCCCAGGTCAGTTCAATACATATTTCTGCAGTCAGCTGTTCAAATCTGTCATAGTGACACTCGGTTACAGGCCAGTACACCCAGCTCTCTGTCTTTGATTTGGTTCCCAGGTGACCCCAAAATAACCATCACCTGGAGGTGGATAGTCTAGGCTGACAGCTTTCTTCAGAATGAATCAATACAGATCCACGTTTGAATGTATCTTGTGAAGGTTGACTAGCAAACTACTTTGGTGCCATTCTGTAGAATAAGTGGTATTCTCTCCACTTGGATCTAGCAAAAAGACCATTTCATTTTTAAAAGAACCACCTGCCCTCAACTGTGGAATTTTGAGAGGTGCCTTATCTGGTATTATTACCCTGTGAGTGAAGCAAGACCACATTTTGCTTCACAAAATATTCTTAATCTGCAAATGCAGTCATCTCAATGATTCAAGCTAGTTAATTTGTGGTTTACTTGTGGTCCCCATTCTTTCCTTTACCCACCTTGTTTTTGTTTTTTACTGCATAGTTGGAGAGAAGGGAAATGAAATTCTTTTTCTCTTCCCTAGCTGTCCTTATAAGCCATTGGGGGAGGGGCAGAATAAAAGGCAAGTGTTAAAATGAGGTGTCGTGGTTATCTGTGGATTTGAATTAGCCTTGCTGTCATATTGCCACAGATAAAAGAGACCTGACAGCATGTTACTTGCAAGTGAGCTGCCTTTCTCAGCATTTTCTGCTTTCTCTCTAGAAGTGGTATCCAAGTGTGTCTCCTACTAGAATCACTTTGGGGGTCACGTGAAAGATTTATTGCTGTGACATTTCACTTTCTGTTAACCAACATTAACAGAGCTAACAGTAAATAACCTTTACTATAAGTGAAATCTCATGATGAGGAAAATAATCCCCCAGCCCATCCAATGACCCACTTACTTAAAGTAATATTTGAAATAACTTAATTTCAGCTTGGCAAAATAAATCAGACATCCCTTGGGAATTTGCTATAATGAAATCTGGCTTGTATGTCTACTTATAAAAGTTTTCACAATTTGTTTATTTCTAATATTTAAAAAAAATTACGAGTTAGATTTAGAGGAGAAAACAGTTCGTTTTTCTCCTTTTTCAATTTCACAACATTCTCATAGAGGAAGAAAGAGTCAGAAACCCCTGGCTCCAGTATACCTTTAGGGTAAAATTTAGTGGAACAAAAGTGTTTGCTACTCCAGAGTGAACTTGGCACTTTTACATTGTGGTTTCTCAGAGAAAGCATATAAATATGAGGGCCCCATGTACAATAATTTTTAGATGTTTTGGTACCAAAAAGGACCATTTATGAAAAAGGAATTATTTCTTTGTTTAAAGCAAAAAGACAAACAATCTTCCTTTCTAATAAGTGGCTTTTTTTATAAACAGGATATTGTCCTGTTTCTGAGATATTGTGAATTTAAAAAAAAAACTACCGAAACAATAACAATTAAAAAAAAAAAAGCCTTCCCCCTGTCCCTGAAGAATTCTGATGCTTGTACAGAGTAGGAGGCTTAAAGTGGCATTACTCTTGGTATTTGCTTCCTGGAAGAGCAAGGATAGAAGTTTGAGAAAATCAGAAGTTGGCTGGTCCAAATAGTAGCACAGCTGATTCTCTAATTCATTACAGCTTCCTGGTCTGCCAAAGGGGCATCAGTTCCTGCCAACAGCATGGCTTCCGAATGCTAGATGGGCGGCCTCAAATGGTTTATGAGACGCCCCTGACCTAGAACAGACTGGAGTCCTTAATAGTCCTGAACTAATTTAAAGCTTAATAAAGCTGCACACCTGAGGGGGTAGAGATATTTATGGTTCATCACTTCGCTTGCTCTATGCAAGTAAATTCTGCCTGTGCCCTGAGCTATGATTATTGTGGTGCTTTGGGGCAGAATATCCTGCCATGCATTCTGAAGTCAGTAGTTCATTCATTGCTTTGTTTCTTTGTTTTTTGGTAGGATTAAACAAAAAAAACTAGTCTAGCTGATTTATTGTTTCTTTTGTTTTATTTCTTTTATTCTTTCAATGAGAGTAGAAGCTATGATACAATTATTTTTCACTAACACTATTTAAATAAGTTTTCTGGGTTTGTTTGTTTTTTTGGATATACAGTTGAGTAAATCTATCGAATATTTACTCACTACATATTCATGTTGTTTGCATTGGTCTCAAAATAAGTCCCCCAAATATAAGGTGTCCCAAGATATTTGGGACACCCTACATAGTACATAACTACCATATTCCATTGCCATATCCAAAGTTATTTCTCATCATCTCATCTTCAGTATATGTTTTTCTCATCATCATCATCTTCAAAATGCATTTTTTATGAACGGCTCAGTCCAGCTAGGTAATATACCAAGAGGATGACATTAATCTGCTCCCTGCTCCCTAGAGGCTTCCTTTGTAACATAAATGCTGACACAGACATGCCATTCAAAACATATAAGCAGTCAAATCGGAGCGTTAAATTCCCGTATAATTGGACAGTAAGATATTTAGATCATACATCAGTCGGCTTAGAGGGGAGGAAAAGGTAAGTACATACCTGGAATGGAAATGAAGAAGAGTCTCACGACTACCAGAGGGAAGTTGTTAATTACCCTTTGAGTCAGCCTGACAATTACTCTCTGATGAAGCTGGTAAGGATTTGGGCAGCCTGACTTCCAATAGCCATTCTCTTTTGTGTTCATTCTAATGCAATGAGCAGGAGTCAAGAGACTGTGTGATCTTGGGTAAGTCATTTCATCTGTAATTCCATTTTCACATTTGTGAAATGAGATAAATCCTCTGCTACCTATAACCTCTTCACCGAGACATTTTCAGAATTTCCAGGTTCCTCAGCACTAGAATTCTCTTTAAACAGACATTACAATTACCGTTGTCATTAGAAAAGTTAACATGACTGTAACTGTTACATAGGGAGGATTTTTATTTTGTTCAGATATAGGACAAACCAGATGGCCTTTGACATTCTGTGATTCTGTTAAAGTACAAAGTAGGATTATTTTTGGATTAAGGCATGGATCTTGCCCTCTACCCTCCCTAAAAATATACATACATAAGGAAACTAAAAGGAGTTCAAAAAAAGCTAGGTGTAGGAATAGACAAGGTAGGCAGCAGCCTACAGTAAAACACTTTCATGGTGAGGATAAGAGGAAACACAAAAGATATTTTTTATAAAATTAGGGTTTTTTTAAATGTACATATTTTAATGCCCAAAAATGCTACTCTCCATGACATATAGGTATTTATCCCCTGATAAGTACACTGGCTCCTTACATATGACCTCTATTTCTTCTCTCCATGCCTTTGCACTGGCTGTACCTCATGCCTGGAATCCTCTTCCTTCTCGTGTCAACCTCTTAGTTTCCTTGTCTTCCTCTGAGATTCATCTCAAATCCCACCTTCTGCAGGCCTTTTCCCTTGTTCTCCTGGCTGCTAATACTTCCCCCTCCTAGATCATCTTCCTTCTCTATATATACCTAGTTATTTTCATATTTTTCCTTCAGTAGAATGTGAGCTTCTGGAGGGCAAGAACTGTTTTTGCCTTTCTTTGTATCCATGGTGTTCCTAGCACATAGTAAATAAATGGTTGTTGACTGATTGGCTATAGTGAAAGCTGAAAGCTTCCCGTAGGCAATAATACACAAGACACACAATTTTCAAATTAAGGAGAGGATGATTTTCAGACCTTGCCTGGGCACACAAGTATCTTGTCCCAATTCTAATTTCAGAGAGAAAATAATGCCCTTCATTAAGCACGAGTACAAATGAAGTGAAAATACTCTTTTCCCAGTCCTTCCTGTTTGTTGCATTGCTGAAGATGTTGACAGGGGAATTTTCCACATTAGTTCAAATTTGACTTGAGGTTACAAAACCAACATAGCCTACTTACCAAAGACAAAATGGAACTGTTGGGTTAAATGGAGCAAGATAACAGTATCCAAGCAGGGTTTTCTTGTAGTTATCACCATTCAGGGTCATGTACCAAGGCCCTTGGAGAGTTATTTGCTTTTATTTCAGGAAATGTGCTGGATTTGGGCTCTGCAAGGAGCCCGAGAGAAGCCTGTGGTTGGCCATTTACAATGGAGGCAGCCCTGCTGGACTGCCTGCTTAAACAGATTGAGACTGGCATGCACAGCTTCAGAAACCAGTATCTGCACTTCATGATCTTTTGCCCTTTGCCAAGCCACGGGGCCATAACAACCCAAGGAAGATCTGACTCTTAGCAATCTGGGTTACATAGAAAACCCTCCACAGGACTCAAGTATTGTTTGCATTTTCTTTTTTTCTCTCTGAAGTCAAAGTTCTTTCCACTCTAGGGACCCTCCTCTTGGCAAAGATGAAGGAGGTCAGTCTCTTGACTTTTCCCCTAAGAACACATTTCACTTGCTGTCACCTATCAGCTGACTGGATCCACTGTGAACAGTGGTCATTAGAAAGGAAGACTGGAATCTGTCGTCAGTGAGTAGGACCTGGAAATGCCAGGGTTAAAGACAGCTTTTCTACTTCTCAAGTTCTAGTCTCATGAGTAAGCCATTCTGTCACATGGGCATCCTGTGCCAAGAACATGGAGCTTTATATAGATAGGAAAGCACATGAAAGGTACCATGATCAGCCAAAGCCCAGAAGAGGAGGAGAAGTCAGGTTGGTTTCCCTTGTTGTAGAATCATGTACCTTGAGCCAATAATACAAGGCGGGTCCTTTTGGATATTTGACCCAACATGCCACTTATCTCTCATTTCATTGTCTGTCTTCAGAGGCACTAAAATTAGGTGAGGTGTCAAGGGCCCCAACCTGTGGATGGGTAATCAAGAGGTTTTCACCTGGAAAACTTGCCTTAAAACAGTGCAAACAAGCCATTGGAAATGAATGGGGAAAGAGCAATGAAGGACAGGGTGGAGCTGTTTGAGGCACTAAGACATTACAGTGCATGCCCATTAATGGATTAATACATATATACATATATATATATGTATATGTGTGTATATATATATATGGACTTATATACTTATATGTTACATAATTATATATTATTTTTAATTTACATGTTAACTTCCAAAGGTAGTACACAAGGCCTAAAAGTGATTCAAGATTAAAACAAGAAAGCACAACAACAATAATATTAAAATAGTGCTTTAAGGTTTGCAAAGCACTTTACAGATTTTATCTCATTAGATCCCTACAACAATCCAGAGAGGTAGGGGCTATTATTATTCTCATATTACAGATGAGAAACTGAGGACAATAAAGCTAAAGTGAGCTACTCAGAGTCACACAGTTAATAAGTGTCTGAGGTTGGATTTGAACTCAGGTCTTCGTGACTCCAGGTCCAGCATTCTATCCACTGTACCTCCATAAAAAAAGAAAAAAAAAACACCGTCAATTGATTCTTTAGAAGCTTAGAGTGTAGGAAACTTGGGTTTCACCTGATTCTATCTTTAGAAAACTACCCCCACTAGAAACTACTATACTATAAACTCTTTGACTATAAACTTTGTGTCTTCCCCTTGGCCTAGTACAGGCTCCTGTTTAATAATTATTGGCAGAATTGCATTATTCTCATCTGACTAGTGCTGCTCCCAACTGTGTGAGAACTGAGTTGCATGAGGAAAAAGGTAAGAGATACATGTACAGGAGAAAAGACTTATTCAAGGAATGAGATAAAATGCCACAAAATCTTTTCTCTATCATCTTCTGCTTTTCCTACCCTATCGTTCCCATGCACACATGCGCGCACACACACACACACACCTCGAAAACACAAAATCGTGTCTTCTGGGGAATAAATTAAAAATGGAGGTGTGGTTATCATGGAATAATTAGCCCCCATGGGAGTAGAGATGCTCTGTGTTTTGTTAATGCCCCCAAGTTGTGATTAGCTAATAATGATGGGGCCTCTGTCATTGCTTAATTATTCTACCTCCTCACAATGTTCCCTGCACAGTTGGAACACAAGGAACCAAGATCATTTCAGGCAGACAAGCAACCACAGGCTCCAGAGTCCTGTGTATGTTTGGTCAATGCAGGCAATTTTCTCTGTGTTTACAATTATTTTATTTCCTAAACCACAAAGCCGCTGTGCTTTCACCACCTAATTGTTCCACAGAAAGCATTTAATGAATGCACTGAAGGCAGATTCTTGCTGCCTTGTGTTACTTTTTTTGTTGTCACTGTTAGTGTGGCTTTTATTTTTTAATCTATTGCCATCTAGGGGGAGTAGATCTAAGGAAAAGTGAATTTAAGAGGCAGTTTGAGGAAGTAGATATATATATGCACTTCCTAGAAACCACCATATGTTGCCTAATAAGCAATTTTGGGGGGCCATAGTAAAGTGCTGAGCCATAAAGAACTTAAAATTAATTCATTTAATAAACATTTACTAAGTTCCTAATATACCCAATGCATCATACTAGTTGCTGAGAGAGATACAAAGATAAGCGACAGTGTAAGCCTAGACTGGAAATTCAAAGACCTTAGTTAATTCAAATTCCAGTTTTGCCACTTGCTAACAGTGTGACCTTCAGACAGTTGCTAAATCTCTTTGAATGAACCACTGTTTCTGAGATGTAGATAACCTAGAGAGGGTCTAGAGGAGGGTTACCAGGCTAGAGAAAGGCCTTGAATTCATGACATCAGGATGGGGGAAGGAACCCAGTATATTTAGCCTAGAGAAAAGATTGCTTAGGGAAAACTCGATGGGGCACATTCTAGTGTGATCTGCTTTAAGAGGCAGTAGATTCTCTCTTCTTGGAGATCTTCAAGGAGAAACTCAACAACCCCTTGTCAGGTATGACTTTGTGGAGATTCCTGGGCATATGAATTGGACTGGAAAGCTTCCAACTCTCCTACTCTGAAATCCTATAATGTTTTTCTGTCTATACAATGGGGATTGGGATATTTGTACTTTCTCCCTGACTCAGTCACTATGAGATCAAGAGATAGGAACATGACTTCATTGGCATAAGGAACTCCCCCTGCCAAGAAAGGTCAGAACTTCCTCTGCAACTTGGAGCCTTAGATGATCTCCCAGGACACTAAGGGAAACAAAGTGACTTACCCAGACCATTTCAGGGGTGGGATTTGAACTCATTTCTCATTTACTTGAGGCCAGCTTTCCATCCACTATACTTCCTATCTCTCATTCCTGGGATCAAATGAAACGGCACATATAAAAGTGCTTTGTATAACTATGTAAATATAAGCTATTATTACTATAACAAGGATCCCTCCCCATATAAAGCTTACAGCCTGATAGGAGACTTGACAAGTATGCAAATAAACATATCATACAAATTAAAATATTGGAAGTGAATAAGAGACTGAGATAAAGTTACAGGAAATCAGATGAGGGAGAAATAAATAATCTGAGTCTACATGGGAAATAGAGATAAAAGTATAATGATAAATGAAAGGACAAGAAAAAAATCCCTTCAAGAATAAACAGATAATAAAAGGCTGTCCAGCCTTCTCTGTGTCTGGGTACTCTGGGGAGCAAGACCCATGAGTGTCATGTGTTGGTCATAGCTGTTGACAGCCAGGAAAAGTAGCCACTGTATCAGAGAGGAGGTGGGGGAAAGGAAGTAATTAGGTTAATTAGGTTAAAGCTTGATAATTGGATTCCTGCTTTAGAGAGCTTCTATATGTACCAGAATATGGTAGAATCTACTAATTTCCAATCAAAGGCAACTAAGCAAGATAGCATGATGTTAGGAGAAAAGGAAGAAGGAACCCCATAAATAAATTCTCATTCAGGAGCCCTCAATATAGTGGGTTATGTTTGTGATTATACCTGTACCCCATCCTCCCCTTTTGTACAAAAAGTACCAACAGGTCTCCCATCAAGAGAAAAAAGATTATTCATCATCATATATTAAGCAGGTATATTTGAATGAGAAAGAAATACAGAAACCAAAGAATAATAATGATGATAGCTGATATTTACGTAACATTTACCATGTGCCGTGCACTGTGCTAAGTACTTTACACGTTATCTCATGTGATTCTCATAACAGCCCTCAGAGGTGGGTGGTATTATCCCCAATTTACAGATGAGGAAACTGAAGCCAACAGAGGTTAAATGGCTTGCCCAGGGTCACATAAAACTAGTGTCTGAGGCTGGATTTGAGGCTTCCAGGCTCAGCATTCTACCTACCGTACCACCGAGTTCCCTAGAAGAAAAATGGAGAATACTGGATAAGGATCAACAAAAGGACATTTGTTATAAAATGGAATTTCGGTAGTATTTCAGCCTTTGCCTGAAAAATCTCAAATAAGGAGAATCCATTTTATTTCTCAAGAAAGCTCATTCCACTTTTGGATAGTTCTAATGGTAGAATTCTTCCTTAGATCAAGAATGCCTCTTTGACATTCCCTTTTTCAGATTTCCGACATTTAGAAACAAACAACATATCTAATCCCAGTATATTCTAGACATGGATGGAAAGAGGACATATCTGATAAGTTCTGGAAAGTTCATAAATTTGCCTTAAAAGAGCTATATTAGTATTAATAAGTATTGGTAGGCCACAAGAAAAATCTATTCATCTGCTAGATAGAGTTCACCTGTTTTATGTGAGACATTGGACTCAAGCCTCTCTGTAGATCTGGGAGCGCCTTTTGTTTCTATGGTATGCTTTGCATTAGTAAAAATTGGAACATACATTGTAATTCTAACCCATAACATTAGTTGGAGTTTGGGGGCTATTCATACTACCAACAAATGGCACCAGGGTTTGTATGGAAAGTGTGATAGGTTTATATAAAAAAAAATTGAGGATGAGCCATCATGGACTCTTAGAGCAAAACAAAACCTTAATATTCACCTATCCCAAGGTGCCACGCAAAGTAGAAATCTTTATTAACCTTGAACACCTCTAATGACTCAGAGCTCACTAGTTCCTTCATATAAGGATAGGGTTTCTTCTGGTTGTATTGAAAAGTGTACTCAATGGATTTGGAGTTAGAAAACCTGTGTCAAAATCCTGGCTCTGCCCCTTGTTAACCCCTTAAAGTTACTTTCCTTAGTAAAGCAGGTCGAAGAACGTGTGCTGGCAGCTCTTGTTGCTGGTCTTGTTGCGTCTTACACCCCAACAGCACCTGCTAGCCAAAATTGTTGCTAGAGCTAGAGGTTGTAAACTTGAGGCTAGTCATATGACCCCCAAAAAACTCATTTCACCCCTTTGAGGCTCAATTTCTTTAGCTGAAAGTTATGGTAATACAATAACTTCTTTACGGTGCCACTGTGAGAAAAGCATTTTGCCAACCTTAAAAAGTTTACTTGTACGTGAGTTATTTTTTATCATTACTTAGTCCATTTTCAAAGATCCATGATTGCAAGGAAGCAACACTGACAAAAAAAATCTGCCTCTTTGTAACTTTTACCAATTGATTATGATTCTGCCCTCCTGGAGCAGGAGTTGGCACATTATAGCTACGCAGGCTGATGAGCCTGCCACTTCTTTTTATGTGACCCATGAGCTTGACCATTATTAACTCAGGGGGCATACAGAAAAGAGATAGTAGACCAGATTTGGCCTATTGGCTATAGTTGGCCAATTCCTACTCTAGGATACTATATAATAAACCTATCCCCTATTCCATATAATGGCATATCAAATATTTTTAAATTGCTGTAATGTTCCCACTCTCCTACTCACCCACTGTCAATTTCCCCTCTACATTAAATATCTCCAGGTCCCATGGGACAGTGGTCAGCTAATGCCAAAAGCCCTAGCCTCAAATCCCATCTCTGACATTTACTAGCTATGTGACCTTGGGCTAGTCATTTAACTTCCCGAAGTCTTAGTTTCTTCATCTGCAAAAAAGAAGACGCAGCCTTAGGTAGCCCCAGAAACCCCTTCTACCCCCATCTATGAACCCAGGATCCTTCAACCATTCCTCAAGTGGCATGGTTCCCATCACTCCCCCGATTTGCAGCCTCAGGGTACCCTTAGAATCTTTTGTTTAAGTCTAAGTGAGGATCAAGTTTTATGAGGAAGGTACTGAATTTAGTCCCTGCAGTTACCTTTTTAAGCAAAGGACTTTGAGAAACTTTTTTTGGATAGGTCCAAGGTTCAGAAGTTTTTCATTATATTCCTAAACTTGTCTCTTTGCAAAGTCCACACATTGTTTCCAGTTCTTCCCTCTAGGGGTCAGGAAAACAAGTCAAAACTTTCTTCCACAGAATAGCCTTACAGATACTTAAAGGTAGTTATCGTCTTCTCAGGTCATCTTCTCTCTAGACTATATCCATTTTTTCCCAGCTGTTCTCCCAAAGTGATTTTCCTTAAGCACAGAACTGACTCTGTCACTCCCCTACTCAGTTAACTTCAGTGGCTCCCTACTGCTTCTAGGATAATACATCATCTCTTCTCTTTAGCTTCTAAACTCATTTGCAACCTTACCTCAATCTGTCTTCTAAGTCTCATGATGCATTACATCCCTTCCTGCAGTCTCCAATTCCTTCATTTTAGCCTTTCCTGCTCCATCTCCCATCTCTGAGATCTTGCACTAGCCCACCGGAGAATCTCTCTCTTCCTTCAAGATGAAGCCCAATCACCACCTTCCACATAAAGCTTTCCTCATCCCCTTGATTGCTAAAGTCCTCTCCTTAACTATCTTATAATTATTCTATTATTATTTTATTATATCTTGTATATAATATTATACAGTGTATTTAGATTTATTCTCTTTATAGTCTATATAAACTTATATATGTATTTATTATCTTCCCTGATTGAATCTAAGCTTGAGTGCAAGAATTGTCTCATTCTTTGTATTTCTGTCCCCAGTACCTGACACATAACAGTTCAAATTTTGTTGATTGATTGATACGGAATAATCCCAAGACTTTTCCCCATCCTCCTTTTTCCTCTTGTGCATTCCCTCCAAGCCTACCTTCAAATGAAGCACTCCAAACTGAATGTAATACTCCCCATTGTCCATGGTCTTACCAGGTTACAGTAAACTGAGGCTATCACTTTCCTAGAGCTGAAAACCATATGTCTTTTTTCATGCAGCTAAGCTTTTTTGAGGAGGAGAGGGAGAAAGAATTCCCAAGAAGAAGTAGGGGATGACAGTGTTAAATGCTACAAGTAGGTCAAGGAGAATGAGGGCAGAGAAAAAGCTGAAAGACAACGCAATTAGTAGATTATGAGTAAACTTTGTGAAAGCAGCTTCAGCACAATGATAGGGCCAGAAGTCAGAATGTATGGTGTTAAGAAGTTGTGGGAAGTCAAGGAAGTAGAAACAGAGATTTTTTTTTTCTAGGACTTTAGTGGTAAGAAAAAAAAAAAAAAGAGGCTTAGGACAGGAGCTTGAGGCGATAAAAACAGGTGTGCCTTCAGAAAGCCAAAAATTCCTGCCACTGACTTGGAGTAGGTAGTTTGCCTTTGTGGGAGCAAAGAGAAGGAAGGAAACAGAAGCCCATTTCTACTTATGTCTGAGTCTATCTACTGGGTGCAGTGGATAGAGTACCAGCCCTGCAGTCCGGAGGACCTGAGTTCAAATCCAGCCTCAAACACTTACTAGCTGTGTGACAAGTCACTGTTTGCCTCAGTTTCCTCATCTGTCAAATGAGCTGGAGAGGGAAATGGCAAACTACTCAAGTATCTTTGCCATGAAACCCTAAATGGGGTCACTAAGAGTCTGCCGTGACTGATCAACCAAATGACAACAACTACCACCACTGAGGTCTACTTGCAATTGGTTGTTATCCAGAGAGGCTTTAAAGGTAAAGTCCCAAGGTTATTATCATATCCATTTTTAATGACAAAGATCTGATGGCCTCATTGTCAAATAGTCACTCAAACAACTGAACCTGTCTACAGGGTGTCCCTAAAGTCTGGACACATAGACGAAAATGCATATTTTCAAGAAATGAAATGAATGAAATTTTCAACATTTTATTTAATTGGAATATTAACAAATAACACCTTCAATATGATTTCCATCATTTGTGATGCAAAGGTTGATGAGCTTTACAAGATTCACGTGAACATGATGCAATAACTCCACATTGCTGCCAATTTTAGCACATTCAGCATTCACTCTTTATGTGTTCAATCAAGTGTTGCATCTGTGATTTTCATTGAGTACACCTTCTTCTTTAGCACACCCCAGAAAAAGAAGTCAAGCAGGCAAAGGTCTGTTAATATTCCAATTAAATAAAATGTGGTCGAAAATTTCCTTAATTTCATTTCTTGAAAATAAGCATTTTCGTCTATGTGTCCAGACTTTAGGAACACCCCATATGTTAGGTAGTGGTGGAAGGGGGTGCTCAGGAGGGAAGAGGGAAGGTACTCCAGTGACATAGCCCTCTAATCTCTATTTGGGAGAGGTCACTATATGGAGATTTCAGTCATGCTCTTTATCTCTGAAGACCATAGAAACACAAGGAGCCTAATTAAAAAAAAAAAAAACGCCTACCATGTCTGTTGTACTCTCTAGTTATCCAGACAGGACTTCCTCACGGTCCTGGGGAGAAAGTATAGGTCCAGAATGATGTCACAGTTCTGTCTGTCCTCTGAATAGCTATTTGGGGAACTGAACAGCTGGGATCGATCATAAGTTCATAGGTTGAGTCCTGAAAGGGACCTCCAAGGCCATCTAGTCAACAGCCTCAGCTTACAAATGAGGAACCCAAGGCCCAGAGTGGTTAAATGATATCTCTTGCTGCTCAGGGGTCCCATGGTGACAACACCTATAGCAACCAGTCTTACCAGGTACACACGTACCTGTATACAAACACAAACTTTGTACAAAAGGGCAAGAAATTGTGTTTGCCAAATGAGAAGCCAGTAATATGGATTTCATAATCTTTTCACTTCCTGGTCAAAATGTGCAGAGGCTAGTTAATCCATTTCAACTTTTTTATAAAGCAGCTATAACCTTGTTAGAAGTAACAGGTTGTCCTCTGGTAGAAGTGAGCAAGCAGGAGCAGGCCTCATTTCCTGCCTACTTTAATCTCTTCTAACTGTAGCTTCTTTGTTTTAGAAGTAACCTTCTACTGAGGACCATGCTGTGGGTGATTACAGAGTAGGATTTATATGCCACCCTTCTGAAAGGCCCCCTTGGCATTTTCTAAAATGGCTCAAGGGAAGAAATACAGGATGCAGAGCCCAGCTGAGGCAGAAAAGGAGATTTTAGGTGGGCAGAATGCAATTACACCAAGCAGAATCCTGCCAGGCTGCCAACACAGAAATTGGAAAATATGTGTGTTGGTGGTGTTTAATTTGTGTCTGCCCATTGTGTCTAGGGTCTCTCTATTGTACATCTGTTGAACATTCCATTTTTGAATACTTTATTAAGATTGGCTCTGTCGCCTGTTTCCATTTCTAAAGAAAAGAGCTCGTTTGTGGAAATTAGGGAAGATTTCTAGAGGGATCTGGAAGGTAAGAAATTCCAAGAGCAGTGGAAGAGAGCAACTGTAGTAAGAATACCTGTTCATCCCAACCAAAACTCAAGGTTCAGTGGCCACTTCTAAAGGCATTGGCCAAGGGCTTCCAGAATATTGGACTTTTCTCATTTTAATGAGTCACACGAGGTAGTAAAGAGAGAATGGGCCTTTAACACATGCGGACTGTGTAACCCTAAGCAAGCCTTTACCTCTCAGTGCTCTGGGCAACTCTCTAAGCCTGTAAGTCACGGAGAAGGTATGGCTCTAACAATAATAATAATAGCTACATTTGATATTCTAGTATTATATAAAATAGATAACATTTTATATAATATATACAATATAAAATGTTAAAATATACTAAAATATAAAATAGTTAAACATTTTATATAGTATATAATGTAAAATATTAAAATATAATAAAAACATAAAATGCTAACATTTTATATAGTATATGCAATATAAAATATTAAAATATAATAAAACAAAATAGCTAACATTTTATATAGTGTACATAATATAAAATATGAAAATATAATATAAAATAGCTAAACATTTTATATATAATATAAAATAGCTAAACATTTTATATATAATATAAAATATTAAAATGTTATAAAAATATAAAATAGCTAACATTTTATATAGCATATGCAATATAAAATATTAAAATATGATTAAACATAAAATAACTAACATTTATATAGTATATATAATATAAAATATTAAAATTTAATAGTAAAAAATATAAAATATAAAAATACAAAATAGCTAACATTTTATATAGTACCTACTCATAGCCAGGCACTATGCTAAGTGCTTTACAATTATTTCATTTGATCCTCACAACAACTCTGGGAGGTAGGTCCTGTTATTATCCCCTGTTGTTATTTATAGATGAGGAAACTGAGGTAAACAGAGTTAAGTGACTTGCCCAGAGTCACACAGCTAGTAAGTGTCTTAGGCCAGATTTAAATTCTGGTCTTCTTGAATCCAGGCCCAGCACTCTATGTACTGTACCACCATTAGCTGCTCTGATAGGCAGAGTTTCCTCACCTGGTTCCCTATACCAGTGAAATCATAAATACAAGCTCTATCTCTTGTACTTCCATCTGTCAGGGATCTATAATTTCACTCTGTCCAGATTCATGGGACTCGCCAGAGCTAGTGCTCCATCAGCACAGTCTTCAAAGAAACCAAGGTCCCTGCTTGGATTTTACATTTCTCTGTGTTTTAGCCTTCTGTAAGGCCAGTGGGCCAGTCCTGTATTCAGGAGTGCTTGGGTTCAAGTCATGCCTTGATGATATCAGAGCTATATCGCCACAGGCAAATGACACTTAGCCTTTCAGTGCTCCAGGCAACTTTCCAAGACTATCAGTTACACACAAATTGCTGGTCCTGTAGCCATGGAGGGAGTGTTTCCATGCTTGTAGACAGTCATGCGATGAAATAATGAAATCCCAGGGCTGGATCAAATAAATGTAACAAAAAGAGTACTGATTTCAGATTCAGAGGCTCTGGGTTCAAATCCCACCTACAGTCCTACATATAGCCATAAAATGCAAGACTGTCCACCAAAAAGCATCATATAGCTTTGATGCATCAGCTCCATCACAACCAGTTCTATAGGTCTGAAGGGGCGAAATCTTCCTTGAGGCATGTGGCTGGCTAACCTTGATAGAGTTCTCAGGGGCTCTGAACCCAGGCTCCATGAACTTGTTCTGTTTTTTTTATTACAAAAGTTATTTTTGGGACAGCACAGTGAGTAGAACACCAGCCCTGGAGTCAGGAGTACCTGAGTTCAAATCCGGCCTCAGGCACTTGACACTTACTAGCTGTGTGACCTTAGGCAAGTCACTTAACCCCAATTGCCCTGCCTTCCCCCATTCAAAAAAGAAAAAGAAAAAAAAATTATTTTTACTAAAAACCCAAACTTATTTAAAAAATAATACAACTCAATCCACAGTCAATAAGCATTTATTAAGTGCCTATTATATGCCAGGCACTAGATTTCAATGTAATTGATTTCCTTTGTAATCCTGCATATTTCATTTTATGCATTTAAAAACAATGCTCTGAGGAGTCCAAAGGCATTACCAGACTGTCCAAGGGGTCTATAACCCTGAAAAAGGTTCCTAATCTGTGGCCTAGATTTCCCCGCCCCCCCAAAAGATTAGAGATAAGGCCAGTGGAAAGGAAGCTGACAAACTAAAGGTTTCTCTTACTGATTCCCATCTATCACTTTTGTGGGCTGCCTAATCCTAAGGTGGGAGTGCTTTGCTGTCTGACTACCACCTAGGATCCTTTTAATGCTATCTGAATGAGGAAGAAGAGTATGATTTAGCATTGATTAACAATTATTCCATTATTAACAATGGAAGGAATTTTAGATAAAGATAAAGAAGGAAAGGCCTTTAGAGTCAAAAGTGAGGGCTTATTTTCTTTATTTATGCCTGAGGTCTGCCTGGGATATTACATAAGCTCCAGGGACATCATAGGATCATAGATAAAGAGCTGGGAAGGAACTTAAAAGGTCAGAGTCCAGTCCTCTCATTTTACAGATAAGGAAACTGAGGCACAGAGTTGTTGATTTGTCCAAGGTCATACAGCTAGAAAGTATCTGAGGCAGAATTTGAAACCAGGTCTCTGTCTTTGAAGTTCAGTGCCTTGTCTGCTACACTATGCGCTCTTCTGTCATCCACGTACATTCACCAGCCATGGGCCCAACTGGGATGCTTTTTTCCCATCTTTTCTCATTCACACCAGCCCGTCTCACTCTTTTCCCACTATTCTCCTGGGGTTGGACATAGGGTGACCTGCTTACAAAGTGAGATAAGAAAAATTTCAGTGCAGACTGAAAAAGTAATGAATTCTGTGAGAGGAAACTGGATGCTACAAAAATGCAAGTCACGGAGGCAAAGTCATTAAAGCCCATTTTGTGTGTTTCTGTGTCTCCAGCAATTACAGTAAATGCAGTCAGAATGGCAACATGATGAGAGAGATTTCTAGCCATGTTAGAGGTCAGTCCTCGGGCTTTCCAGGAACAAGGTGACATTACCGACTATTAGACAAGCTATTCTTCTGTGGGGCAGTTTTTCCTTGCATTTTCTGCTAGTGCCAGAAGGAGACCAAGAAGAAGCCAGTTCATGAAACCTGTCAGTATTTGGTCAGGTCTCATCCTGGGGACAAACAGAAGCAATCAATAGGAAATCTCTACTCACTAGCAACAAGTCACATTTCTCCTGTCATTAGTGTAAATGGCAGTAGAGCCAGGGAACTTTTTCTGACACAAGTGAGTTATTCCAGAGTCCCAGATGAATGTTAAAATAAACTGACCCCACTGCGCACCCTCTGGGACTGCTCCAGAGCTAGCCAAATGAATATGGGTAGGCGCATGCCATTACCTTTGGTAATGGGTGGGGAAGCCCCACCTCCAAATGAGCCAGGAGGTCCAAAATGCAAACGCTGAACAACTGAAGTCTAAATGAGATTTCTAGCTATCCCAAGGAAGAAAAATTGGGACACACAGAAATAGATATTGCTGGATGCTCTGACTTCTACCTGAGCAGACTCTGATGCTATGTAAGAACCTTTCATCACCTTCTTTCTTCCTCCTTTCCCTCCAAACACCATTTCTAGAAGACCATGATTCCAGTCAAATAGTCATCAAAGATGGTAAGTACAAGGAGAAGGAGGGAGCAGGTAGTCTACAATAAAAGTGCTGCCCAAGGGTCACGACACCCTTGAGTGTAGGCTGAACCAGGTTAAAATATAATTGGGAAATGTTTAACAAAATAAATAAAAATACAATAAAACATAGATAACATTACATTTTAAGCCAAGCAGAAATCCTTTTGTAGGGATCAGTGTCCCCTGTTTCTATTTGAGTTTGACAATGTGGGGGTCTACAGTGTCTGAGTGTACCAAAGGGATCCATTGATTAGAATCCTTAGGTATAATGCAAGCCTTTGAAATAGTCATGCACCCAGGAAAGGTAATAGACAGATAGGCAGACAGACAGATAGATAATAGACATTCAGAGCTAGTGAGAGTTTATTGTTTACCATGTGCCAGGCACTGTGCTCACATAAGAAGATTACTCTTTTAATTACCTTACTAACATGGAAGGGACAAGCTGATTTTTCTTTGCTTTTTTAATTGCTATCTTCTTTTAGATTTGGGTACAGGCATCCTCCCCATAAGTTTGCCATCTCTGATTACATTGTTGATGCATGATAAAACATTCTTTAAATTTATAAAATCATACTTTAACATCATTTGGCCATTAACCTGTAGGTACGACATTGTTTCTATGAAATGACCTCCTCCTCCCTACCCCATAATATCATGTTTTCATGATACCATTTAATAAAGTTGGGGGTATGCCTGTAATCATCTCTAGGCTTGCTTCCATGGAAATCTATCAGACAAGCATTTGAGGGTTTGTTAAACCTGTGAGTTATTGGTAATTAAGTTCCTTGCTGTTTAACCTTTCTATTATATACTTTGTAAAATCAGGAGTCATCATTTCCAGGTAGAATTTCCATTAGCTTGGGACCCCCTTAGTCAAATCTGTTCTCCTTCAGCACTCCAGAGAGGGTCACAGGAAGCTTTGCCACTAGTATAGACTCAGTTATATAAAGAGTAGATTATCCAAACTGCCTGGGCCAGAGAATATTTTGGGTGATTGGAAGTTTTACTAATAAGAAATAAGCATTTATATAACTTATATAGGATACATAACCAGAAGTAAAGGATATACTATGAATGACTTTATATTACAACATGTGCTTAAATACCTACAACACAGTCTCAGAAAATCATTTACCTCTCCAGATAGCCATAGCAATCTCCTTTCCTATTAGAACACTACCAACTGGGAGGTAGCAGGAAAGCCTTCAAGAAGAAGGTGTCACATACATTGAGCCTTGAAGGACAAGGACTCTGAGAGGCAAAGGTTAGAAAAAAAGGATCACAGTCACAGTGGCTCCCAGGTGTCAATGCATAGCAGTATTAGATAGAATGTGAAGTTTGACAAATAGCTGGTAGCCCAGTTTGAGTGTGATACAGGGCATGTGAAGGGAAATAGTATGAAATAAGACTAGTAAGCTAGGTAGAAGGAAATTGTGGAAGTCTATATTCCAGGCCACAGAGTTGATATTTTATCCAAGAGACAATGGAGAACTCCTGGAAGGTTTTGAACAGAAGAGTGTCATGGGAGTATAGATTAAGAGCATGAGTGGACCTTAGAGACCATCAAGTCAGTCTATGTCATTTTACAGACCAACCCCTTCATTTTGAAGTTGAGGACACAGAGGCACAGAGAGGTTAAGACACTTGTCCAGGGTCACACCTAGTAAATGTCTGAGGAAACATTTGGATTCAGGTCTTCCTGACTCCCAAGCTCATCGCTCATGTGGACTTCCTTGACTTCAGCCCAGGAACATGAGTGGGGAAGTCAGAAGGTAGGGTGATGCCAGATTGAGGATTGTCATAGAACTCTCTTTCAGATCTAAGTGAGGTCTCTTGTGAGAGGTATATAGTTCAAGGAGAGAATACTCAAGACTTTATTCTCCATCCCCATTATGCACCAAGGTTTGCCCTCATCAGATGGTATAGTGGGTAGAGCACTGAGCTTGGAATCAGGAAGACTCAGACACTTACTAGATTTGTGACCCTGGGCAAGTCACTTAACCCTGTTTGCCTCAGTTTCCTCATCTGTAAAATGAGCTGGAGAAGGAAATGGCAAATCACTATCTTTGCCAAGAAAACCCCAAATGGGGTCATGAAGAGTCAGACATGACTGAAATGACTAAATATCAACAACATTTTGCAATAACTGCACTAATATGTCAGAAATAAAGGAATAGTTATGGAAGAACATAACAAATTGCTTTTTAATTCCTTCTTTTCTTACAGAATTTTTTTAGGAAAAAAAAACTTGGATGCTTAATTGGTCAAAGCAATTCAGTAAGCACTCATTAAGCACCTACTGTTTACAAGGCATTGTGCTGAAGATACATAGGCCCCACTCTTGAAGAGCTAGGAAGGAATTTCATGGGAGGGGGGAATAATATACACAAATAACTTGCATAAGAGAGGGGCATAAGTGCAAAGGAGAAGTCTAGAATATGTACTATAAGAAAGCTTCACGGGGGAGGTGATAATTAAGTTGGGCTTCAGAAAGACATCAAAGATGGAGATGCCAGAAAACAGGGTGCGGGAAGAGAATCCATTCTAGGAAGGACAGAATGATAGGAGCAAAGCCAAGAAGATGAGTAAGACAAGGTAGGGAAAGGAAAATATTCCATTTTGACAGGAGAATAAAATAGGGGAAGCAAAGTAATGGGATATAATGCATGAAAGATATATTAGAGCCAGCTTGTGAAAAGTCTTAAATGCCAAGAGCTGGAATATATATTTTATATAGTAGGCAATGGGAAACCCCTAGAGGTTTTTGAATGGAAGAGTGATGGGATCTGAGCCGCACATTAGGAAGACCATGCAGGTAGTGTTATGAAGGATGAATTAGAGGAGAGTTAGGCTAAAGTCAGGGAGACCAATTTTGAAGCTGTCCAATAATTTAGGCAGGAAGAGATGAAGTCCTAAGTAGGATGATTATTTGGGGATTGGAAAGGAGACGATTATTATGAGAGATCATGTCAAAATAGAGCAAGTAGAACTGAATGCGGTAGGAAGAGGAAGGGCACCGATCAGGCAGAGATAAAGAGGAAGTTATAAGCCAGGTGACTGGGATGGTGATGGTACCATCAATAGTAATAGAGAAGATAGGGAAAGGGAGATATTTTTGAGGAAAGTTGATGAGTACACTTTGGGATGTGTTGAGTTTGAGGTGCCAGTGGGCAGATAATTGGAAATAGGGAACTGGAGCCCTCAGAACAGCTTAGGAGTAAGAGAATATTCACCTCCCTACCTGCCGATTGATGCATGATTCATCCCTCCCCATGTTCAGTGTTAATGTTCTTTCCTTACTGACAAGCAATGATCATTTTCATTGGCATTTACAGCCAAGGTATAGTAGATAGAGAGCCGGCCTTGGAGCCAGGAAGACCTTTGACACATACTGGGGCTGGGTGACCCCTCCCATATCAATGAAATCACTGACCTAGTCTTTATCCCCTCACAGCACTGTTGCATTAAAGTATTCTAATCTTCAGGACTAAATACCTAAATTACCATATATTTAGGCCTGTAGATACTTTCTGCTTGTGAAACATAAAGCCAGGCTTTATATGTTTGCATATTGTGATTTAAAGACTCATCAACCTGATCCGCTGTAATGATGACAGATGATTTTTTCCTTTCTGGCTAATTTTCATTAATCTTGTACTTTCTCCCCCGCCCACCCATCCCATTTCTTCCTCTCTGTCTCTTTTTCTCTTTCTCTTTTCCCTTCCAGTGGCTGCTTCAACTCCCAATTCCACTGCTGGTGCAGCCATGAATTCCTTGACCTCTCTGGGGACTCTGCAAGGACTGGCTGGAGCCACCGTTGGACTGAATAATATTAATGCACTAGCAGGTACCATAAACAGTGAGTATTTACTGCTCTGGTGGACAGCCTTCCCCAATATTGACCATGGGAAAACAATTAGTCATAAATGACCTACAAAAGGGTGAACTGTAACTGGGGATGGAAGAACACATGCTTCAAATGGTAGAAAAACTGAAAGTCAGTTTTTGTGGGGTTTCTGTTGGGTGTTTGTTTTGTTTTGTTTTGAAGGGAGAACGGTGGAGTGGAAAGAACTCAAGAGTCAAGAATGTTGAGTTTGGATTCTTCCACTCACCAGACATAATGCAACCTGGGGCAAGTCACTTCATCAACTAAGTCCTCAGTTTCTTTATCTATAAAATGAAAGTCTTGAAAATCGGGTGTCCTTTTAAGGTCTTTCTGACCGTACAATTCTATGTTTCTGTGATAATTGTGCAGGAAAAAAGAAAGACATCTTTAGAAAGGGAAATGACCCTCCTTGCAGAGCACCTGCCACAAGAAATCTATCTAGTCATATGGATTAAGCAAATTCTTCTGCCAGTCAATCAGTAGCATTCATTCTCCACAGGTGCACCATTTTACTCTGGCTATTTATAGTCTATAGCCAGAGGTAATCAGGTCTGGCCTCCAAAAATACCCTCCTGGCTGCTCTTAAGGTAGTCCTCTTTGGGGTCCACCTGAGAGCCTCAGGGGTTTTCACCCTGAGCAGACCACCCATTCTGTCATGGAAGAAATGGTGCATGGAGAAGTGCCAATTGTGGGCACCAGCAGTCTTCAGGTCAGACTTTAGGCCCATGCTGTGGCCCTAGACATCGGCTTTCACTGAACGCTGCTCCTCTGCCCCAAGCCTCAAAGAGTACACTTTTGCCTCAGGCTCATTCCCCTCTGGCAGCACAAGGCCAGCGAGGAAACAGCAGGTATGTGGGAGCCAGATGAGCGTCTCTTTCTTCAGCCCAGTGGCTAGCCAGAATTTTCAAGCTGTAGGCTACAGTAAACATACATTTTGAGCCCTGAATGAGGGGATCCCTTGGACAGTTGACTACATTTGTAGCTGTGTTACATTGAGGGAGCCTTTTTAAAAGTTAAAAAAAGATGCCCCCCCAATCACAATCCAATGACTTTGTACTTCAGAATTAAGACAATGGGATTGTAAACTTGAGTTTTTTATAAGCATAAAGGAACCCACAATTCATCTGAATAAAAAGTTCTGACAGGAAAACACAGGTTATAAAAGTAAGAAATAGGGGAATTGCATAGTTTGGGGCAGGGTTTGTTCTTCTCAAAATATTGGTGATCATTTGCCATATGGGAAAGCGTAGAGTCACTAGAGCAGAGGTCAGCCACCAGTTTCAGAAGGGCAACAAAATATTATCCACTTCCCCCCAAAAGGAAAAAAATTGTACCCTGACTGTCCCAAATAAAAGCTTGATTGGCAAATATAGAGTGTGAGGTGCTAAACTGTCATTTGGAAGAATGTGCCACACATAAATGTTTTATGACAAAAGCTATATGGCACGAACTTCACGTTTCTCACCCCTCACAGCAGCCAAATCGGAGCAGCAGGGTCTTTGCTTCTAGAACAGAACAGCTCTTCTCTCTGTACTTAGGTTGAGAGGGCTCTGACCGCCACTTGTCTCTTCATCTAGGTTTTTCTTTTCCCCATTTTAGGGGCTTTGTTTTTATTTTTGTTGTTGATGGTGTTTTGTTTTGTTTGGGGGTTGGGGGAAGTGGTTGGAATTTTGGATTTGTTTTTCAATATTCACATACATACATTCTAATCCCATTCATGTTGCTTCTACTGCCCCTGGACCCAGTTCCCCCCAAAGAAGGAAAGGGGTTTGATCACCCAGCAGCCTTTTGGTCCCTAAGCTAACAGGCCAGCAGGAACGGATGTCCTCCTTAGCACCATGTGCTCACTTGCATTGCTGTGCATGATAGCTATCCTCTTGTCTGTGTTGTCCAATTTTCTTGCCAAGTCTTGTTGTTGTTGTTGTTATGTTGTCGTTGTTATGATTTTTCCACCATCATCATGAGGGGTTTGGGTGGTGCATTATTGAATGTCCAAGGAACATTGGTGAGCTCTTGCATGGGGTCTTGGGTTAACACAGGTTGTGCTTCTGGCAAGGACACAAGCTTTTTAAATAGATATTGAAAAACTCTCTATATTTGTGCAACTCTAGGCATGTATTGTTTGAGGCAAACAAAAAGATCTGATTTCAGAATGACCCTACCCTCCTGTTATGAACTAGCTTGTGCCTTTTTGCCATCGGACCGAGCTTTAGAGAATGTCATGAGTGAAAGCAGAAAATAGGCCTTGGGTTTGATGAATGTGCTGGGCCATCCTATAATCTTAGTGTCCATTTTGATCAGATATTTGCTATTGGCTCCAAGTTTATTGAGAAGAAGGCATATGCTACTGTGGTGTGGATTCCTCCTTAGCAGAAATTGTCAGTGTCCCCCAAATCACACAGGCATAATTATTTACAGAATTCTCCCCTAAGCAAGGCTGATCAATAAGCAATTACCTGAATAGTGTCAGCCTTTAGCAGACAGGTCACAAGCTTCATATTCTTGCTGTGCCTGACCCTAGCCCATCCACGGAACATGACTGCCTTGATTACACCTCTGATACTATCCAGTTTTTTAGAATATAATCAGAGCTCTGTGTTATCTGTGAACGTGGGTAATAGGGACAGCATAGATCAAAGGCATCCACAGATAAAGCAAAAAACTCATTTTAGTTAATGTTTCATCTTCCTCCACCCCAATTATATTTTTTTTCCCAAATTGGCTCATAGTAGTAATAGACAGTTAAACAGATAGATCTGTTATTTTTTCTTTTCTTATCCATTTTCAACTTGTGAATGAAGGGGGCTGAAAAGCAATGTGATGTGTAAAGGGCAAGTGGGAGGGGAGAGGAGGAAGACAAGAATAAGGGAACTAGGTAATCTATCAGCTGGGCCCTCAGCCTCTGATAAGGTGAAAGTTGGCAGTCTAGATCTTGGGTATTAAGGTGTGAATTAAGTTAGATACAGGAAATCTTTTGCAGATGTGTTCACACAGAGGCATTTTATTCACCCTAGGCTAAATTTGAAAATTGTGTCTCCTGTGTGTTACTACACTTTGGAGTCTTAGAGCTTTCTGTTGCCAGCGAAACCTGACATCAGTTAATCAAGAAGCATTTTTTTCAATGTTTACCATACATTTGTGAGTTATATCGGCTGGAGATACAAAGACATAAATGAATTTATGGCCAATTTAAAGGATAAATGAAATGAGTCTTACATGTCATGGAAAGCAGTGTCCTGGCATGAAGAAAGAGATATGTATTTCTACAAAGTAATAATTAAATAGTGGCTTTCATTGTCCATACCTTAGGGTCCACCCCTAGTCCTAACTCTCCATGTAAATATTGCACATATATATACATATATAATACATATGTATATATATTTATACATATACATATATAAAATAATTTGATTTTCTAAGTGTTTGTGTCTAAACACATACATCTACATAGGAGAAAAATTCAACTCATTTGTTTATGTAGCACTTTTCTGCCAAGCAGTTCAGTGTTCTGTGACTAAAACTTGACCACATATTATAAAAACACCCAGTGTTTACTAGGGATTTTTTTGGACAGGTTTTATTAAAAATAAGGAAGAGATTCAAGCAAGTTTACATTATTGGTTCATGTATTGTGCTGCCTTGTCACTTTTGTGAAACAACTCTAAATGTATATGTAGAAGCTGTAAAAGATGCCGCAAGTAATATATGCACACATGCATATGTCTACTTTTATATGATCACATGTAAATGTAACATTTTCGTTTGTGATCTTTAATACTGTCATGGATCTGTGGTCGCACTGATGTGAATATTCCCTCCATTGGTGCTCATTCCAGCCCACCCACGCCTTCACTTCCTGGTGACTCTTACCAATGTTCTTCCATAGATCCTGGATCCACTCAGTGGACTAGAGACCTTGGGCCTTCTTCTAGGTCTTTAATGTTTTGCAGGTATCAGTAGAAGCCTTGAGCTCTTTGATTATAGGTTTCACCAGGTTTGAGCCACCCATACTTTTGATTCTCTGGAGTTGGTGGGATTCAAAAACTTGCAATCACACCGCCTCTCCGTGGGAACTTTTTCATTTAAATGACAGGTCTTTGTAATGGGGACAGGTTAGGGTCCTTAATAGTCCTATAAAATTTCCTAAATGCAACCAAGTCAACTTTCTCTACTGAGTTCTGAGCCTAGATCACTATCCATTTGCACTGACTATCCCATACATGTGTAGTAGCTTACTAACTGTTCTCCTAATTTCATGATATTTTAGGCAACAGACATTCTTTTTTTCTTGCATGGATTGTTACACTGATCTCTTAAGTAATTATGAATCTCATTGAGAGGTCCTTGTGATGTTCTGGGGCTTGATGAAAGTATTACAATAACATCCACAAACAAAATCATCTGGATTTCCTCACCATCTTTAAGTAACCCCTCTCCCATTTAGACGCTGTGCAGAGGCATGCATACAGTGTGTTTGCCAAGGGTGTTCCAGCACATTCTAATGTATTTTAAAAGTTTTTATTTCGTGTCCCAGTTTTTAAAGTTTAACTGTTGCATTTTTTTAAATTAAGGTTTTTTTTAGTTTGAAAAATAAAAATAATGCCATTTATGATTAAGCACCCAATAACTATTTTCCTTTTTAAAAAATTTAAATAAAATTCTCTTGGCATTCACCCTAACAAATGCATTATGCCTACAGCAGGACATCTTCCATGACAGCAGGAAACACCTTTGTCAATTATACATCTCTCTGTTTTATGCCTCACTTAACTCCATTCAACAACGTTATTAGTAATGTTATCTCTGTGAGAGCATTTATCAAGGAATAGCGTATGAGCTAAGAAGGTCCATGAGAGATTCCTTTTTAGAAGAATAGCCTTTAAAGCAGAATCACTTTTTTTTTTCATCGAAAAACAAGTAACAGATAGCTATTTTACAGTCTTTGTACTTTTGTCTCTTGTATGACAATTAAGATGTTCACCTTTTTTTAAAAAATCAAGGAAACCCTCAATACACATGTGGGTGATTATTTTATAAAAGAACAAAATAACTGTATAGTTCTGTAGTTATTGCTGTTAGCTTAATCACCTTTTTTGGTAGTAATATAGTCCTTTTTATCCATTCTTCTCTTCCCTGAGACATCTTATGAAATGATCTCCCAGTGCTTTTTGAAATGCTTTCTAACACAGATATCCATGGTATAAACTTCATCTTCTCCCATTATTCTTGGAAACTTCATCCTCTTAACTACTATCTTAATTTTCTCATTAGGAACTGTATTTTGGAGTCCAAATTTGATGGGTCCTTTGTCACTGATGAGGAAAAAAAATGTGACAAACTCAATCCATTTTCCATCTATTTTCTTTCTTCCAGTCAAGTTCATCTTTGAATGCTTTGGGAGTAATACGGCTCAACTGGGTCTTAGGCCAGATTTTCTTCCTACTTGTTTTCACATCATCTACTTTGTTTTATAAGGAAATATTGTTGCTTATAATCTTCTGCAACTCTTTCTGTAGTGTTTTACAAACAAATTTTACAAATACTACTCTAAACTGGTACTTTAGCTTGTCATCTCTCTCTGCCTGACAAAGAGAGAAAATATTCGCTGACTACAGTAGTTTCTGGGCTCTTTTGACCTCCTCGTTGTGGCAGCTGCTTTCCACCAATTTTAATTTCTTTATATGCAGTGTTACATGCACACACAAGCACACATCCTGAACAATAGTTACACCAAATCATCTAGAACAACTTGTAGCATAGCAACACATGCTACAACACAAAAGAAAAACTAATCCAATTAAGTAGAATATTAATCAATAAAAACCCATTAGCACAGGACTAATTTTTCTCTCTTTGGTTTACAATGACCTTTGCAAATAGTTGAAGCAGAACTAATGACTCCATGACTCCAATTTTTGGTGCTGGCTCCACGGTGGCCACAAAGTCACATTCAGGAGTAAATGTATGTTTTCACAGATGAACCTTTACACCTGGTAAAAATAATGATGAGATAGATAGATATAGATATATATTTGATTCAGAAACTCCACAACTCTAGGATCTAAGTCACTTGAGAGCCTCTGAGGAGCAATGTCCCAGTGCTTAAATTTAAGCACTATACTTAAAAGTACTGTCATTATGGACCATCTGTTCTCTTTACAAGGAAAGACCTCGAAGAATTTGTATACCTATCTTTTACTTATAGCTACTAACAACTACAAAGGCCAAGCTTACTGAGGAAGAAATAATCAAATCAGTATGGCTGGATTAACATAGCTAGAGGCTTATTTTAATGGAAATATTGTAAAGATAATAAGTACAAATTGCTTTAGAGTATTATGTATATAAGAAATTACATACATGGATATTGTTTCGCCATGTATAAGGGCACACCAACCTATGAAAACACAGCTTGCTTCTGGATATGCTTTTGTGGCCATCATGGAAATGGCACCCAAAAATCAGAGTTGTTACTTTTTTATCAAGTACATTCAAAGGCCATTTATACATACATATGTATATTTATATATATAAATATATATTATAGCATGGCATAATGGATAGAAATCTGGCCTTGGAACCAGGAGGCCTATGTTTAAGGCCCGTCTCTAACATACTGGCTGTGGGACTATGAGCAAGTCACTTCACCAATTAGGGCTCAAAATGATTCCCCAAGACTATAATATACAGAGAAGATGCCACCCTGCATTTGACAGAGGCACTTTCTTCTTCTAACAGTTTCCCATATCAATGAAGTCACAGATCTAATCCCAATCTCAAACATATACACATCCATATGCACACACGTATACATGTTTTTTGCTGTTCATTCATTTCAGTTGTGAGCAACTCTTTGTGACCCCATTTGAGATTTTCTTGGCAGAGATACTGGAGTGGTTTGCCATTCCCTTCTCCAGCCCATTTTACAGATGAGGAAACTGAGGTAAACAGGGTTAAGTGACTTGCCCCAGGGTCCCACAGCTAGTAAGTATCTGAGACCAGATTTGAATTCAGGAAGACGAGTCTTCCTGACTTCGGGCTCGGCACTCTACCCACTGTACCACCTTGTTGCCCATACATATACACACATACATATAAAAGGTACATATATATAAGATATCTGTGTATATATGCATATATTTGTAAGTATATGTACAAATATATATATATATCAATAATTTAGTAATCAGCTTTAATAAGATGATCATGTAATAAAACAACAGCTAATCATTCAGTACCATGTAGTCTGACTTACTCCCATACCTGGTAATCAAATTTTCCCATGGCTATATTCAAAGGGATGTGCCAGATGGGTACATTGGCACTTTATGAACTATGAAATGCTCTAAAAATGGAAATTATACTATTTTCCCCTTTAGCTAAGTCTATATCTAAAATCTAGCAATTACTGATCTGCCTTTAGGGGAAAACATTATTATGTTGGGCCTCTATAATCTTACTGATCAATTAGAAACAAGTCATCCCTAAGAAAAATTGCGAAGTAAGTAATGTTTTTCTTTCACACCTTCTGATCTTCCTTTCTGTTGCCATTCTTCCCTGAATCCTGGGAACTCAGTGTCCTCACGCTCCTTCTGGCTGCCTAAAGGTAATACCTCAATTATGCCTGCTTTCTTGGCCAATGCATCCTTTTTCCCCACCCCCCACCCCCACCCCACTAAAACTCCCTCAGGGCAACTGATCTTAGCTATGTTTTAGGTGGAAAACATCTACTGACTCTAATTTATACTAAGGTAAAAATGATTGGTACCCACTTAATTTATTAACCCTGACAATTCTTAAGGAGTTTCTTAACCGAAAGAAATTGTTCTAAATTGATGGAATTAGTAAAAGAATCTAGTTTCAACAGAAAGATTTGGGAGGATTCTCGATACCTCTCCAGAGTGTAACAGGTAGGACATCATCTACTTCACCACCTTTGTGCCATGAGAACAAAAGGCCCATCCAATCACAAATACCCCCAAGTTATTTCTCCCTTTGGAAAGTTAGGTTCCTTATTTTACCTTGGCTTGCTGTCTTCTTCTTTCTCCCCCTCCTACCAGGCATAGATCTTTCACCTATCTTTCTGCCAGGATCAAATTTCCATTTGAGTGAGAATAAGCTTCTCTCTTCTCCTCTACCCCTACCCCCACAATTCTTCACAAAACCATAACAGAGTTCAGCTAAGAGAACACTGTCCCAAAGCTGATTTAAAGCCAGAGGCACAGGTTTGGTATAAAGGGAATGACCAGGAAGGGGCATGGTTAACCTGTCAGAGTTGAGGGATGAGGCCTTTTGTCCCCCTGACTTTGTGTCTACTTAATACCCTTGCTTTCACTACTTGTTGGCCCGATACCATCTTGGGAGACACAAAGTCTCAAATGTGGTGCCAGAGGGAATGGTCATATTCATCAACACCTAATTAAAGTCTGAACAAAGGCCTCTTTGGTCTACCCAGTTAGGTGGAGTAGATCACTCCTGGTCATACCTTCCTCACCAGGACTGTAACTGTCTTCAAAACACCTTTCAGGCAGTATTCTCACAGATGAACTCTGCTACACTTTGGGGATACGGGTAAGTGGGAAGAAGATGGAGATGGAGGAAAAATGGTTATTTCTACTCTTCAGTAATTGTAGGACCACTGCAAATGGATTTGATCCCAGGGTACTTAAAAGATCTGATTGCTAACCCAGTTGACCTCTCAGGAAAGGAATCCCAGGATTAGAGAAGGAAGATAAAAATAGAGTGTACAAACCATAGGCTAATAAGCTTGACTTCAGTTCCTGGCAAAATTCTAGAATATGTTATTAAAGGAAATAGTGATCTCAAAGAGTCATCATGGCTTCTTCATTAACAATAAATCATGATAAACTAAGGTCATATTTTTATTTTGACACATTGTTAAACTAGTAGGACATGTGAATGCTATTTATCTCTATTTTACCAAAGGCTTTAACAAAGCCTTCTTGCTCTCCTTGTGGAGAAGTTGTGGAGTCACTGAATCAAATATATATCTATCTATATATGTATATATACATATATATTATATATATATTAGCATCATCATTTTTTTTACCATGTTTAAGGGTTCACTGTACTTGAAACTGGTGTTAAATGACTAAAATCAACTTGGAAGCAAGTCTCTAATGAAGCTCCCACAGGGACCTGCAATTGGCCCTGTACTGTTTAACATTTTAATCATTAATTTGGAGAAAAGCATAGATAACATGCTTATTTAATTTGCAGATGGCACAAGCTAAGAGAGATGTTAGATGTTAGGATCCAAAAAGTTCTTGGCAGGCAACCATGTTGGGCCAAATCTAATAAGATGAAATTTAATAAAGATAATTGTAAAGTTATTCACTTAGGCTCAAGAAATCAATTTCATTACTATGAGATAGGATAGGAATGACTAGACAGCAATTTATCTGAAAAAGAAAAACCTGGGAGTTTAATGGACTGCAGGTTCAATATGGGGTCACCACTGTAACATGGCACCCAAAAGAATTGATGAGATTAATAATTAATAAGCTGCATAAAGAAAGGCATAGTTTTCAGGACTAAGGGGATGTTATGCCATAGTCTAATATGGTCAAACCCCATCTTAAGCTTTTAGGAAAGATGTTTAACCTGAGTAGAAAAGAATAGGGGCAAAGAAGAGGGATAGAACATGGAGGGTGATTAGGTGGCAGTTTCAGTTGACCCCAGAGGGCAGAAGTAGAATTAATGGCTGGAAGTTACAAAGAGCAGATTTAGGTCCACCATGAGGTAAAATTTCCTTACAAAGAGAGCTGTCCAAACATAAAATGGGCTAGGAGACAGTAGATTGGAGATCTTCTGGCAAATGCTTGATGACCTCTTGTCCAATATGTGGTAGAGAGGATTCTTGTTCAGGTAGGAGCCTACATGTTTTTGTTGTCTCTTCTGAATTTAACAATCTGACTTTCTAGGATTTTTTCCAATCCTAAATCTATGATTCTGTGTTGGACCAGAATTTAAGGGAGTAGGATATAGGATAGCCAACAACAGCAAACCAATTGCATTGGTTCGATGCAACTAATAACCTTGCTAATTCAGGATACATGGTAATTTAGAAAAGGATTCAGTTGAAGTTTACTTTTGCTTAGCAAGTTTAGAGAGGCAAATAAGATTACATGGAAGAATGGTTAACCCAATCAAAAGAACAAATTCCTTCCAAGCACCTTAGGAATACCTATTTGCATAGCAACAATTAGTATTCTAATTACAAATGATTCCTCTCTTTATTAAAGCTGATTTGGCAGGACCTCTATTTGCCAACATTTTGTTATAGCCCAGTTCCATCATTATTAGATCTACTTGAAGGAAATAAAATTTAATTTCTTGTAAAATATTGTCTCATTCAGATGTCTCACTAATTCAGAGAGGCCTTCTTAGTCTGGATTGACGTTTGACTTGCCAGCTAAGCACTTACACAGCAGTCCCTTGTCCTCAAACCTGCCCAGGAGAAGTATTTGATCTGAGATACTGCGAAATTCTTCTACCCTAATCCATGAATCTGTGCTTATCTTGTGCATTGTCCTATTACTGAAAGAGGGACAGTTGGCCAGATAGCAGGAGTATGTAATTAAATAAGAAACCTCTAGATCTTCTGCTTGCTGTGGATGGCCACCATGGGACATGAAAGAAAAGGTGCAGGCAATATTTTACTCTAGAGAAGGGGTGGGATATAACTATCAAATGTCTTTATTCTGAGTTGCCCACTGACCTTATTATTGTCCATTTCCCTGCGGTTTTCCTCCCACAATAGACATTTTAGACAACTATAATACGTCCGGTTGAGAGACTTGGCCCCTTTCCCATTTTGTTGGTTATATTCTGTGTGCTCTTTCCACCAACTGATATCTTTCTATCTTGAAGAGAACTGAAGGCAGTGATGATATTCTCCTTCCATTTCCTGAGCCATTTTTAAAGTCAGCACTGCTACAAAATATTCATTGCTTTGACTCAGTACTCAGTGAATGTTGAAGAGTACTAGATTTGAAGCCAGAAGACTTCGATTCCAATTAATTAAGCTGATAGTCAAGGTAGCTAAGGATTCAGGGGTTAGAGTGCTGAGTCTGGAGATAATAATACTGAGTTCAAATCTAGCCTCAGACATTTACTACCTTTGTGACCCTCAGCAAGTCACATAATCTCAGTTTCCTGAACTGTAAAGTGGGGGTTATAGCAGTACTTACAGGGGTTGTTGTGAGGATCAAATGTGATAACATTTGAAAAGCACTTAGCACAGTGCTAGGCACATAGTAGATACCCTGTAATGTTAATTCCACACCCACTGTGCTCCACTTCAGGAAATGTTACTCATTGAGTGACTTGGAATAAGTCACTTAATACTTCTGGGTCTTAATGTTTTTACTTGTAAAATAAGACACTGGCCTAGGTGATTTCTGAGATCCCTTCCAGCTCTCAGTTCGCAATCCTATGATACAGCAAACCCAAGAAGGCAAGAGAGGAGCAGGAATGGAAGGGAAGGCCAAAAAGAACATACCAGCCAATACACAATCCATCACAATCAACAGCCGAGACTTGCTTCCAGATACAGAGTATCACCTGAGCTTATCTGGTTTATACTCTGAAAGACACAGCACCTGGTTCTGTCCTTGGCAATAACTCCCAGTTAGAAAAAGGGTCCCAATTACTACTTTGTGTGTGTTTACTTGTCACTTAGCACATAATAGGCGCTTAATAAATGTTTATCAATCAATTGTGCATGTATGTGAATCATCTAGAGTTGAAAATTGCATCCTCAATATTCAGGTCATGTCTCCTGAGTAACTTTAGCAATCCCAGTAGTAGAATCTTCCTTATTTCTCCCTAAGCCAAAACACAAAGCAGCTGGGAAATCTCTAGGGTGCCAGTCCCTAGTTCCTATACTACAGATGTTGGGAGAACGAGGAGGGCTCGAGGAGGAATGCAACCAGTTAAAGAAAACACCGATTCACTGGCTTGCAAAATATAAAAATAGTGAACATGCCAGACCATGTCAGTAGCATTGGACAGTTTAGGGGGAGAAAAGTTTTCTCTTTTTTCCAATCCTTTGAGCCATGTATTAGTGCCACAATCAAGGGGCTGAGCCAATGGATTCTACCATGTAAAATTTAGAGACTTCCGAAGTGTACATGGGTGGCAAAACTATACAAAGCAATAGGCCTCAGAAGCTTAATTGTACTTGCCAGGAGCAGGTTGCATGTTATTAAGAATTTGGTTGTCCAGCTGTAGTGTCTAAGTGGATTTTGATCACTGTTGTGGGTTTGGGGGGTGGGGGGGGAAGCGGGGCTTTAGTATGATTCATCATTATTTCATTGGGTTGTTTTTGTTTGTGTTTCAGTTTTTCAGTTGGGTTTTGTTGGAGTGTGAGCATGCATGCTTTTGCTGTTGTAACTATGTCAAATAATTCTCTAACTTCCTTTGGAAAGCACTAATGAACAAGTGCAATTTCTCTTCTCTATTGTTGGGTTTTTTGTAAAGTTGCTCAAATGCTCTCAGGTATGGCGGCTCTGAATGGAGGACTTGGCGCCACGGGCTTGACGAATGGTACGGCTGGCACGATGGATGCCCTCACCCAGGCCTACTCAGGAATCCAGCAGTATGCTGCTGCCGCACTGCCCACGCTCTACAGCCAGAGCTTGTTACAACAGCAGAGCGCCGCAGGCAGCCAGAAAGAAGGTAGGTGCTTCCCCACCAGCCTCCGAGACCACCAACGAGCAGTATCTTATTAAAGTTGGTGACCGTCTCATTTTTAAAGAATTAGAAAAAAAATACAACTAAATTGAGCCAATGTTTAAAACAAACAAATGAAAAAAAGTCAGTTCTGTTTCATTTTTACTTTTCACGGATACGTTCTGAAGAAAACTGATTGGCCTAACCATTTATTTTAACCTTTTCTTCTTTCCTGTTCAGTGTTATATTTCTTTTATCCTTTGATTTAATTTTGTCATCTATCCTTCAAGATGGATTTGCCGCCCATTGTGTGTTAATGTGCAATTAATCATTAGCTGCTGCTCTCAAAAAAAAAAGATGCCAGGAATAAACAAAAAAACAGCCTGGGCCACTTCTTCTTTCCCTAAATATCTAATTTCTTGTTGTTGGTGGGGTGAATCCATAAAACCTTGTGTGGGGGCTGCACTCTCACTTTCCCCAATTCTGTGATCTCCATGTAACCCTTGTGATCCTCTGGCTGCTTGTTATTAGACATTAGTTTTCAGGTTAATGACAAGATTTGCTGTTAGGATTGAGTGGTTCTTTGTTTAATTGTGGGTCTTCTGGGGAAGCAAATAAGTGATTGATTGCCTTGCTTTCTCTGCCAATAAAGCAAAATAAACCTCAGGAAGTTAATGCTAAGAATAAATTAATACTAATTATGAAATGTTTAGTAAGCTAGTCCAAACAAGGGTAGCTTGTCTCTTTTTACTTCTTTTGGGTTTCTTTTGTCTTCACTTAGTCTGCTGGGAGACAGAAGGGAAAGCTTTGTAAGCTTTCCCAAAAGTATCATAACTCCATTCTGCCTTTGCCTGCTTAGAGTACGAGGGAGAAGAAGCTAGAACATTAAAGGGCTGAAGTATAATTTTAGCTTTTAAAAAAAAACTCCCTTTTTTCTCTATTCCCCCACACGCTTTAAATTTAAATCTGATTTAATGTACGTATTTTGGCTTTAAAGGTGTTCTGCAGGAAGTACAACAGGGTTGCATCCCCACAAATTTGTAAATTTTAAAGGGACACTGACAGTTTTAAAAGATACCTTTGTTCAAAAAAAAAACCTTTGTGATGTGTGTTATCAGTAATATTGTATATTATTAAAAGCAAAAGAAGTTTGAAAATCTCATTTACTTTTCATCATTTCTGCTGTTTATTTACTTTTAGCCTTGACTGCTGTTAGAGGTTTTTTTCAATGTACAACTTTTGAGACAAATCGAAGCCCCAAGTTTCACATAAGCATGTAAGGAGGCCCAGGCTTCATGATTTAACACTACATGTCCTACCATAGAGAAGAACTGATATATATTTATAGGAGTGCCAAACTATCATAATGGTGGGAGCCATAAGCTATAAAGTTTTATGGAAATGTGGCATTATTATCATTGTTGCTATTATTAATGTACAGATAGATATCCTGTCAGGTACGTATTCAATCAGCTAGAAATAACAGACTCCTTTTGCCCCATTATTATGGACAATATGTTCTAGTCTCCATTTATAGATGAGACAGAGAAACTATACTGTGTAGCATTGAGAAGGCTGTAAATCATAAATGTTACATATATCCATAAGGCAATCAGGAAAACTCTAAAAGAAAGGACTATTCAGTTGAGTTAAGTTAAAATGCCAATTCCTTGGGCCAGAATTTTCAAAGCCCCTCCACACATCTTTCCCCTTTTCAGTCCCTAAAACATTCTTACCACATGATGCAGCAGGGTCTGACTGGCTAGGCAACAGCTCTACCTCAAATGCTAATAGTTCAGTCAGTCAACAAGTGTTTCTTTAGCACTTATTATATGCCAGGCACTGTGCTAGGTTTGAAGATACAAATACAGTGAATGAAACAATCTCTACTCACATGAAAAAGAATTCAAAGTACCCCTTTTAAGTATCCATGTTTACATCTGTGTATTATCTTTGACTCTATGTTCTTAGGGATTTTTTTTCTCTTTAGATTTTTATGTCTCCAGCTACCTTTTATATGTCTCTTATGCCTACCTTTCCTCTACCCAGCCAATATGTACCAAAGAGATTTAAACTGATTTTAATTTTAGTGTTTGTAAAGCATAATTAAGATAGCTAAGCCAGTAGTGTAGGAAAAATAAATCGCGTAATGCGTTCCAGAACCAAGTAAAAACTACTTCTGTGTTTTACATACTACAATTCCATTCCTTTGGAGAAGATAAGCCAAGAATTAACTAAATCTGTTTCGATCATATTCCCCAGATATGGGTTCTCCCTAAGGGAAAAGCCAATTTTGCAGTATGAATAAAGTGGATTTAGTTTTTTTTCCCCATCCAAATTGCCTGACGGATCGTAGCATCACAGGACTCCATAGCACGGGCATCCCTTTTCTCTACTTTGTCAGTAAGCCTAAATCCTGGAACTAGAATTTCTGCCTTTGAGGCACACTTCTATCTCCTATAAGCATGCCCAAGGTCACCACTAGAGTTCCTCTCCAGGTCAATGGTGGCTTGTTGTAACGGCAGTTAGCTCCTCGGAAAGAGAGTGATAGTGTATATATGAACTGAACAATACCCTTCAGAAGTAATGTCTGAAGGAGAATGTGGATTTCACATTATTCTCAGATGATAACTACCTGGGTTTCATCAAAATATAGCCTAAGTAGCGGTTTCTTATAACACAAAAGCCAAAACCCATCATTTGTCATCCAAAGTATTTAAGAGCGCACACATTCCAAAAAAGCTGTCCAGATACTCTAGAAACTTACGTTCTGAGACAGATTGGGGAAGAAGGGGAGGGACAGAGGAGACACAACAGATGTACTCAAACAGTTACAATAAAAATGCTGCTTTTGCCTGATTTTAGGTAATTATCAGTAGCATTACTTCAGTTCCTTGACCTCTGAGACCTAGCTAAATGGTACCATTTTAGAAACTAGGAGATCTCTGAACTTCCTTGGTCTGCATCTCTTTGTGGATGCTGTCCCTGATCCTGCTTTATGTAACAAGCTTCTCTGAATCGTCATCCTCTGAAGATAAGCTATTGTTTCTCTTTTCCTGTCTCTCTGGCTATTTATACTGGCCAAATGAAAAAAGAAGGTGAACCCTAATGCAGGTAATTCAGTCAACATCAATAACTAATATGGATAATTTCCAGTCTTCTTCCAAGACTTGTCAAGGGGCGGAGGATGTACTAAGGTGAACACCTTAGAAATATATTTTCAATTTACTTGCTGCATCTTAGTCTCCAGTACATGAGGGAAATTTGCAGGTCAGTCTTTGCAGAGACCTTCATATGATTCCAATCCAGAGATTTATAGACCCCAAGTATGTTTTAGTCATAAAGCAATCCATCACGTCCATTTTGAGGAGATTCTATGAGGAGGATCCCAAGATGTCACCTTCCTCTTTTTCATAACGTATTTTGTCATGTTTATATATTCTAAAACATTTATCTATTGTGTTCAAAAACTTTTCAGGCATAGCCAGTCACCTCTCTTCCCTAGTGCATTAAAATTCTATTCTTTCTCTGGGTTCCGGGAGAAGAGAGATGCTTCACAATTTAAACTGGGCATCACTGACCCTCATGTGTGTATGTGGGCCCCTTATTTAGAGTGGCCAATAAATCTGGGTTGGTATGATTTATGTTGTGTTTGCTCTATGTACACGTTGCAAAGGCTTCCCTCTTCCTCCCCAGTAATTCCCCAAACATGCTTTTCCATTGTTTTATTTTTACACCTGTTCTCACGTTCCTAAGTTTAGTGTTTCAAAAAATAATAAATAGATAAAATATTATTTCCCCTTTTTAAGAGGGGAAAAATATTTTATTTTATTTTTTAACTGAACCTAAATTTGGGGCCTAAACCATATGACAGTGTCCCTTTAAAATATAGGCCACTGCCCTTCTATTGGCATTTCTAGGGGAAAGTGTGGAAAAGCATCATCTTAACTATGAAATTCTACTTCTTACTGTTTGAATTTTCCACACTGACGTCTGCTGGATTGGTGAGGAGGTAGCCAAGTCATCAAAAATGTCCATAGAAGTGAACACTTAAATGAGACTGAAATATTTCAACCTTCTAGTTTCAGGCATTTGTGTCATAAATTTTCCCTCAGTAGTTAAGAAAGTTCCATTCATTGGAAAGATTTTTTTTATTTTTAATTTTTCCTCATTTATTTATTTACTTATTTTTGTGGGAAGAAACTTGGTTTGATTTTTTTCCTTACATCTTGCCAGGTGGTTTTCTCCATTTCATTTTTACAAAGTTCTTTTTACCCCCATTTTATTTTTTTTTCTCTCCAACCCATACACCTTCCTTTCCTTCCCTTCCCCCTCCCCCCTGTCTAGGGAAAACATTGCAGCCCCTCCCCTCAGGCTGTGAGAGGGGCAGGCAGTCCTGGTTCCTCTCATGTGAACGCCAGTTGAGGCTCCATGAACCTGCTGCAGAAGGTACTCTACCAGGTCTGCTCTCTCCTCTCTCCCTAGACACCAAGCACATCACATCAGAGACATCCCCGGTCTCCATTATCCATTCGGTTTGGGGTATAGCAGGCTTGGACACTCCAGCTGTCTAAGGGTGGGAGGGCCACATTTGTCTATCTGCTATTTGCCCCATAGCGTTCTTCGATCTCAAAGGTCTTTTGCAATTTATAGACTAGAAGATGTTTATCTTCCTTCTGATATTTTAATTTTTTTTATTTCTTTTTTTTAACTTCTAGATTGATCTGGTAGAAGTGGGTGGAGGGTGAAGTGATCCATATGAAGAGAGACTTGGGAGAATTCATCCTTCCAACTGATCTAGTTAAGCAGCTTTATCAGCAAGCACTTTCCCCAGTATGCCCCTTACTTCCTGAAGTGCAGTTATCTTCTGAAAAGTGACAGCCGAGGATATGAAGGCCAGTCGGATTTGTTCCATCTCTCGCTGGCTTCTGCACTTAGAAACACCAAGTCCCCAGCTAGAGAAGATGGATTGGCACTGGTCTCCAGTATGAACACTTTCATCCCAGCCCTAAGAATCTGGCCTCATCCCTTTCAGTGCCAATCATTTTAATAAAGATGATGGCTTGACTAAGTATGATGAAGTTTGGTAAACCACAACTAGCCAAGAGGTTATATAAATGATTGAGGAATTTATGAACTTAGGTCAGCAGCAATATTAGCATTGGAGCTGTTATTCTAAATTTATGGGATTCATTTAGAGTTCAGGAAAGCTCTATAAAGCAAACCACCACCTGAATACTAGTCCTTACCTGAGTTCTCTTCCTTTCACCTTCATTGTGAGGAGACAGGAATTTATAAGGGGAGTAAAGCAAATATGGCCCCAAAAAGAAATAGAACCCATTCTTAGTCAACTGCTTTTTGGATCTTAATTGCACTTTAAGAAATCAAGATAATGAGATACCACTTTTTAACACCTAAAGGAACTAGTCATCAAGAAGATGTGGAGAAGGATTGCTTTTCTAAGACAGCTACATTTTAACACTGACATTTTGTCCATCTGCTTTATTTTCTTTTAGTACCATAGAAAACCAAATGCTTAGCTCATCAGATCTTAATGCATCACTGAGAAGAGGCATGCCAACTTAGGTAAAATGAGGCTCTCACTCTGCTCTTTCTTTCTTCTCAGGTCCAGAAGGGGCAAACCTCTTTATTTATCACCTTCCACAGGAGTTTGGAGACCAGGACATTCTACAAATGTTCATGCCTTTTGGAAATGTTATCTCTGCTAAAGTCTTCATTGACAAACAGACCAATCTGAGCAAGTGCTTTGGTATGTAGAAGAAACCAAGCGAGATGATTACAATTTCTTCCCAAGAGAGAAGTCATGGAAAGGCTGATAAATATTAAAAAGAATGGAATAGAATCTTCCCTGAGTTTTGGATATTTCCTAATTTTCCACATGTATAAAAGCAATGTCACATAGTAGGACCACACACCTCAGGTTCAAATTCCAACTCTGACACTCTCAAGTTCCTTGACCTTGGGCAAATTATTTAAACTCTTTGGGCCTCAGTTTCCTCCTCTATAAAATGAGAGTTTAACTTGATCAGCACTTCTCAAACTGTGGGTCTCGACCCCATATGTGTCCATGAAGAATTTGACAACAGTAAAAGGTTTCTGAACGCACAATGATCAAAAATTAATTAAAAATCAAACGCATAATGAATCAAAGGTGTTTGTGGCAGCTCTTGGCAGGCAAGTTCACTGCAGCCTTAGTTCTGAATACAAAGCATGAGCACTTTTGTACTGCCCATGTCCTCAGGCCACACAATGCCAATGAATGCTGCACTGAATGGAAAAAGTTTTAAGAAGCCCTGAACTAGGTGACCCGTAAGATTCCAGCCCATTCTAGTTTTGTGTAAGTCTTTGTATGGATAAAGTAGTTCGATAGGATATGGACAGAACAGCTAAAATCTGACGGATGTGGCAAACAAATGTAACTAATCGTGCATCATGTCAGCAGATTCCACTTAGTGCATTATTCATCCTTATTTAAAAATATCTATTCTCCATTGTATAGTAAAAACTGAATTTTAAACTCTATAGATTTAACCCAAAATAATATGTCAAAATGCCCGAGAATAATATTAATAGCTTACATTTCTGCACTTTGGTGTTTACAAAGTGTTTTCCTCAAAACAACTTGCAGATCACCCGAGTGTCATTATTCCCATTTTAGAGATGAGGTCACTGAGGCTCAGGGAGGTTAAGTAATTTTTCCACCATCATACAGCTAGTCATAATTGTCAGAGGCAAGACTCAAGCCCAGGCCTCCAGGCCCCACATCCCATGCCCTTTCCATCAGGACTTGCTGCTTCTCATCTTTGTAGAATATTCTGTAATCTATACTGACATAGACCGACAATACAGACATTTTGTCCCTGATGACCAACTAATTGGGCTCTAATATTATCTGGGTATTATGATGATGGGTGCTTGATATTATTAAATCTAGATTACTGAGCTTAGGCTCAGAAGGTTTGAGATTTCATCCCATGGCTTCCATGTAACTAGCCATGTGACCAGTGGCAAGTCATCTATTCAATGAATGGAAAAGCTTTTATTAAGCGCTTACTATATGCAAAGAAGAGGGACGGGACCAATCATTTATCAAGCACCTGTTACCATGTGCCAGGCATCGTGAAAAGAGCTTTACAAATATTGTCTCATTTGCCCAGCATTGGAGATACAAATAGAAAAGCGGAAACAGTCTCTGCTCTCATTGAACTGACATTCTAGTTGGGCATATAAGACATACGTTTAAGCTGCAAGCCAGATGGGGAAATCCCATAGTCCTACGACTCTCTGAGCCTCTGGTTATTCCCATCTTTAAAAGGAGGATATCAGTGCTATCTAATTCAGAGGAAAATGCTTCATCAGCTCTAAAGTTCTATAGAAATGCAAGTTATTCTATAATGTACTCTGTTAAACCAGAGATTCAGCCATAATACAGACCAAATCATGCCTTACTACCATATGCAGTCATGTAGAGTGACCATATCTCTCATAATGCTAGTTAAAAATCATGGAAAGGAAAATAAATGGCAGGTAAAGAGTTGGGATAGGACCCACCCTATGTATTAGAATCTTAATCCAGAAAGATAATATTTAGGTCTACTCCATGCTTTTGGGAGGCTTCTGGGGCAGAGATTGGGGGTGATGGAATCTATTGGCCCCAGTGAATTAATCCTGCCTTCAAAGGATGCCGTTCTTTCCCCTGGGAGTATTTTATTCACTTAGCAAAATCGAAACTATTGTGAAATAAAACACTGGGGAGGAGGAGGGGGAAAAATTACATGGTAACTTTATTATATATTTAGAAGGAATAGCAAGTTGTACATATGTGATTTTCAGTTTCGTGTACAATCATCTTTTTTTCTAGTCTATGTTATACAAATGCTTGTTTTCTCTCTTAAATTCAGGATAAAATAAAATTTTTTTTAAAAATTTCTATTAATTAGGAAAAATAACCAAATGCAACAACATGATAGTGAAAGATGTTACTGTAAATTATCATTAGGTGATACCCAGCAGCATAAAACAGTTATGATATGACCAAGAGATTAAGGGTAATAAGTATAGCTAGAAAGAGAAACAAACAGAATCGCATGAAGCAGAGGGTGAAGCCACAGGGAATTCTCAAAGAGCAAAAGAACAACTTACTATTTTTCCTAAACTGGTAATGGGTAGCCAGTCCAAAGAGATGGCTTTAACTTCTGATATTCCATTATCATTATTCCTCCTTAATGTCTGTGCTATCATCCAGAAAGTTCTGAGAGCTCTATGGTGACGGGAGTTGGGTATGTCAGGTATATAAAGCTACTATTTTTATTCTGTTGGAGAAGCTATCAGTATGGGCCTATTATATTACTGTTACTCCTTTAGCAAGCAGACCAACCCTCTTGTAACTCTTCCTGAGATGAAGGGTAATGGGAGTCAAACTGTTATGTAGGATATGTGAGATATCTTAAGTCACGTCTCCAAGGTGGCTAAACAGTGCCCTGCAAGAGACCACAAGGTACTGGCCTGGTTAGTTGTTGGAGAGAGTAGTGTCTTGAGTGTCTTGGAGATGGATTTATTGTGGTTTTAGAAAGCCCTGAAATATTTCCCTCCTTTTCCAACCTTACCAGAGTCCCTGTGATCATACAGTCCATAGCTGTTGCCTGTATCACAGATTGTGTTTTCAGATTGGATTTGTTTATAAGCAATTTGAGGGAGGAGATAGTTTCACGTCAAGTCCTTGGAACAGTGCCTCGCAAATATTTCACCTTCCTATACTCAAGTAGACTTGCTTCTTGTGGTCTCTTTCTCTGGACATCTTGCCAACTTTGCAGACAGAAGGCAAAAAGAAGAGGAACAGAAGAGAAATCAAAGAGAAGCTAGAGTTAAAGAGAATTGGTTGGTCTAGAATTCTGGGCTATTGGGCGATAGAATATGAGATGTGGCTGGTCCAGAATTACCTTAGGGAACTCAGCAAATTGGGTGATAGAACAATTCAGATCCTAACTCTGTCACCTTTGTGACCTAAGGAAAGTCAATTAACCCATCTGAGCCTCAGTTCACTCATCTGTAGGTTAAGGGGAGAAGAGGAGAGAATACACATTTATGTAGTGCCTACTATGTGCTAGGCACTGTGCAAAATGCTTTTCACAAATATTATCTCACTTGACTATCACACCAACCCTATGAAGTAGGTACTATTATTAGCCCCATTTTACAGTTGAGGAAACTGAAGCAAACAGAAGTTAAATGCCTTGCCCAGGATTACACAACTAGTAGGGGTCTGAGGCTGGATATGAGATGTTACCTTGAATTATTTCTGTATCCAAATAAATAAGTCTCTAGCAGAAGTTAGAACAAACTATCAACAGAATTCTGATTTTCTCATACTTTTGTTTCTTTACAGAACCACTAGTTTTTTTAATTTGGGGTCCTCTTGAATAACAGCTATCATCTACTTTTTTAAAAAAAATTAATCTTCTCAGGTCACTGGATCACCTCATAGAGAGATTAAGGCTAGATATACACAAATCAGTTTGCCTCAATTCAGTTGGAGGGCAAAGGACATTGAATTCAAACAATTCACTTCTAAGTGTTTGGTTGTTGCTGCTGTTGTGTGTTTAGGTTGGGAGAGAAAGGATATGTCTCCACTATGCCAAAGAACAAACCTCACTAGCTTTTTCGCCAATTATTTCAGTGTGATCTGGATAGCCAAATTAAAACCTGTGGCTAAGGGGAACAATGTGCAGATATGTCATTTAAAAACTTGAAAAACTGTCCGTACCCCTTACCGATTGCAATTGCAAAATGTCAGCGAGACTGTAAAGCGCTATCTATTCTAACCTGTGTTTTTCTTTGGCTCTCTCTTCTCCTCACCCCTTCACTCCCTCTCTCCCTACCTTTTTCTTCTATTTTCCAGGTTTTGTTAGCTATGACAATCCTGTCTCTGCACAAGCTGCTATCCAAGCTATGAATGGCTTTCAGATTGGCATGAAACGCTTGAAGGTCCAGCTGAAGCGTTCCAAAAATGACAGCAAACCTTACTGATCTTAACCCCAGAAGCTCACTGCTCTTATTTTAGCTTTCTTAGGGTAAGTCCCATGAGCCAGCCTGTTCTCCACAGGGAAGGCAAAGGAGGACCACATTGCCAACTTTCACCAAGAGAGACAGTTATTTTTACATTAACGCCTCCATTCCCCTACCCACCCACCCACCCAACTCGCCATTATTAAAACTTGGGCTACTTCTTTCCTACGAGTAAATTCCTCCAGTTGTGCTACTGTACTCTCTTTTGTTTTGCGACTTTGTTTTTTTTTTTCATTCTTTTATTTTTTAAAGAAAAACACACAAAAAATAAATGACATCTTGAAAAGTTAGAAGACAAACAAACTCCAATGTGCAATTTAACTCTAAAACCACTGGTGTCCTTGAGAGCACTGGCCAGGAATATTCCTGGCTGTCTGTCTGGACCTTAGAAAGGGCACCAGAAATTTAGAGTTTAATGTGGTGGCCTAGAGTGAGAGCAAAGCCAAGAGAAGCACTTATTCAAAATTAAGCAAACAAAAAAAAAAGTCTTTCCACTACATGAGTTCATTATAGCAAGAAGGATTTTATTTTAGGGTTCAAAGAACATGAGGTTTATTGGTCAAATTATTACACTGGTTGTCTTTATTTTACCATTGTTTTTATTTTATTTTTAGAAAGGATTAATGTAAAA
>CM053623.1:139576978-139609478 GCA_028646595.1 Phalanger gymnotis | reverse complement strand
ATTAAATAACAACGGTTTCTTACTGATTCTCTCCTCCCCTCGTCCCATTCCCTCAAGAAAATGGTGAATTTTAGCACCTAACGATATATTTTTTTTTTCCAATTTGCTTTTGAAATCAAGTGTGGTGGTGCATTCTGGCCGAGAACTTTTTAATGTGCACTGCAATTTAAACTACTTTTTAAACAAACATTTCCTGGATAACGTTTACAATCGGCCATTGTGCTGGGGATTGTCTGAGCCCTCTGGGTATGGCCTATATGTGCAGAGTACCCAGAATTTGAAACTGGTAGCCCTTTCACTGCCTTTCTGATGTTAGTTTGTTGGACTAAGTGCATCTGAGGAGACTGTACAAGCAGAACTCACTTCTCATTACTGACACACGCAGAAAAAAAATTGCCAACCAAATACCCATCAGCATTAATTACCTGCTGCCGTTTTTCTAAAGTGCCATATTTCTTTTTATAAAATCAAACACAGACATCATAAGGCCGTAACAACCACCCAATGCAAAGCCCTTTCTGAAAAAACATTAAGCAGGTCATTGGCATCTTCTCTGTGGCTGGGTACAATGCTGGTGACCTTCTCTCCCCTCTCTGACTCACTCACCCCTTTCAGTTTAATGTGTATGGATTGTGATAGCCCTGAGGTGGAAAGGACTAGCCTCTCATGATGCAAAAAAAAAAAAAAAAGAAAAAAAAAAAGAAAAGAAAAAAAAGAAAAAACAGAAAAAAGAAAAAAAAAGTTTCCTTCTTATAGCACATGCACTTATGATGAAATGATTTTTATTATCCTCACACGTGTTTACTACTGCTGGGGCCTTCCTTCATCCTCTGAGGGCTATTTGTACTTCCTGCAGCAATCTGCTTAATAACAAAACAGATCGCACATATGTCTCTCATATATATCTATATACGGGGTGTGTGTATATACATATATATAAACACAAAGAGAACTTCATTTGAACCTTAGACTGTTTCACTCAGAATCTTCTCATTTGTCAACCACATAAATTTCCAAAGGTTTTTTTTTTCCAATTTCTTCAGCAAAAACTACCCTCCCTGTCCCCTTTTAGCCCCTCTCCCACCTTCCTCTCGCCCAGAGTGGACTGAGCACTATTCAGGAGAAAGTTGAGGGTGAGCACTTTCAGTTGAGCCTTTATTATTTTGCAGGCAACCAAGATATGGTAGGTTTGGTGGAAATGTCTGTCCCCCCTCCCCTCTTTTATTTCTATGTGTTGTCTTTGTTAAGCAAGTTATCCCTCCTTAGTGAGAAATTGTCCTCCGGTTTACTTTGACTCAGAATATCAAAAGGAAAAGCTGCAAGGGTGCAAAGGGCCTATGCCAGAAGGAAAAACAAAACAAAACAGGGAAATTGCTTTTTTTAAAAAAAAAATAAAAAAATTAAATGTAGAGAATAGTACTTTTTAAATTAAATTAGAGACTTGCAATGAAATGGCAATCCTCAAAGGCATAAATAAGTTCATCTTTCTTTCACCATAGGGGTTATAGTTCTTTGGCTTGTGCTACTCTGGAACCATTTTACTGTTTCTGTTTTTATTATCTTAAGTGCTAATTAACAAGAAGAAGAAAAAAAAACCTGTAGTTTCATTACCTTTTTGGATAATGTCATACAAAAAAAATGTATTTGTGTTTTTTTTGTGCTGTGAAAAATTGTTGTTTGTAGATTAATAATATGATCATTTTGTTTAGAATTACAAAATAGTTTTTTAAGTATTGTCTGAGAAAAGCCAAAGTTAATGCAACCTAGTGGAAACTGTAAGAACATTTGAGTATTGTTTCTGTTTTATTGATGCATTTGGATTTTGTTGTTTGATGGAATTTGAGCCAAAAAAAAATGCAGGCTTTCCTATTTCTACAACTGATTGTACTTATGCATTTTGTACCAGTGGAACTTTTTATACTGGAGATTAAAAAAAAAAAAGGAAACTTTTGTGGCTTACTCTAGTGGGCCCCCTGACCATGACTGATTTCGAGTTTGATTTCTGGTTGGTAGAAAGAAAGTTGGTTTTCTTTTGAGAATTAAAAACTTTGGCTTGCTTTCTTTTTTTCCCTTTGCTTATATCTAGCGTTAGAATTTTGTCTTTTAAAAAGCGGTAAGTTTCACTTTTTATTCTGTATTGTGCAGTTACACAATAAGGTAATTAGAATTAGGAGTACTCAGTCACTTTAAGTGGATAAATGTATCAGTTAAAACTTTAGGGGTTTGCTTTTTTGCTGTTTAGATCAAAGTTTTTTCTGATTCTTCTGTCCTCATTGTGAACATAACCGTGTAGTTGAAACAGTCAAACTTATTTTTGTAACGTATGTTATTGTGTGATGCAGTTTTTTGCTTCTGTCTCCAATATTAAACCATTTTCCTAATACTTGTCTCTCTCTGCGTGTTGTATTGTTAGTAGTCATTATATGTTGGTAATACATCTGCACACCTCACTGTTTCACGTCCCTGTTTTTTTTCTATTTGTTGTGTATAAAAGATACAGTCGATTCCACCTAAGTGAATATCTGATTTTGGGAAAAGGAGGAACTGTGCACTTTAGCTTTCCTCGGTTTATTTCTGTACCACAGCCCATTTCAGCTTTTGGGCCTAGACTTGTTACTTTTTTTCTTTACTAACAGTCGGTCTATGGGTTCACTTAAGTAACTACCTACGGATTTATATTTGCCAAGGCCTTTGTCAGTCATTTGATTACAGAAGCTCATTCTCATATTCTCTCTCTCTCTTTCTTCCCTCCTTTCCTCCTTTCTCTCCCTTTTGCTTCCTCTTTCTCTGCTTCTCTCTTGCCTTCTTTCTTCCTCCCTCTCTTCTCTCACCTCCCATTCTCCCTCTCTCCTTTGGTCTTTCCCTGTTGTGCAAACACAACCTATTCCAAAATGTAGAAAGTCAGTCTCTGATGTCAAATGAATTCAACTGCAAAATGGGAGAAACACCCGACACCCCGACACCACAGAGTGATTTGAACCCAGGTCTTCTGACTCAAGCCTAGTGTCCTTTTTTCCATATTACATCTCCTGCTCTACCTGCTAGCTCTTTGCAAAACTTTAGAAAACTTGAGAGAAGAGAAGGAGCAGCGCTGATATTTCTTCTAATTGTACACTAGTCTATTGGCATATGATGAGTCAACTTTTTTTTTTAGGAACTAATAACGTTTTAAATAGAAGTGAGAGACCTGGGGGTGGGAGGTGGGGGGCAGGGTAGGAAGAAAGCTCACCAAGTGAGCAAGAAACATGCATATATGTATAAATACACAAATATGTATGTATATTAATATAAGAAACATAGGTGTTGCCAATCCATCAATCAGAGATAGAAATAATTTTTTTTTTTTTAAGAAGGAAGCAGCTTTAGTTACTAGGGCTAATGGAAGACAATCTTACTCAGTATTCAGACTATTCTGATTGAAAAGGGGTCAAGTTGGTCATGCTCATCACTGGATATGATGAAGTCCAAATGGAATTTTTAAAATGGAATAAAAACACACTTTTTTTGTTCTCCCCCCCTCCCACACCCTCCCCCAACATACATTTCTATAGCTGGTGTCTGACATAGTTGTTTACAGTGTCACACCCTGGCTAACAGAGATCTAAAGCTTTAAACAGCTTTCTTTCCACCCCTTGCCTCTCCCAAAACCCAATCAAAGCTCACTCAAGAGTGCTCTCTGGAACTTAAGCCACAAACCCCACCCCCCATTCTCTCTCCATCTCTTAATGCTCAGGAATCTGATCGTTTATTTTCAAAGTGCTCTTAAGAGGTTCCATCAATGCTAGTCCCTCTCCTATCTCTCTCCTTCCAATTTCTCTGACGCACAATCTCTGGCGAAAGCTAGCCTACTCCTAACACCCTGAGCCCACTGCCAATGAGATGATCCACTCCACTCCCTGGGGCCTCAGCTGCTCTGTGGGGTCCGGGACAGGGAGCCATTTTAACATTCTCCAGCAGCTCAAAGGTTGAGGGCCCCGGTGGAATGGGGAAAGGGGGCTTCTTCCTATAAGCCCAACACACCCCAATGGGCCATTACTTCTGCCAGCTCCAACCCAACTCAGCTGGGAGCTAACCACTAGACTTCAGATTTCTAGGCAAAGCTTCTGCTTTTAATCTTACTATGGCTTTCAGAAGCCCTTATAAGTTCTATGAAGATCCACTGCCTGTGTTAGCAGGGAAGGGATGACTGAGTATATGATTTTTACCTTATTTTATTTTTTTAAATAATTTTCTTTCAAGATTCAGCTTTAAAAATAAAAGATCTACTATCTGCCAACATACAAAGAAAGAGATTCTGTGCTAGTTTAAAAAGAAGAAAAAAAAAAGCCAGTTCATTTAAAAATAACTTCTCCACAAAAGGGGAAGGAAAAGTTAGTTCCCTAAAGTGCTGATGGTTGTATAGTAAAGTCCTTGCTTTAAATTCATTTTTTTAAAAAAAAAAAAACTTCAATTATGTAAAACACCTTTGTGGTGTAAGCAAAATGTTTCTTTGTTCGCTGTGCGTGGACCATCTTGGGAAATGATAGAGTTGTCACCAGACTTACCTTGCTGATAGAAATTCTGTCTGCCCAGTCCCCAGCCATTAAACTTGATCCAAGGAGCTGGTGACTGTTAGCTCACAGGCTAGGAAAACAGTCAACACGAATGTACTGTGAATCGTTCCTGATAAGTGAATAAAACATTGTGACCAAACAATCAGCTTATTCACTTATCAGGAATCGACTGTTCTGCTAATTCGCTAACTGTTTTTGTTCTTCATCTCTGTTGTAGTTCACTATTTTTGCTGTGTTCTGTTCTTCCTCTCATGCGCTAGCAAAATCACTAGGAATATATCTTCGTGTGACCATGAAACGTTATATCGAGTGAAAATGATATCTTAACAAAATCTATGCACTTGCTATCAGGAACACAATACTGGATGTGTCTTATATATATATTGAACTATATAGTACTCGATTTCTTAAATAAAGCTTAAGAAAGGACTCTGTTGTCTGTAAAATTAATGTGAAGATTTTTAAAAAAAAACAATGTTTCTAGAGATTGTTTTGTGTTAAATCTTTGGGGATGCAGAGTTTACATTTTTTTTCTTTGAATTTACATGTATCTGTGGCTTTATGGCTCAATCCTCAATAAATTGGCTTTGGAAACAAGATGGAGTGAGGGAGGTTTCTCCTACTGCTTTGTAGCAAGATATAGCTGCAAAGCCATCCCCTTATTAGTGAGAACAGTGTGTCTCTATCCAAAGCAAGAGATATCACTTCTGCAAATACCAGGACAAAGTAATTCCTAGACTTACAAAAAACCACTTGAAAGTATCAGAATTTTGCCCTAACCTAGAAAAATCCAGCTGTGTTTCTGAATATGATCTCTTTGGGGGTGGATGAAGAAGGGAAAAAAGAAGTTTCTAGAATAATGCTGGTTTATGTCAGTGCCCAGCCAAAGTGAGGTGAAACTCTAAAAGTGTAGCCAGCTGGAGAGCTATGCTTGCTTTATTCAGAATTGCAAAATGAGAGAAAGAGAAAGAAATGGTATTTGATCATTCAGGATGAGAAGAGTAAATTTTCAAAGCACCAGTGGAAGAGGCACCCCACGACATTTGCTAAGCTTAAATGGGAGGCCTGCTGCTTGGGCCTTTCAGAGTTTTTTTGAAATTTTTCCCATAGGGCATTAGTTTGTACAGAACAATGTTTATGTTTTAAAAAAAAAAATCTCAACGTTTAATTCCAAGGAAAATTCCTAGACTTTCTCCACTTAGGGGCTAAACTATAGCCAGACATTCTAAGCCTTCATTCAACCCAACCTCAGGGACCTGTGCTAATGGCAGACAAGAAGAGCATGGATAATGAAAAGTGACAGATAATCCAAAATCCTCTCACTGATGAGTCCAACAAAAAAACTTGCCTCTCATGTGTCTTCAGGTAGGGATGAAGAATCAGTTAAAAGACCAAATGGCAAAGGAAGTAGAATCTACACACTGAATAATCCTGGATAATAGAGAAGTGACTACAGAGAGAGGAATTGAAATCCTGCCCCCTTTCACAAGAGTACTTTATAGACAGGCATAAACAGGTGGCTCCCATTTTATGGAGAATGAAATCTAGGCACCACTCAGCACAAGACCTAGGAAACTTACTAAGAAAAGTAATTCCAGAATCTAGCTGCCCCTAACTCCACCATCTCCCTTCCTCACAAAAGCTAGAATATTATTTGTTGAGTAACACATTTTGGGGTTGTAGGCAGAGCCTTCAGGTATAAACAGAAAGCTATACACCCCAAGAAGCCCTGAGGGGCTTTCTATAGATTCATCTCTAGATGCACAAATAACAGTAAGTATAGAATCAATTCAGAGCTGCTGGCCTTCAGTAGTTAAGGTGACCAGTCTTTAAGATCCTGTTTTCTTGAACTGGAGACCCAATCCTAAATGCATTTTGAAATATATATTAACTCTTCAAGATTAATAAGCACCTTAGACTCCATACTGATATATCACTTCCATCATCTCCAATTCATATCTCAGCTGGTAGAGATCCAATGTCACTCACTTTCTTTCCTTCATTACTGTGACTGCTTTGTCAATAATTCCTAATCTTATCCCCTTTCACCCCTCCCAAAATGCCCAGAAATGAACTCTCTCTCTCTCTCTCTCTCTCTCTCTCTCTCTCTCTCTCTCTCTCTCTCTCTCTCTCTCTCTCTCCCTTCTTCCCTCTTTCCCTCCCTCTCTCCTCTCCTTCCTTCTCTCCCTCCCTCCCTCTCTCCTCTACCCTCCTACCCCCAACCCATGGGAACTTGGAGGCTCTAGGAAAGTGGCTAGTTATAGAAAGGGAGAGACTTCAGAAAATCCAACTACTTATGTTAGGTCATTTTTACTGCTACAGAACCCAAGAGACACTCCTAGATAGAGAATATTATTCTTGAGGAGGATCCTAAACTTAAAAGCAGAACTAGGCCAAGTCCCTTTGGGATTAATCATCTCTTTTATCTGGGATCCTACCCCCAACTCCAACTCTCCCCCTTCTCCTAGCCCGTTTTAGCCTCCTCGTGGTGAATAACTGTTGAATCTAATTAAATGTCTTGTGCCCAGATTGGAGCAGCTAGGTGGTACAGTGAATAGAGTGCCTGGCCTAAAGTCAGGAAGACTCATCTTTCTTGAATTCAAATCTTGCCTCAGACACTTATTAGCTGTGTGACCCTGGGCAAGTCACTTAACCCTCTTTGCCTCATCTCCTCATCTCTAAGATGAGCTGGCAAAGGAAATGCAAATCACTCCAGTATCTTTGCCAAGCAACCCCTCACACGAATGAAGTGATTGAACAACAACAAAAAATGCACAGACGAGATTTTAACGCCTGAAAGCTCCATAGAGAAACCAGGGTGGCACAAAACAAGAGTAAACAAAAAACCGACAAGAAACACTAGAAGTAACCAAAAGCCCCTGTCTTTTAAGAGAAAGAGAATGTTCTCCTCCCTTAGGACTAGAAAGCTGGCCTTTGTCCCCCCATCTTCCTTTCTCCTAACAAGGAGAGTTGCTGAGTCTGAAAAGCCAACTCTGGAAAAATGGCTAAGCCCAAAGAAACCCCAAAATTCTTCTGCATAGTTAAGACTCCAGAATGGCTTTAGAACTCTAAAGAGCCTGCTATTTAGATCCAAGCACCTAGTGAATTCATTTGTTCCTCAGGGATTTGATTGAACTTACATTATCAGCTATGGGGATGGTGCTTCATCATTAGCATTTACCTATTATCTTGTTAGATGGTCTCCTAGATGTCATTCTGACAGGTAAGACAGTAGATTGGCAAGATAGACTACGATATTCCTTTGGAAAATGCCTCGCCCATGGACCCAGAAAGAATGAATTGAAGAAGAAGAAGACACAACTCTTGTGCTGTGTAGCCTTTGGCTTAGCTCAGACACCAAGCTTCATCTACTAGTTCATAAAAACCTATTCTGGGGGGGGAGCGGGAAGGAAATGCAGCAGGTGATGGGGCCAGAGGGAATTCCCTAGCCTAGTGAAAAAGCTTGGAGCTAGCTAGCTTATCCCAAGTGACTCAAAGTACTTGGAAATCCTACTTCCAATGCAGCAGTTTCCAAACATTTTTGATCATGCACCCCAGCAGTAATACTACATATATATCATATATACACACACACATATGTATACACATATATATACACACATATAAATATATGTGTAGTTATATATATTTACATATAGTACACACTTTTAATATATGTATGTTTTGGGGTTGTATACATGTACTACCATACTAATAATTATGTAAATGATAAAATACAAAATTGTTGTTTAGTCATTTTTCAGTCATGTCTGACTCTTTGACCTCATTTGGGGTTTTCTTGGCAAAGATACTGGGGTGGCTAGCATTTCCTTTTCCAGCTCATTTTTTAAACTGAGGAAAAACTGAGGCGAACAGGTTAAGTGATTTGCCCAGGGTCACATACCTAATAAGTAAGTGTCCAAGGCCAGATTTGAACTCATGTCTTCCTAACTCCAGGCCTGGCATCTGTCCACTGTGCCACCCAGCTGTCCTAAAAATGAACAAGATAAAGATGAAATAATATTTGATCCTAAGTCAATAAGAAGCCACAGGAGTTTACTGAGCAGGGGGATAATATGGTCAGACCTGGAAAATTGTTCTGTTAGTTGTATGGTGGATAGATTAGAAAGAAGAGAAACAAAGCAGCTAGCCCAATGACGTGACTATTGCAGTAATCCAGCTGAGAAGTGATAAGGACTTGGACTAGGGGGTGGTGGGTGACTGTGTGTGTGGAGATCGGGGGACATATGTAAGATGTTGTAGACGTAGATATGAGATTTGGTAATAGTTTTGGATATAAGAGATGAGGAAGAGTAAGGCGTCAATGATGATACCAAAGCTGTCAAACTGGGTCACTGGAAAGATGGTGGCGCCCTACATAGAAATAAGGAAGCTTGAGAAGAGAAGCAGGTTTGGAGGGGGTAAAGATAATATAATGAGATTTTCAGTACACATCACAACCTATTCCTCTTCATCTGTGAGATTCAATCTAATCAAATGAAAAAATCAAATGAAAAATCAAAATGAAAAAGAATGAAGGGTAGAGCTCTTATCCATTGGTCATCACTCCAGAATACAAAGCTCATCCCCCATGAGCTGCTAACCCAGCCTCCAGGTAATCTAAGGGGCAGGTAGTGGGTCTGCTAGGGGAAGAAGGTTAAAAGAATTTTTCCAACAGCACACGATTGGCTGCTGTTGTGGGTGCCCAAGCAATGGTTAGAATATAACTTCTCTGAGAGACCCACATTTAACTCAGAATGAGGGCTTGCAGGGCAGAGGGCAGAGATAGAGAATAAGACTAGATGTAGCTGTGTTGGAGACAAATCCCACAGTCAGCTCTTCTGGAAAGCATGGGATGGGCTTCCCCATATTCCTAACCTCTTATTAGTTGATCACATTCTTTGGGGCCATACCCCCCACTTTGGAAACCACTGTTATAGAGAGTGTAAGCACTTAGACCCCGGGAGTTGCTCCCTTGGTTGCACCCTCTAACAGACTGAATTATCCATCCAGAGCTCCATGAGATGGTTCCTACAGCACAGTAAGACCTTTAAGATATATAGTCCTATTCTAAGCAAATCATTCAATTCAATTCCCCCACCACCCAGTCAGTCTCAGCTTGGGTGGCAGAGTTTCTGTATGAACACTGATTCCTACAATAGGTTTTAGGATTAAGTAGGCACTTTTCCTTTCTAACCCTAAATTGATTTTTTCCCCTTGTGGAAATCCCTATAAAATCCCTTGTCTCCACTACAAGCCCAAGACAAATCCATCCCACTGTGAAAAGTGATAACTGGGCCTTATATAATTGGAGGAAGGGTATACAGAAAAAAAAGAAAAATTAACAGAGTTCTGATGACCTTGGCTATGAGCATTAATTGCATTTCCTTTTCCTTCTTCCCATGAGGTTTTTTTTTGTGAAGCTATATACTATATGTGTGTATGTGTATATATATATATACACCATATGTATATACTATATATATATATATATATATATGTGAAACTATATACACAGTTACTTGGATATAGCAGGTGCTTAATAAATGTTTAGTTCTATTTGACTGACATGAACACATGTACATCACTTTTTCAAGGACACTTTTCCAACATTCAATCTCATGTATGCCTATCAACAACAAACCCAACTGTAGAGCATCTAATTCTCACACATAGGTAATGAGAAAGAATGAATGAGGATGGAAAGCTTGAACCTGCTAGCAGGTGAATAAAATAAATGGCAAGACCTATTGATAAAACAAGATGAAGTAGGATTTGGAGTCAGAAGCCCAAGGCTTGAATACTTGAATAGTTCTAATTTGAGTACATCACAATCTCTCTGGGCCTTAATTCTCTTAACTAGAGAAGTATGCTGCCATGGAAAGAAAGAGTGGTGGATCTGGAGACATAGGATTTGAATCCAAATCCTCCCTCTGCTACTTTCTTTCCATGTGAATTTGGGCAAATCATCTAACTTCTTTGGGCCTCATTTTCCTCATCTTTAAAATAAGGGCATTGGATGAAATCACCTCTAAGATCTCTTTCACTTCTAGATCTGTTATCCTGTGTGATTTCTATGATAAATCCTTTGATAAAAACAATGCTCCAAGTTATCACTGCATTAGTCTGATAGCAAGAACCTGATTCATTTTGGTGGATAGGATAACCTGGAGACCTCCTAACTCCCTTTCTGTATACTGTGTTCTTCTAACAACTCAACCTAAAAACTCAATGATGTCTTCAAAAGCCAATTAACAACTAGGTCACAGAAGCCATTCTTAATATTTGGCAAATAAGACACTCCACAACAACAAGTTTTATAAGTTGAATATGGTCCTCATACCTAAACCAGGGAGGACAAAGCAGAGAAAGAGAGCTATAAATAAATTTTTGATGAATATTAACATAACAAATTTAAATAAAATCTTAACAAATATCTGTAGTGCTTTAGGTGTTATAGTGTGTAGAAAAAAGGATTTGGAATCATAAAGACCTGAATTCAAATCTTGTATCAGATACTGACTATGTAACCATGGGCAAATCACTTAACCTCTCTGGATCTCAGTTTCCTCATTTGTAAAATGGGAATGGGGGTGATGGATTAGATGATTTTCAAAGTTTCTTCCAACTCAAACTCTGTGATCCTATGATTCTAATATGTCCAAAGCATTATTCATTATGGATGTTTGATTTATACCAGGAATGCAAGGATGGCTCAACATCAGGAAAATATTGAATAATCATACAAACAACAAAAACCATATAATATTATCAGAAGATGAAGAAATGAATTTTACAAAATACAGCAATCATTTATTTTAAAACCCTAAAAAGCATAGGTGAGGATGAGCCCTTTTTCAATAAGCAAAAATGTGTGTGTGTGAGAGAGAGAGAGAAAGAGAGAGAGGCCAAGAAGAATTCAAATCCTGCCTTTCACACTTACTAGTTGTGTGACTCCTGGGAAAATCTCTTATCAAGGCAACTCTGGCCAACTTTCTAAAGACTTGCTATAGGCAACTCTCTAAAGAATTAAGAGAGCTAATTTTGGTAACTCTCTAAAATTTTAAATTGCAGAGAAGATACTGACCCAAATTGGCAGATATAATTTCCTCATCGGCGAGATCCCTACACTATTGGAATCACAAGTCCAGTCCATACACACACACACACACACACACACACACATACACATACATATCCATCCATATATACATACACAAATATGGGCAGCTAGGTAGTGCACTGGATAGAGAATTGGGGCTGGAGTCAGGAAGACTCATCTTTCCGAGTTCAAATCTGGCCTCAGACACTAGCTGTATAACCCTGGGCAAATCACTCCAGTATCTTTGCCAAGAAAACCCCAAATAGGGTCACAAAGCATGGGACATGACTGAAAAACACTTAAACAAAAAAAAAGTACACAAATATAGATAACAAATACATAATTGTACAAGGAGTAGAAGGATTCCCCTTCTCCCTATTATACTTCTAGAAAATCTCTATTTAGCAATAGTTCAAGTTAAAGAAATTAAAAATATAAAAACACTGGCAGAGAGAACAAAGTTATCATTATTTGCAAATTTAGGAAACCATAGAAAAGCAGCAAAGAAACCACAAAGAATCAGCAAAGTAGCAGGATTCAGCATAAATCCATAAAAATCTTATCATTCTTTTCAAAAAAACTACAAAATGCATTAAGTGTTTCAAAGTTAACCTACCAACACACACTCAAGACATCTACAAATATAACTGCAAAACATTCTTTACAGAAACAAAGGAAGACATACATATTTGAAGAGATAGCGAATATTCATGCTTAGGCTATAGCAATATAATAAAAATTAATATTCAAATTAATTTAGATTTAGTGCTAGCCTATCAAACTGTTACAGAACTGGATGAAACAATTTCAAAATTCATTTAAAGAACAAAAAAGTTTAGAATTTCAGGGGAAATGATGAAAAATCATGATGACATAATATTGTCCCATTTCAAACTATATTATGATTTGTATTAGATTATGATTAGTAATTTCAAAACTATTTGCTATTTATTAAAAGTAGATCAATAGAATAGCTTTTTTTTTAGAACCCAGAAGCAAGTGAAAAGAGCAATCCAATGTGTAATGGACCCAAGAAAACTAGCTACTTAGAGGAAGATTCAAGAAGAAATGGCAGAAATTTGGCGTAAACCAGCATCTTTCACCATATGTCACGATAATCTCCAAAATGGATAATATGATCAAAATGCAAAGTGCCATCTCATTAAAAAAAAAAATTAAAGAACAGAAGGGTGTATCTTCTACAAGCAGGGCTGGGAAGAATTCTTAACTAAACAATAGGAGGGATCATAGAAAATAAAACAGATGATTTAAAGCACATAAAATTAAAAAGCTTCTACAGAAAATCTCAAGAGTTTTGTGCTACATTTTTTGCCTGCGTTTTTCCTCAGATTTTCCTTCCAAGGCCTCCTCTCAAAGCAGAACTATATAGAAATCATGGTATTACTGCATGGTAACAGCTAACTACCAGGGCTTCTTAAACTTTTTCTGCAAGAGGCCTCTTCTAGCGTCCAGGCTGAGTTTGCGTGGTCTGAGGGCACACACACTGCAAAACTCGAATGCTTTGTGTTGAGAACCAGGGCTGCAGTGAAGCTGCATGATGCAACACAGGGCAAGCACTGCTAGAAACACCTCAGAGTCATTATGTGTTTGATTTTTAATTAATTTTTGGTCATTGCACATTCAGGAACTTTTCACTGTTGCCAAATTTTTCAAGACCTCATATCTCGACCCACAGTTTAAGAAGCGCTGAAACAGAGATATTCATTTGACTTTGTAGATACTAATGAGACATGAAAAGATGCTGTTTATGACATGCCCTCTCTTAGCTCCAGGCATTTTCGTGGGCTGTCTCCTGTGCCTAAAATGTTCTCCCTCCTCTCTACCTCCTGGCTTCGTTCAAGTACCAGCTTAAATCCCATTTTCTTTTTTTTCTTCTTTTTTTTTTTTGAGGTGGGGAGGTGAGGCAATTGGGGTTATTGACTTGCCCAAGGTCACACAACTAGTAAGTGTCAAGTATCTGAGGTCACATTTGAACTCAGGTCCTTCTCACTCCAGGGCCAGTGCTCTATTTACTGTGCCACCTAGCTGCCCCTTAAATCCCACTTTCTACAAGAAGTTCTTCCCATTCCCTTTTAATTCTAGTGCCTTCCCTCTGTTGCCCATTTCCATATATCCTGGATGTAATTTAACTGTACGTAGTTATTTGCATGTTGTCTCCCCACTTAGATTGTGAGTTCCTTGAGGGCAGGGACCATCTTTTGCCTTTCTTTATAAACCTAGCACTTAGCACAGTGACTGGAATATAGCAAGTACTTTAAAAAAATGCTTATTGACTGATTTGCTACTTCAGTATGGCTCTGGATAGAGTTAGTTTATTCAGAAAGAAAATTAAAGGTAAAAATAGGAAAATTAAGATTTGACTAGATTGTTTCCCTCTCTGCTTTCCCCAAGGGAGGAAAGGGAGTAGTGGGAATCTAGACAAAAACATCCAGAGTGATGAATCTATTCTGTATACCTTACAAGAGCTGATGCATAAGAGCAAAGAAATTCTATCTCTTGTGTTTATTCTTATCTGATTAGTGTATTCAAGCTGATTGGTGTATTCAAAGCTGACTAGAGCCCACTTTTTTCACACTGGCCCATTAATAAAAAGGCTTTAGCTCCTCTTGTCCTCAAAGGCGGCACAACGTTGTAGGTGTGGCTTCTAACACCAACACCCTCAGTTCAAGTATGATGTTGGAACAAAATGAGGCTTGACCTGTTCCTAATGACCTAATCTTCCATTACATCCTCAGTTACACACAGAAGTGGTTATAACCTTGATCTTACCATCACTCACAAGTTTTCTACTTGTTTATGTTCACGAAATCTGAGATTCTTTTTTCTGAGCATAATATAAATCCTAGGTGTCACAGTGGATGGACCAGAAATCAGGGAGAACTGAATATAAAAACTCCCTCTGGCACATACTAGCTGTATAATCCTAGAAAAGTCACTTTATTTCTCTTGACCTCAGTAAATGAAGATAATAAAGCATCTACCTCCCAGATTGGTGGTAGGGATCAGAGGAGATAATATTTGTAAAGCCCCAAGCACAGTTGTTGGCACAAAGTAGACACTTCATAAATGCTTGTTTCCTTTTTTCTACTAATAAAATTGCAGCTTCTTCTGCTTTTGACCATTTGACAGTGTCGAGGACTTTGATAACCAGAACTTTCTTTTCTGAGTGTTCAATAGCTATAGTTGCCAAGGAGTCAGGGGCCCAAACACTCACAGAAGCAATTGTCACGGTACATCTCCAGGGGCGTTGCTTTCCAGGGATGGTGGTTGCAGGAGCTAGGTCGAAGGACTAGTTGTCTGAAGACCACTGCCATTCCTGGGGTTTTCCTGCTCACAACTTCTTTATCCAAAACAAGACAGCAGGGGAAATAGTAGGAGGTGTCAGAGTAATATGAGATGAGAAGGAGAGGGAACTCTTGCAGAATGTTTTTAGGGAAGTGTGAGGCAAGGTCCTTAGTTGAAAAGGGGGAGGGTAAAGGGTGTAGCTTTAGGGGAGCTGAGAAGTCTGGAACAGCCCTATAGAGAGAAGGTGCAACAACACTTTGGCTAGCAGCTGTTGTGGTGGGGGTGTAAGACCCAACAAGACCAGCCACAAGAGTTTCTTTGATCTGCTTTTCTAAGGAAAGCAACTTTAAGGGGTTGACAATCTCACTTTAATCAAACATACATATATCATTCACCTAGTTCAGGGGGAAAAGCCGGCACCCTGAACTTCAGAGCAAATACAAATAGAAATTACAGAGACAATAACAACAGAGCAAACGACACAAACCGGTCTATCCATAGCAATACATAGTTACCAGGGAAGCATCAACATCTGGGTTTCTTCAAAGCTGGGGAGGTGGGGGCAGGGGGGGTAGGGTATGGTCCAGCAGCTACCAAGAGTCTCCAAATCAACACTCTTTCAGTGAGTGAGAGCCCCAAAGGCAAAATGCCAACCTCTGAGTTTATATACCGTGTTCAGGGTCAAAGGGTGTCACAACGTGTGACTCAAACCCACATGACCTAAAAGCATCACAAACATGCAACTCAAACCCATGTAAACCACGCTTTCCCTTGAGGTAAGCAGGTCATCAAAGACTCCCAATTTAATCAAAGAAATAAAGGCCAGATCCATCAACGGCATTTGATTAAAGAAGTGCTCCAAAAGAGAAAACAGTAAAAAAGTCTCACCTTAATTACCGATAAAGAAGGTAGAGGAATCTATTAGGGAAGAGCAGGACTGCCTTGCTGCAGTGAGGGCTCAGTTAAGATTAGCTAACAAATTTGTAGTGACCCAATGGCACAGTTGCATGAATTCCTCTGGCTCCTTTCAATAACGTGTGAATAGGAACAAAGGGGGAGGGCTGGGATTTGATAAGGTATAATCAGTGATAAGACAAGGGGTCAAACACAATTTGACAATAGAGATTAGTATAGAGTTGAATTCATACACCAAAAGGTCAAGATAGGGAAAAGAGGATACCTTGTGTAGGGGGTCATGACCTGGAAAAGAACTAAAGAGTGGAGAGGATGGAGATCCCAGTTAGAGGCTATAAGGCATGGGAAAAGATGGAATAATAAAATATTATGATCAGAAAAAATATTTTAGTTCATGAACATGAGCAGTTGTGAATGATGGCAGGATCCCTGAGGGTGACTAACTGGGTATAGCTGAGGGTAGAGGACAAGGCTGTTAAGAACAGATCATGCCAGGTTAAGCTCTATTTCTTCTTTGAAAGAGTTACTAGACAAGTAGATGAAGAAATTCCAGTAAATATAGTTGCAAAATTTCTTATACTGTTTTTGTGAATAATATGGAGATTTTTGTTGTTGTTGAGTCATGTCAGTCATGAACCACTCTTTGTAACCCCATTTGGAGTTTTCTTGTCACTTGACACTGGAGGTAGCTAGGTGGCACAGTGAGTAGAGCACCGACCTCAGACACTTGACACGTGTACTAGCTGTGTGACCTTGGACAAGTCACTTAACCCCAATTGCCCTGCCAAAAAAAAAAAGAAATACTGGAATGGTTTGCAATTTCCTTCTCCAGCTCATCAGACAAGGAAACAGGCAAATAGGGTTAGATGACTTGCCCAGGGTCACACAGCAAATGTCCAAGGCTAGAGTTCAATTCAAGTATTCCTGACTCTAGGCCTGGGGCACTCTGTCCATTGTGCCATCCAGCTGTCTGACATGGAAATACAATGAACAAACATGAAGCAAATTGAATGGCCTTCTTAAATACTAAATATTAGTCATTAATGATTCAATTTCAACTTGTAAGGATTCTAGTGGAGGGTTCTGTACCTGATCTTGTCCTGTTAAGCATGCCATCCATGGCTTTGTCCAAACCAATGGTAAAAAAGTGTTCCTCAAACTTTCAGATCACATAAAGGTTAAAAAAACAGGGAAAGCTGGTGATTCTCAACAGTGTCAGGATCCAAAAATAAGTCAATAGGCACAAAATTGGGCTGAATAATATTTTTAAAAGGAGTTTGAATACTGATAAATGAAATTTTTAACACCAGCTTTAAAAAAATCCATTTCATGAACATAATAAGAGGGTGGTATGGTTCGATGTTATGTCATCTATAAAAAGATGAGAAAGAATCAATTGACTTTAGGTTCAATACAAAAGTGTGTTGTGCTGCCCCCTTATGGTAAAGTCTTATGATAAAGACTGGCATAGTGCTCAGACCAAGGGAGATGACTCACAAAGTAGCAACCCTGATCAGAGCCCACATGGAATATTACATTTAATTTTAGGCTCCATGTCTCAGGAAGGACATTGCTAGCCTAGCAGTCATCAGCAGGAGGGTGATCAGCATGGTAAATGGCCTCAAAATCATGCCACCTGAGGACTGGTTGAAGGAAACAGAGCACTTAGCTAGAAGAAGATGGGGGCAGGAAGAAGTATTACTTTAATGAATATCATGCAGGAAAGAGATTTACAATTATTTTGCTTGGTCTCAGAGGACAGAATAAGGAACAATGAGTGGAAGGCACAGAAAGATTTCAGCTGGATGTCAGGAAAAACTTCCTAACAACTAGAGCCATCCCAAAGTGGGAAGTGCTGCTGTGGGAAGTAATAAGTTCTCTCTGAGTAGAGTTGGACAAAGTTCCAGTTCCCTATCATTTATGTAGTAGAGGAGATTACTGTTCTGGTATGGGTTGGACCAGTTGGCCACTGAGGACCATTCTACCCCTATGATTCTATAATCATGGCATTGCCAAAATCCATGCTTTCCATGACCCTCTCTATTCACCGCTTGGAATAACCCCAGCAAAACCAGAAGTAACAGCTATTATCAGACCCTAGAAACTGGGGTACTGGGTCATCTCTCTGTCCACCAAGTGGCCCCTCTGCTCTGGAGAGTGGATGGGTGGATGGATGGATGGATGGATGGATGGATAGATGGATATATAGATAGATAGATAATGAGGATTCAAACTTGGAAGAGCATGACTGACAGAAAGAGGGGTCAGGAATTTTTTGTTTTATTGGCTGTTCACACCTGGATCCCAGAGCCTCAGGGAAAATTAAAGATTAAATTTTGTTCATGTCTAGCTAGGATTTACCAAAAAAGAGGAATACAGGTGTTCTCCCTACGCAAAAATCAACTTTACATAAAGAATTCTGAAAGAAATTTGCATTCCCCCCCCAAAAAAAAGCCCTTACAGTACTGGGATCTCTGCTCTTGCCTCTTGACTAGGTTCTCCAAGGCCTCCCACCCTCCTACCCCACCACCAGAAAAGCCCCCTCCTGTTCACCCAACCTAAACAAATTGAAGCTCACCATTAATCTCCTTTATATTTTTGTCTTTGTCCTACACTCTTTAATGACTTGAAACAGCTTAAGGCACAGTTCTGGGTAGTTTGCCCAAGGCTAGTCCCCTGAACCCCTTTTTTCCCTGGAATCAGCATTACAATGGCATTATGTGCAAGGATCAGTCCAAGTTCATCTTAAGGAAGGACTACCCTGTTACCAAATAGGGTCCCCACACCCTGAGTTATGGTGCAACTGTTCTGCTGACCAAGCTAGGTCCCTCCACCCAGAACATAGCTGATCAAGTAGGGGGTACAGAGGTCCCCTACCCCTCACCCAGAACATGACCCGGCCTGTTCTGGGAAATTCCACCCTGTACCCTCTACCCTGTTCTAGGAAGCTGACCACCCTGGGAGGGACTTCCTTGTCACAGATTGGTTGGCACCCCTGTACCCTTGTACCATATTCCCAAATTAGCCTTGAGCTATGGATCTAACCAATGGCTGTTCTTTGTTTCTGTACATCATTGCTTCTGCTAGTGACCCTCCCTTTGTGGTTTTTGCCTTTATAAGCCTGTAAGTCCCTCGTTTTGGGGCTGCCTGATTTGAGTATATACTCCAGGTGGTCGCGCACTTGACCAATAAATCCACACTTAAATTTACCTTGAACCCAGGTCTCGTCTCACTGTTATTTTCTACACAACACACCCCCCCCAAAAAACCCAAAACCTTCCAAGTGAAAGCAGAACAAGGTCTGGGAGAGAGCACCCCCAAAGCTGCCAGATCAGGTGCTTGGCTTGAGACCTCTGAGAGAGGAGACCTTTGCGCTGCTCTGCTACCCACCCGAGTTTCCGACCTCGAGTGTATGTCTTCCCTCAGTCTGTATTGGGTACCACTGCCTGTCCTCTCCTGTCCAGGTGCCACCCCCCACGTGGCTGCTCCCTCCCCACCTTCTTCCTCTTGGTTCCGGCCAGAGCCCCACATGGCTGACCCCAAACCAGAGTATTCTCCTCCTCCTCCTCTCACTTCTCTGTCCCCCAGCCCTCAGTTTGAGGGCCCATCCCTCCACAGGTGCTAACACCCCTTCCTGCCTTACTCCCTCCTTCCCTCTCTTCCTCAGGTCCTTCTGGCAAACTCATATCACATAAAATTGCATTATGTAATAATAATTTTCTGTATAGGAATGTGGAACTTAAGTAAAGCAAGAACTCTCTGTACAAAATACTTGATGTACAATATAAGTCCAATACAGGACAGAAATTTATTTTCTTTATGTAAAAAGGAAAGACTTAAGAAACACAAGACTCAAATATCCACTGATGAAAAAAACATAAGCAGCAGTAACATAACTATAGTGTTGCTCAAATTAGCATAAAATAAATATATTGATATCCAATTTAAGTTACAACTTTGGGCACCTTTAGAAACTAATCTATCCTTTCGCTGAAATCGTTTGTTTTGTATAATTTGACAATGCGTTTACAAGATTTTGATACACATTCTCCATTCTTTATCACGAACCACACATTTATCACACTGGATACTATGCATGCCTTTGACAAAACAATCCTTTTTTAAAAGTCTTGCCTTTATTGGACCAACCATGGGCTTTCGATAGGATTTGAATAAATTTCTAAAGCATGTACCCGTGTTTATCTCCTTTGGAATACATTTCTTAACTTTTCATGATGTTTGTGGCCTGGTTAAAGTCCATATTCACTTGGGAATTTCTGTAATTCTGGAAAAATCCTACTTCTTAGAATTCATCAGATTTGTTAGAGTTAGCCATTTCTACAACAGGAACAAGAATTTCATATCCAATTGCAATAATAAATTCCCCAAAGAATTTCGAAGGGCCATGTTTTGGGGTATGAAGATGCCCATATCTTACAAATTCAAACTGACTTCTAAAACTAGTTGTGATATAACCTTAAAAGAAAAAGTGAGTTTCATCAGTAAAAATGAACTATTTTCCTTTGCCCATACTCTAACGAGGGATACTCAGGGTCTTAAATCTCTATCTATAACTAAAGAAAGTCTATATCCAAGGAGTTGGAACTGCCTCAGGTGTCTCTGGGTAAAACAAAATGGCAGACAGCCCTTACAAAATCAAAGACAGCTCAAAAAAGTGTTTCAAGTTGGGAGATGCGAGGAAATCACAGGAAAAAAAAAACGTACACAGCAGCAGCTTTTTTTTTTCCTGCTTCAATTCTACTCCATCACTCAAAGATGAGGTGGTAGACATAGCAATAGATGTGGAATTAGGAAGACTTTGGTTCAAATGTCCCCTCAGACATTTACTAGTTTTTTGACCTGGGGCAAGTCATAACCTCTTTTGGTTTCAGTTTCCACCTCTGTAAAATGAGAATATCAAATGAGATAATAAAGAGTTGTGAAAACCTTAAAGAGCTATATAAATATTAGCTTGAATGCAAACCACTCCAACTCTCTTCTCATCTTGCTTCTTGCCTTCTTCCCCAAGGGGCAACACTGTGCCTTGCCATCATGATTTATGCAGTATCTGAGAGGCAAGAAGAAGGTGAACTCTTCTATCTCTTTATTGTTTCTTACCTAATCTTCTGGCTTTACACCATCCTCTGAACAGCCTGATGGGTGAAATAATCATGAGGTCAAGTCCCAGGGGTAGTTTCTGCCTGAATTTCCTTCTCCTTTCCTTGACATTCTGAGAGAAGTTAAACTCTCAGGTAAACCTGTGCTGTATGGCTTTGAAGAGAAGCCACCCGGCTAGAAGCCTTCGCAACTAACAATCCCAAAGCAAATGTTAAATACATTTATTACAGCAATAAATAATAATGCAAGATGGAGTGTACATGATGTAAACACCTTTAATACAATTCTAATTTTCTCGTTGCTTCAAGAGTCACCAATTGTTATAGCAACAAAACAGAAAAACAGATCACAGTATTAATTTGATATCTCGGCTTCATTTGTTCCACATTTGTGTTACGACTCATGCATAATAAACAACTCAGGCTAAGTAAAAGCAAAAGACAAGAGTGAAAAAGTAGTAAGGGTACACTGGGTTGTCTTCTTTGTTTGATGTTTTTTAAAGTGAAAAGACATAATTTCCTCCCAACGACTACCTGTGAATTTCCTATATAATTTGCTTTCCATTTGATAACTCTCATGGGGCCAGAGAATACCGCTCTTATCTACTTTGATATTATAAGAATAGCAAGAAGCTATTCTTAGAGCCTAGTGGAAAGCACCCTGGACTAAAAGCCTCAATCCTAGGAGTCTGGCTCTCTCCCTAACCAGATTGTGACTTTAGTGAAGTGCTGAGCATATGGTAGGCACTCAATAAACACTTGTAGATCAATAGGCTTGGGCATGTCATTCAACCTCTTTAAGTTCCATGTCTGCGAAACATCGATAATGTATTTCCTGCTTACCTTAAAGGATTAAATAAGGACTACTGTCGATTTAAATCCTGGGGCCCCAGGGGAAAATATTTCAGAGAGTCATAAAGTCAGAAGATATTTCATAGTCACCTTGGCATGTTATAGGACTTAGAGGTAAAATGGACCTTGGATACTGTGGAGCTCAACTCCCCAGTTTTACAGACAAGGAAGTTGAGATACAGACAAATTAAGTATTTTGTCCAAGGGCAGGCAGAGTAGTAAATAGCAGAACTAGACTTTGAATGCAGGTTCTCTAAGACCAAATTCAAGGATCTTTCTACTACACCATTCCAAGGGTCATTTCCCCAACTGGAAGGGAAATGCCATTCTATAATTCATCAGTCAATAAACATTTATCAAGAGTCTATGTACCATATGCTATACCAAATACTGTGGATGCAGAGAAACAGAAAAGACAGTCCTGACTCTCAAGGAGCTCACAGTTTAATAGGGGAGACAACACACAAACAACTATGCACAAACAAGCTATACACAAGATAAATTGGAAATAACGAAAAGAGGGGAGGCATTTGAATTAAGGGGGATTGCAAAGGCTTCCTATAGAAAGTGAGACTTTAAGAAAGCTAGGAAACCAAGAGGGAGAGATAAGGAGGGGGAACATTCTAGGTATAGTGGGGAAGAGAAGGGTGGAGGACAGCCATCTGAAATGCCCAGAATTGAGAGATGCAATGCCTTGTTCAAGGAACAGCACCAGGGCAGAGTTGAAGGGTGTGGGGGTATGAGGTATAAGAAGATTGGAAACATAGAAAGCGGACAAGTTATAAGGAGCTTTGAACTACCAAAAGGATTTTATATTTGATCCTGGAGGTGATAGGGAACCACTGGAGTTTATTAGTGGGGAGCGGGGTGAGATCACGACAAATTGTCATCTAGCCTTTGAAAAGGGCCCTTTCTGCTCTTAGACAGCTCTCATTGTTAGGGAAGTGAATTTGTTTGTTTTTCTTCTATGAATGCAAAATCTGCCTCTCTTCAATTTCTCCTAGACCTGCTCTCTGGAGCCAGGCAAAATAACACTAATCCTTCTTCTATTCAGTAGCTCTTCAAATGTTCAGAGACAGAAAATATGTCTCCCTCATCACCTAGAGGATCATAGATTTAAAGCTAGAAGGAAACCACTGCCCCTCGTTTTACAGATTAAATGACCTTCCCAGTATCACACAGACCAACAAGTATCTGGGGCAAAATTCACCTCCCAGGTCCCAGGTCATTTTGACTCAGGGGACAGTACCTATCCCCTACACTAGTAGTGTTGAATTCAAATAAAAATAGGGGCCGCTAATCCCTCCATAAGGATCCCTGCTGGCTGCATATTGTCTTGGTTTTAAAATGTAATGTCGTCTGTTTGATTGTAGTTTTATTTATTTTGTTACGTATTTCCCAGTTGCATTTTAATCCCATTCAGGCTACATGTTTGACACTCTACTATACACCATACTTTCTTCATATCGTCTTTTCCCTAGGATAAATATTCTCAGTCCCTTCAACCAATCCTTGTATAGTATGGTTCTGAATCTCCTTGCCATCTTGACCACCTGTAATGAATGGGCAAGCTCGATTCAGGCCAGGCCTCTGGGAGGTTTGGTTCTGTGTTGGAATAAAATGAGGCGCTCATAGGTCATTTAACAGTCACAAAAATGAGGTTTGCTTTGCTATCTTACTGAAAGGATGTTCAATTGACTTGAGTCGAAGAAGATTCCCACCTCTCCCCTCCATGTGGGCACTCACCTGGTCAGTGTGTCAGCAGCGCAGGCTATAGTGACTTCTGCAGCTCAGGATATCCCCTGTCTAAAGGCTCCAACTCCACTTGGGTGGCCCTTTTTGTGCCCTTAAGTGACCAGGAAGCCAAGTCAAGAGGGCCAGAGGCTATATTGGAAGTGGCATCATGGGAGGGGCAGCTGCAGCCTTAGTCCCCTGGGCCAATCAAATCCAAAGACAGCTTTGTCTCCTTTCAGAGAAAAACCTAATCCTGGTAAGCAGTGGTTCCATAGCATCACCTAACTCTGGTGGATGTGCTTCAGCTGATCAATACATACATATATATACACACACATATATATATATATACATATATACCCACACATATACATATATACCCACATATACGTACACATACACACACACACACACACACACACACACACACCCGTAGCTCAAGTTGGAATTAAAGTGAGGAAACATACACTTCCATCCCAGTTGTGAAACCGACTCACTGGACATTATAAAATGAGTCACTTGATATCTCTGTAACCAAACCTCATCATCTGTGAAATGGGCATAATCTTCTTGTTTGCTACTTACTTTTAGGGATGCCAAGAAGATGAATTAGTTGATGTATGGTATAGTGGAATGAGTCCTGGGCAAAGGCTCAAGAAGCCTTAGATAAATAGATAATAAAGCTTAACAAAGCATTTATTAAGCACCTATTAAAGGCCAAAGGGGCAGCTAGGTGGTACGGTGGAGAGAGTACAGGCTCCGAAATCAGGAAGACTTATCTTCCGGAGTTTAAATCTGGCCTCAGACACTTGCTGGCTGTGTGACCCAAGGCAAGTAACTTAACCCTGTTTGCCTCAGTTCCTCATTTGTAAAATAATCTGGAGAAGGAAATGGCAAACCACTGCAGTATCTGTGCCAAGAAAACCCCAAATAGGGAGTCATGGAGAGTCAGACATCACTGAAAACGACTGAACAACAACAAATGCCAAGGCATGATGCTAACTGGTGGGGATACAAATGGAGAAAATAAGATGATCTCTGTTCTCAAGAAGTTTACATGCTAAAGGGGGAAGAGAAAACAAATGGGAACTAGAAAGGGAGTGGGGGAAGGAGGGTAACCCCATTTTATAGATGAGGAAACCGAGGCACACAGGGTCTTGCTCAGGGTCACACAGCTAATAAATATCTGAAGCAGGATTTAAATTCAGGAGGTCCCAACTCCAAGCCATTCACCAAACCATCTAGTTGCCTGTAAAGTCCCTTTCACACTAACAAACGATTCAATGGTCTCATTGACACAAGTCAGCTACAAACATTGTTTCCATTTGGCACGAAGAACAGATTCTAGAGTTTGAGATACTAGTCTTGGCAATAACATTGAATCTGTTCTTTTGGACATCTATCAAGAGAAGAAAATAATTCCATTAAGTTTATTTGGAGAAGCCTTAGCAGTCTACTCTAGGATACACTGGAACACAGGAGAATGATCTAAGCAGGGGCCATACTATCACTGTTGTTGTTTCAGTTGTTTCAGTCATATCGGACTCTGACTGACCTCATTTGGGGTTTTCTTGGCAAAGATACTGAAGTCATTTGCAATTTCCTTCCGAAGCTCATTTTAAGCCTCTGAGGCCAGATTTGAGGTCATGAACATGAATCTACCTGATTCCCAGACCAGTGCTTTATCCACTGTACCACCTAGCTGCCCACACCCCAGCTTAAAAGGCTTCTATCAGTCAATTGATAAATATGCATTAAGCACCTACTATGCGCCAGGAGCTGGGCTAAGCTCAGGGAATGCAAAAAGAGGCAAGTCCCTGGCCTCAAGGAGTTTAACAGTGATTACAGTTAACCAAGTCATATTATGCAGCCTTTTGTTCAAATGAATATTATACATAATTGGGTTAATAAGCCTTTGTGAAGAGAAACAAAAAAGTAGAGAGCAGTGATATAGAAGACTCCTATAAATTTAAAACCAATATTTGCTGACAGTTATTAGATTAGGCACCCAAGGCATAGACATCATCTACAGAAGGTCTCAAATGAAATGTACATGTTTCAGTTCAATTCACCAAATACTTAGTAAGCTCCTCATATTCCCTAACCAAGAGGTAGTGGTGCCAGAGAAGATAGAAAGCAGGAGCCAGGAAAACTTGGGTTCAAGTCCTGCCTATGATCATTACTGGTTGAGTAACCACAAACAAGTCACTTAACTCCTCGGTGCCCTCAGGCAGCTTCCCTCTAAGACTTGAAGTTATAAATGAACTGGAAACGTGCAATATTGTGGAGTTTTCACACTGATAGCTCTCACTGGTCCGATTCCCACCCAGGCAAATGTGCTAGGCAAAGCGGAAGATTGCTGAGCCATAGCCCTGGTTTCAAGGAGCTTGTAACCGGTGGGGAATGGGGAAGCACAGATATGCGTGCAAACAGGAAAACTAGTATTCACATATAAGTTAGACTATCATTAATACAAAGTGGGAAGTCTGAAAATGCCATGGTAGATTTGAGGAGGGAGAAATTATTGGGAGGACTGGCAGCATAAGGAGGGAGAAGATATGGGAAGATTTCATCAAAGAGGTTCCAGCTGAGCTGAGTCTTATAACGAGGAAAAAATTTCAACAGCTGGAGATGGATAAAAATATGAAGTGGGGTCAAGATAATAGAGAGATGGAGAGAAGAGGAAGATGCCACAAGTGTTCAGGAAAAAGGTGATGAGGGCCTGAACCACTGTTGAAGCCCTGGAGTAGAAGAGAGAGATTCAAAGTTGGATTCCCAGAGACTGATCCATCAATCAATTCGTGGGCCCTCTAAGACTTTCCCATTCATTCATCAGCACAAAATTGTTTAACCCCTTTACTCATTCATTTGTTGGATCAACATTTATTGAAAAGCTAATCTATCATTTATGAGGCATACATACATGGAAAACACAGAGTCTCTCCCATCGAAAGTTTACACACTGTGAGAGTAAATTACAGGTTTGAAGGAGGGAAGGGGAAAGGATGAGAACATGACAAGGACACTTCAGTGGTCTGAAAAAGAGCCTGAACGGGCCAGGTTCTCAAAGGCAGGAGCAGCTAGGTGGCTGGAGTCGGGTAGCTAGGTGAGCTCCTGAGAGACAAGAGGCAGAAGGGAAAAGACAACACACGTTTTTCTTACTTCAGAAGGTAACCCTTCTTACGCTATACACTTCTTATACTTTACTTCCTTCCATATAGTCATTGATTTAGCAACACTGACTTCCTTGCTATTCCTTAAACAAGACACTCCATTTCCCTTTTCATTAGCCATCATATGGGTGTCTGTATATGTATATGTGTAGACATGTGGGTGCATACGTATATATCCTATGTATGAAACCCAGGTTGGTCTGGGCACGCCCAACTTGACTAATGAAAGAATCCTTGATTGGTTTTCAGGGAATAGAACAGACATGGAAATGTCTGAGGGTTTCTGCCTGTATAAGAGCTAAACAAGACTCCAAATTTCTTTTTGCTAAGCTTGATTTCCAAATCTGATAACAAGGATAGAGCTAGCAAGTGAAAAGGCAGCCATGAGGTCTTAAAACTCAATGAAACAAGGCAGCTAGACCACTCAGAGAACTGGCAGTGTTATCACACCAAAAATCTGGGCAAAGTAGATAAAGAGCTACTTGTTCTGTGCCCTTGTCCCTCCGCCGCCCCACCACTATCACCGTGATTCAAGCCCACACACCCCACACTGACATGTTTTCTCGGAGATAAATTGGAGGAAAGTTTTCCATTTTTTCCCCGCTCTGCTCCCCCAACTCCCAACCTCCAGAACCTTTTGCAAGTGGCATCTCCTTTTCCCAGAGTCCTCAAGCTGTCATCAAGTGTACTGTCTACTTAATTTTCTGCAACAACAAGGAGAGTCATGGCTGGGGTGTTCTTCCTATCTCTTCTCTTTTGTGTGCTTTTAAGCAAGGGTCCGCCTAACTCCATTAGTGGGCTGAATGGATGTGACCTGTGAATTACACAGCTGTTCACAGGGATAATTGCCCTGTAATCTAAACCATAATGTGTGTGAGAGAGTTTGAGAAAGTGACTTCGGTGAAACCAAGCACTAATAGCATTCCCTGGAGAATATTTCACTGAGCACCGCCTTGGTAAGTCCGGCACTGGACAAGGCACCCAGAGGGATGCAAGGGATATGGAAGTTATTGTTGGTTCCTACCTTCAAGAAGCTTCCAATCTAGCCAAAGATTCAGAAGGGGAAGGTAGAACAATTTTAAAAACAAAACACTGATAAAACAGTACATTAAACAAGAGCATATTACCAGGGTGCAAGTTGAACAGGTAAAAGGCCAAAGCATTCCCCTAAAAAGGAAGGGCCACTGGAAGGAAAAGTGTATTTGCCAGGACTGAAATGAGCCAGCACTTACCTCCTGGAGCTCAGTGGCATTGAGGTTGGGATAATTCACATCCATTCCAACACAGGAACTTTCATTAGCTACTCTTGATTTTCCAGCTAGGAAACCAGAATGCCAAGGGTCAGTGTGTTGAAGGAGAAAAGGCACTAGGACTAGAAGGTGGGAAGACTTGTGAGTCCTAATCCATAGATCTTCTCCTAGGCAAGTCAATTTCTTTATCTGTTAAACAGGAATAAAAATACCCATAATGCTTACCTTAAGGCATTGAAATGTAACTCATTTGGGCAATATACATAAAGTGCTAAGTAAGCACTAAAGTAACTAGAAATATATACATATTCTATAATTATTAACAAAGCCTCATCTTTCTTACTGTTTTTTCCTATTCTACCTAGCTAAGTCTCAATCCAGTCTATTCATTTATTCAACACATTTATTGAGCACCTACTGTATGCTCAGTGTTAGGCAAATAACCCTATAGGGATACAAACATGAAATGGTCCTTGCCCTCAGGGAAGATTGTAATTTGATGGAGGAGACAAAATCTTTAAGTATACATAGACTTTGACCCCTAAAAGATGCACCCATGTTCAAGGTAATCTTTAATTCAGCATTTATTCAAAATCACAGCTCATGAGCCTACATCTACCATTTCCCTTGTACCAGATTGAACCAGAGAACACCCTGTTTAAAGGCAAATTAAATGGAATAGGAAGGTTAAAACAAGGAAAAATTCCACCAAATAGACAAGGACACACTGGCCCGCAGATTCCTACACCACCAGTTCATGTATAAGTGCTATTAGCACTTGGTTCCACTGAAGTCACTTTCTCAAATTCTCACACACATTATGGCAGTGCCAGTAAAACTGGTAATACTCAAAGCCTGGACCACACATGCTCCATACTGATGATGTCATCTGCTGTGCCCCTTCCTCCCTGAGCTGACCTTGCCAGCTGCTGCTTCTCTGATGAACTGCAGCTGCTAAGGGTTTTCCTTCTCCCCAAACAGGGAATATTTACAGCTCTTTTCTAAACCTGCCCATCGAATTAGAATGAATTAATCTCTTTAATGAATCAGACCCACAGATAAATATAGTCAGCACAGCAAATAGTCCTTCAGGTCACATATGCATGTATGCACACAGGTATGTATGTGTACATACACACTCCTAGGTATGTGCATATACACATACATGTCTGTGTGTATACATGTATGAACATGTGCATATGTATGTATTTTGCTCCTTCTCTTCCCTTATGTTTGCTTGATATGTGAGTGAGGATAAATAAATTCTTTTCAACTTATATCATGTCCCTGGTCACTTTAACCCGAACCATGCAAATTATTTCTTTAGGCACACTAGAGGCTCAACATAGGGCTAGTAACCCTACATTTCTGAAATTAGATTCATATTAGTGCCCCTCTCTTATACATACAAAATAGTAATACAATATTTATCAGACAGCATATAAGCATGGGTAAAAAAAAATTATACAGACAGTAAGCACTACAGGCAATCAGAGAAGGAAGAGAAGTTTATAGGCCAGAGTGATGAGGAAGACTATTGTGGGAGCCTGCATGCCTAGTCACCAATTGCATTGCACACAACACAAATATATACGTGTATGCACACATGCGCTGGAATATAAGCATGAGGAAAGGTGGTACAGCCACCAGATCACTGGAGTCAGGAGTCAGAAAACCTGAGTACGAGTCTCAAATGCACCACTTACCTGCATTTGCTAGGTCCATCCATTCCCCCTTCTAGCCTCAGTTTCTTTATCTATAAATGGAGAAATAGACGATGTCTAACGACCATAACAGTCTGTGTGACTTTCGGTGGTCACAGATAACAGACAAGTGTCTTGAAAATGGCTTCTCAGATTGCAAGCTCAAAGCAACTTTTTTGTGCCCTAAGCGTTGCGACATCTAAAAGCCTAGATGTTGAGAAGCATCAGGCTGAGCTGCTTACAATTTATGTGACCTCAGGCGAATCATCTATTTGGGCCTTCCTGTCCTTAAGTGTAAAAAGAAAGACAGCCTTGGACATCCATCCTGCCTCTAGTCTATTATCCCATAATAAAATGGGACTCTGTCATGAGGCCACATTTTTTGAGGGCTCAAATCAATCAAAGCAGTACCAGAAAGATGGGAGTTCAAATCCCACCCCTGATGGGTACTGACCATATAACCTTCCATATACTGTCACTTAAACTCTCCCTCAGGGCGTCAGTCACCTCTCAAGGTTATAAAAGTGCTCATCTACATTGGTAAATTTCCCTCGCAGGGAGTCCCTATGTATAAAAAAAGACCAGAAAGTTTTTGGTAGCCCCAAAGCTTCCTGGAAACCTCCTTTTCCATTTCCCCATTATCTTCTCCTTCTCCAGCAAGGTGGAAAGCTTTGCTATGATAGAAAAAGGACGGGTTGAGTCAGAAGCCAAATATTGACTCTGTCAATAGTATGGCCATAGGCATGGCACTTCCTCTCTTTCTGGACCTCAGTTTCTATATTTGTAAAGGGAGGATCTTTATGGTTCCTCTCAGCTCTAACACTGTGTGATTCTATCCTTCTCCATCCTTCCTCACTTTCTCCTCCTGTTCCACACACACCCACACACACTCCCCAACCCCAGCCAGGCACAGGAGAACTTTGAGGAGCTGTCAGGAAAGTTGCTGTAGAAAGTGACGAGGTTGGAACCTTTCTTCCTCTGATTTCAAGCCTCAGTCATGTTCCCAGAGAGAGCTCTGCCCCTCTGATACCACCTGCTTTCTCCTACCCACAAACCTCCCAAACAAATGCGTTTTAATGGTTATTGGCTTAAAAGAAGAAAAAAACCTTCAAAGTAACAAACAATCATATAATTACTTTGCAGCTTCTTGTCTTTGGTAATTTTATGCTTGTGTTGCCGTAATTACACTTTATGTGGAGTAGGAGAGTCAGAGAGCTTTGCTATGGCCTGTCAGTGACACCTGCAGGATTTTCACATGGGAAAAGGGCCCTTAGGGAAGCCTGGCTGCTGGAATGTCAGGCTGTGTTCAGACCAAGGCTCTGCACTGAGCTCAGCCCTCGGCGGACTCTCAGGTGTTCTCGTCATGGTGCCTTGGAATAGGGGAACAGTAAAGGACAAGAGCCATTGTCTAGAAGGGAATAAACTCCTGCCTATACTATTGTGTGAAGCTTCCTAACTGGCCTTCCTGCCACTGCTCTATCCTTTCTCCAATCCATCCTTCTCACCAGAAAAAAAAAATTTTCCTAATATACCACTACATGGAAGTCGCTCCCCTGCTCAAAAACCTGCAGTGACTCCCTATTGCCTATAGGGTAAAATACAAGTATCTTGGTCCAGCAGTTAAGGCTTTCCACCACAGACTAGCCCCAATCTAGCTTTCTCCTCTTGGTTCCAACCAGACTGGATTTCCAGCTCCTCCCTAGCCTCACCCTGCCTTCTCTTGCTCCTGCACAATCATACAAAATGAACTCCCCTCACAATCTCTGGTTATTGAAATCCTCTAAGCCTCACTTCCTTCACGTAACCCTACCTGATTGCCCCAGCTCAACACCATTTATCCCTCCTCAAATTTTTTATACATGTTTAATCTTCCTCCTTCTTCTCTCCCCTCACCCCCACCATACTGTCAATTCATTGAGGATGGGGACTCCCTTGTTTTCATTCTGTGTATCTCCGGTGCCTAAGAGGATGCCTTGGGCATGTAGGCACTTAGTCAATGTGGATTGGATTGAATTGGCTTTCCAAGACCACTTGTGATCTCTCCAGGTTCCTTCTGCCACAGTCATTCTATAGGAGAGCAAGCTGAGAGATTGGCAAGCTCATGGCAACTTCCATGACGCTTTGTTAACGCTCAGGGCACTGAAATCATACCTAGAGCTGTCTTTTCGAATTCCCTCTGTCAGAATGTAGCAGCTGAGTGTTTCCAGATGTCAGTAAGAGTGCTCAGATGTACTTAGCTCTTTACGGTCTACAAAGCACTGTCCCCACATTAAGATACTGCCATACGGAGCATCTGTTATGATAATTAAAGGGTTAAAACTTTCAATAAAGGAGACCTTGGATGACAGCGAGGCTGGGCAGTGGCCCACTCATGTCCATATATAGGCCTTCATAGAATTTGGAAATAGTTTTGCTAGTTTCAGTGTTATAGTTTAGGACTATATACTCTCATTTTTCTTTTTCTTTTCTTTTCTTTTTTTTTTTTTGGCTTAAAATCATACAGGGAAATTTTACTTAAAAGTCAAAGAGGGAAATGCTAAGGAAGCTAGCTTGTGTAGTGGATAGAGTCCTGTGCCTGGGGCGAGGAATACTCATCTTCCTGACTTCAAATCTGTCCTCTGACACTTACTAGCTGTGTGACCCTGGGCAAGTCACTTAACCCTGTTTGCCTCGGTTTTCTCATCTGTAAAATGACTGGAGAAGGAAATGGCAGACCACTCTGGTATCTTTGCCAAGAAGACCCCAAATGGAGTCAGAAAGAGTCAGATATGACTGAAATGACGGAACAATAACAA
>CM053623.1:139550547-139576878 GCA_028646595.1 Phalanger gymnotis | reverse complement strand
AGGGGGATTGGTTAGGAAGAAGCAAAATATAGTTAGTCTTTCACAACATGAGTATTGTGGAAGGGTTATACATAATGATACGCATGTGGCCCATGTTGAATTGCTTGACTTCTTAGAGAGGGATTGTGGGTGGGAAGGGAAGAGGGGAGAGAATTTGGAACTCAAAGTTTTAAAAACAGATGTTCAAAAAAAAAGTTTTTTGCATGCAACTAGAAAATAAGATACACAGGCAATGGGGTGTAGAAATTTATTTTGCCTTAAAGAAAGGAAGGGAAAGGGGGATGGGAGGGGAGTGGGGTGACAGAAGGGAGGGCAGACTGGGAAACAGGGCAACCAGAATATATGCCATCTCAGAGTGTGGGGGGGGTAGAAATGGGGAGAAAATTTGTAATTCAAACTCTTGTGAAAATCAATGCTGAAAACTAAATATATTAAATAATAAAAAAAAAAGAAAAAAAAGAGGAGAAGTGACCTCAGAACTAGAAAGACCTGAGTTTAAGTCCTTTCTCTGACATATTGGCTGGTGACCCTAAGCAAGTCATTCAGCCTCTCCAGATTCTAGGCAAAGACTAAAGGTGCCAACTTCCACTGCAAAGGGAGTTTCCTCCTCTGACAGTTGTCTCTCAGTGAAATCACAAGTCCAAGTCACATCTCTCGGGCTCATACCATGAAAAAAGAGAACAGATGGAGATCAATACAACAGGAATAACAGACATCAACAGGAAAGACCACAACGATGCCAAATTAGGAGAGACCAATTTTGGCTGGCCAGGAAGTGAACCAAAGCACCAGGATACAAGAGCAACCAAAGAGTTACCAGAATAATAAAATAATCTACTCAATCAATCAACAAGCATTTATATAAACATACTGTGCTAAGTACTAGGAGCACAAAGGCAAAAGAGAAACAATTCCTTCCCTTAAAGGGCTTACAATCAAGGCATGAGTCAACATGTATGTACATAGGTAAATATGAACTACATGCAATATAATTTGGTGGAAAAGTCTCTAACCACTAGGATACCAGGATAGACCTCATAGAGAAGGTCGTGCTTGAATTTGAGCCCTGAGAGAAACTGGGGAAACCCTCTGATGATTGAATTGGGCATGCGTGGACCTAGACTAATATAGGCTAGGGCGTTATAATAAGAGTGAGCAACAACAGATGTAGGACATCCTAGATTGTTGTTTGAATGTTTTTGGAGAAGGGGCAAGGCAGAAGGATGCCACCTGGCATTATGTGGACAGGAGAAGGGGGATGTTTTTAGTGCCACATTTCTGGGGACAGGGAGACTTTTAGCTCCATTTTACAATACAAATTGCTCTCCGTAGTTTCAAGCCAGAATTATTGGGACCAATAAAGTATTTAGATAAATCTAGGTCTCTTCTATATTCCTCATTGGGAAGCCATGATGGAAAGAAGGTTAGGGAGCAAAAATATTATGCCCATTTTGTAGATGCTCTAGCATGGATTTGTTTGTGTGTGTGTATGTGTGTGTGTGTGTGTGTGTGTATTAATCTCCCTTGCTGTGCTGATAAGCAAAATGGTCTTTGTTTTCTTTGAGTAACTCAGTGTATTTCGTTGAGCCTTGCTAAGTGTTAAGTCCCAGGCCCAGAGCCCTGTTGGGTGTGGAACCTATGTGGATGTGAGCCTCCCAGGATCCTGGGGGGAGTGGCTAGGACTGGAGCCAATAGAAGCCTGTGGTGGGAGGAGCTTGCTGAACAGCTGGAGCAGAGCTAAGAGGCAGTAGAGAGGCAGTAGAGAGGCAGTTGGCGAGGCGGTTGGTGACAGCAGTTAAGAGCCGAAGGAGAGAGGAGGCAGTCAGCTAGCTGGGACACAGCTTGGAGAGTGTGGCAGAAGCGGTGGTGACGGCGGCAGAGACAGCTACAGCCGAAGCTGAAGCAGGAGCTGCGGAAGCAGAGCCTACCTAAAAGTAGAGCCGACCTGTGTGTGGACCCGAGGAGTTCCAAGCAAGAACCTGAGGGCAGTGGGTAATCTTCTTACCAGCATGAATATGATTTGGCTTAATACCATCATGCTTTTCTGTGGCCTCCTGGTTATTCTTGTGAGGCAGACTTATTGAGCCTGGAAGCTTGTGATCAAAGTGTCGAAATGGGGAGGCTGGTTCGTGAATCTGTTACTGTGGAGCCTAAATAAATGTTTTAATCCTTCTGCCTTCTACTTAGAGAATTCCTTATATCTAACGATTCTGAACCGTTCAGACATATGTATGATTCTCTTTGAGATCATAAATTTGGCCTTCCTACTACACTTGCCCTCCTCTCCCCTCACCCCCACCATACTGTCCACTCATTGAGGATGGGGACTTTCTTGTTTTTGTTCTTTGTATCTCCAGTGCCTAAGAGGATGCCTTGGGCATAGAGGCACTTAGCCAACATTATGCTCTTCTCCCCTTCATCTTTTTTACTACCATTCCCATTTCCTCAGACAGCACCTATCTCTTACTCCCTAAATCTCCCAAATATTCCCCTTTGTTAGTAAGAGCGCTCAGACTGGGGACAGAGGCATTAGAGTTCAATGCAGCAATCCCATTCTTGTCAATGGTCAAAACAGTTTGTTATAAAGAACTTGGCTTTATCTGCGATAGGGGAGGGTAGTACAGTAGAAAAAAGTCCATTATTTGGAGTCACAAAACCTGAGTTTGAGTCCAGAGTCACATTTACTTCCTGTATGACCTTGGGAAAATTGTTGAACTTGTCTAACCTCAATTTAGTTCTCTGTGAAATGAGAGGGTTAGACATCTCCAAGGTACTGAAATATATTTGTTGTTCAGTCATGTCCAACTCTTTGTGAGCCCAACTGGGGTTTTCTGGGCAAACATATTGGACTGGTTTGCCATTTGCTTCTCTAGTTCATTTTACAGATGAGGATACTGAGGCAAAAAGGGTTAAGTGACTCGCCCAGGGTCACACAGCTAATTAATGTCTGAGGCTGGTGTTCTTCCTGGTTTCTATCTACTTAACCACTTAGCTGCGCATTTGAGCTCTACATTCTAGAAATACCTAAGTTCCATTTCTCTCCTCCCATTTTCATCCATAAATGCTTTTGGAATAATCTGGTAGTGTCACAGAAGACATCCCAGAAGGAATCCAAGTGAAAACAGCTAGATGCTAGTTGCATTCAGCTCCATAACACAGGACCTCCTCAGTGAGCTCCATTACCACTCAAAGAATATTACAGGAAAAAAAAACCCGGAGGTATCATGACTAGGACATGCATGTAGCTGAAAGGTCAGCTCCTTAAGTTATATTGACTATAGACAACCATTGCAGATGAACAGTGAGCTGAGGCAGTGGTGGGATTCAACCAGTTTGCACTGGTTCAGTAGAACCAATACCTAATTTTAGGTTGAGTTCGGCTGACCGGCGGTTAGCAGGGGCAGGGCCTGCACCTGTCACATCAGCTGAGGGGGCGGGGTGGGGCTGGCGGCACCTTGGCTCAGTTCCGTGGAGAACTGGTTGTTAATTCATTTGAATCCCACCACTGACCTGGGGCAAGGAAGGAGGTGATGAGGTGAAAACAACTGGCTGCATCACACCTGGGGAAATATAAAGCATTTTGATGCTCCCAAGCTGATCCCTGACATAAATAATCCTCCAGGGGGCAGGGGGCATGATATGGAGTGACATTTCTCAGTCTTTTTAGTCTCAGAACCTCTTTACACTCTGAAAAATTATTGAGGGGGCAGCAAGGTGGTGCGGAGGATAGAGTACTGGCCCTGGAGTCAGAAAGACCTGAATTTAAATCCAGCCTCAGACACTTTTTAGCTATGTGACCCCAGGCAAGTCACTTAACCCCCAATGCCTCCCCAAAAAACTACTGAGAACCCTAAAGAGCTTTTGTTTCTATGGGTTGTAGCTGTTGATATTTACTATAGTGAAAATTCCTTTGAAAATAATGAACCCATTACAACTCCACACAGATAACATTTTTCATGAAAAATAACCATATTTTCCAAAATAAAATTAGTGAGAAGACTTTTGCAAATCTGTTTAATGTCTGGATTAACAGAACACAGCTGGATTCTTGTATTTGGTTTTGTATTCAATCCTTTACTACATGTTGTTGTGTTTGAAACATATGAAGAAAATTCAGTGACACAGATAAGTAGTTGGAAAAGATTTATGATAGATAAATAATGATTTTTTTTATTCTTTTGAATGTAGTTTTGGCCTCATACATATATGGGATACCCAGGGGCCTACGTTCCACACTTTGAAAACTGTTGGATAAGGGATAAAAAGCTGGCCTTAGACTCAGAAAGATCTGAATTTTAGTCTCATCTTTAATATATAGCATCCGTGTGACCTCAGGAACATTGCTTAACCTTGCTGTGCTTTGGGTAACTAAGACATAGAACAGGGAGCCAGGAGCCCCCTCACTGGGAGTTTCCCAATACAAATGAAATCACAAGTTCAGGCCCCCCAAAATTTGCTCTAGTGAAATTAGATGGCTGTGACTCATGGAACACCACAGTCAGCGATGAATTAAATCTGCAGGTGACCAAAAATGCAATGGAGAGACAGACAGACACACATGGAAGGGTTAAGGAGGCTATGGCACATTACCAATTATGACTTGTAAATAATAAGTGGCACAGGAGTTATCATACTGGAAACTATAATAATACAAAGTATCATTATAAAGGTATATATAATAGTATTAAATAATAAAAAGTGTAACAATAAAAATAGTTATTATACAGGAAAGACACACTCGAACAAAGGCCTGGACCAGCCACATAGCAAGAATGGGTGATAATAGTTGGTGTGGGCGGCCAAGATGAGATGGAACGTACCGATGTGTGGTACGGATTTACGAATCCAAGAATTAAAAACAGAGGCCTCTCAAGGTGAAAGTAGAAAGGAAAATTTATTACAATCCCACGGGAAAGGGCAACTCCAGGCACCAAAAGGACTGGGGGTCTTCTCAGTGTCAGAGAGCATTGGACACAGAGAATTGGAATGTTTATATAGGTCCCTAACCGCAATTCCCTCTCCCAACCTCCTTCCTCTCAGCTTGCAGACGTAAGCTTTGAGGGTACAATCTGGATGTGATAAATCTATCCCAGGGACAATGGCAAGGAACAAATAGTATGGTTATTTTTGACAAACAGGTGGCAGATATAACCTTCCCACCATTCTTATCCCATTCTCCCATCAATCTGAAGTGATAAACCTATCTTAATGACAATGACAATGAACAAATGGTTTGGTTATCTGTGACAGGCAGAAGCCAGTTGTTGGTTACCTCATCTTCACATCTGTGGCAAACTAGCCTTTCCCATCACCCATACATCTGTGACGGATATCCCCAGCACCCTTACACCTTGTCTCCCATCATTCAAATACCTAACTGGTCTTGCACATCTACATTGCACCTGGCTTTCTGGTTTTTCATCCATTCTTCTCCCAAGCCGAGAGTCCCTTACCCTGCACAATGCACAGGAGGTGAACATCCTGTGTCCTATCCTTACTTTCAGAGGATTTTATGGTTGCTGACTTATTCACCTCAACCCTTCTTTCTTTCAGGCTTCTTGCCATTAGGTAAATACACAGGATGTGAGCATCCTGTGTCCTATTCTTAACCTCGGGGGCCTTACGGTCACTAGCTTGGCTTATGGAGGGGAAAACATCTAAGTAGAGAAATGGCTTTACAGAAAGGAAAATATCTAAGTAGAGAAATGGGACTCACTATCCTACTTATTTCTATTTATCTAATTTGTTCCCTTTTATGAGAGGTCTTCACTCGTTCCACACACCGATAAGGAACTTCTTTCAGGGGCACTCAGGACTTTTAGGTGAGCCATCATCTGATGGCATAGAGTCTTTAGGAGAAGATAGGAGGGCCACCCCAACTGCTGCTCAGCCTCTCGGACCCCTAGTTCAGCAAGGAACAACTCCATCTGGGATCCTAGGATCAGAGCATCTCTAGCTTGAAGGGACCTCAGAAATCTGGTCTAACTCTCTCGTTTTATGGTTATGGAAACAGATGCCTCGAGAGGTCACGCAGTAACTTGCAAAGCTGACATTTGAACTCAGGCCTTGTGAATCCCAGTTCAGCTCTTTTCCAGGGTACCATACTGGGATCAATCGATGGATATTTATTAAGTGGCTACCCTGTGCCAAGCATTATACTAAGTGATAGGGATATAAAGAGAGGCAAAAGACAGCCCCTGGCCTCAAAGAGCTCATAATCTAATGGGGGGAGGGAGGGGACATGCAAACGGATATAGGCGAAGCAAGTTACATAGGGGGTAAACAGAAAATAATTAACACAGTGAAGGCACTGGAATTAAAAGGAACTGGCAAAGGCATCTGATAAAAGGTTGGATTTTTGTTGGGACTTAAAGGAAGCCAAGAAACTCAGTAAGCAGAAGGAAAGCATTCCAGCATGAGTGACAACTGGAGAAAATGCCCAGAGATGAAACATGGAGTGTCTTATTCATGGAACAGATAAGGAGGCCAATGTCACTGTATCAAAGAAGACTGGAAAAGTAGGATGGGGCTAGGGTATGAAGGGCTTTGAATGCTGAGCAGAGTACGTATTTGCTCCTGGGAGCGATAGGGAGCCACTGGAGTTTATTGAGTAAGGGGGTGACATGATCAGACTTACAATTTAGGAAAATCATTTTGGTAGTAAAATGGAGGATGAATTAGAACAGGGAGAGACCAGGCAGGCTGTTGCCAAAGTCCAGGCACGAGGTGATGAGGGCCTGCACCAGAGTGGTGGCCGAGAGTCAGAGGAGAGAAGGGGGAATATTCGGGAAATGTAGGGAGTAAGAGATAGCGAGGAGTCCAGGATGACACCCAGGCAAGTGACTTAACCTCCCTAGGCATCGGTTTCTTCATTTGTAAAATAAGGAGGCTACATCAGACTGCCTCTGAAGACCCTTCCCGTTCTACATCTCCAAAGAGCCCTCCAAGGTTTGCAATGCATTTTCCTCATAATAACCTTAGAAGAAAGATCAAAGTTAGGAAACACACTAGTGTCACACTAGCTAGTAAGTGAGGGATTAGAACCCAGCTCTCCTGGCTGTGGAATCCAAAGCAATGCCTGCCCCCAAGGAGCTTACATTCTATACAGTCTATGCATGTATAAGTAAATATGCAATGTAGAGCTAGGAAGACCTATGATTCTATTGGTGTGCATAAATTCCCTGAACTTGGAGTCCAGAGGAAACCACCTTTACAGTTGGGAATGTAGAGGTTTTAAGAGCTGCCTAGACCACTGAGAGGTTAAGTGAATGGCCCAGGGTCACACGAGCCAGTGGGACTTGACTATGAGACCAGCTTGATGATCACCACGGCATGCTTGCATCTCAATATCATATAAGTGGGGACAGTGAACACTGCCTGTTGATGGAAAGGTGCACTTAGGAGGTACAGTGGATAGAGAGCTGGGGCTGGAGTCAGGAAAACCATTTTCCTCAGTTCAAATCTAGCCTCTGACACTCACTAACTGTATGACCCTGGGCCAGTCGCTTAACCCTGTTTGCCTCAGTTTCCTCATCTGTAAAATGAGCTAGAGAAGGAAATGGCAAAGCTCTCCAGCATCTTTGCCCAAATGGGGTTAGAAGTAATTGAAAGACTCAGCAACAACAAAAGCAGGGTGTGACATTTGAGCCAAGCTTTGGAAGAAGCTAAGGAGTCTATAAGGTCAAGATGAAGGCACAAGGATGGGGTGATATGTGGTTGAGGAAAGGAAAGGCTGAGAAATAGGAGGGAGTGCTGAAACACAAATACACACACACACAAAATCAGAAAGGACAACATCTGGAGTCCTTCAGGGCAAGGCCAAGTAATCCTGGCCACTTTTACTTTGTATCCTTCCCCCCAGATCTCTGCAGGAGATTTGAAAGACATTTTTAGGTTAGGTAGAGCCCAAGGCTCTCTCCCAGCTCTGTGGAAGTATTCTCAGAATTGTATATTCTTGCAGAACTCTGACACCAATATTAATAATGACAGCAACAACAAGAATAGCTAACATATATGTGTGTATATATACATACATATACATATACACAGACATATACACATACATATATATATACATACACACACGCAAACACACACAGTCTTTAAGGTTTACAAAGGGATTTAGATGTCATCTGATTTGCTCCTCAATACAATTGTGGAGGGAAGGTGCAATTATTATTAATATTATTAATAATATTAATAATATTAAAGAACAGTTTAGACTCCCTCTACTAGTGCAGATCAGCGCATTATCTGCAACTTGTCTTAAAGAGTTGCCTGGAATACTGGGAAGTTAAAGGCCTTGCCCAGAACACAACTAGCCAGGGTCTGAGACAGAATTCAAACTCAAGTCTTATTGATTCCAAGTCTGTCGCTCTAGGCACTAAATCCCCTAATTGCCAATTGTCCACTCAGAAATAGGGTGATACTAGAAGGGCTGGGGGAGGGGAGGATTTGTCCAGGGTGGTGAGGAGGAGTTTACTTCTCAAGTGGTCACCTGATTATAGGAAAGTTCCCAGCTATAATGGAAAGTGTATGGAGCTTGGAACCAGGAGAGCTGGGTTCTAATCCTTCACTTACTAGCTAGTGTGACATTAGTTGTGTGTTACCTAGCTTTGATTTTTCTCCTAAGGTTGTTCTGAGGAAAGTACTTTGCAAACTGTGCAGGGTTTTTTAGAGCCAGCACTGCAGAGTATATAGAGAGAGGTGGCCTTGAAGTTAGGAAGATGCAGGTGCCCAGTCCTACTTCTGACACATAGTATTTGTGACCCCGGGCAAGTCATTTAACCTCAGTATTCTTAGACAACTTTTTAAGACTATAAGCTGAAGAGAAGGTGCTGACCTGCAGTAGTAGAGGGAATGTCCTCACCCAGGAGTTCCCTCTGCCAATGAAATTACAGATCTATTATTTCTCTTTAAAATGCTATAAAATGACAAATGAAAAACCCTGAGAGACAGAGTTTCTGGGTAATTAATGATCAATTTAGTAATTAGGCTTGCTAATAATCAGTCGATGGTCAGTGGTTTCTCTTAGCAACCAAAGACAACAGACATGGGGAGCCTGAAAATTTTAAATAATCCCTGAAAGGGAATTCCCGTGACAACTGAAAATCAACCCTGATTGGTGGACATTTAATGAGGAGGTGGGCTTCTCCTGCTGAGAAGGTGGCTTGATCAAGAGACTCAGCCACCTCCAGCAACCTCGACAGGGGAATCCATCTGCATCCAGACCACTCTGTTGGTTTTCTCCTTGAGCTGGGTCACCCTAAACTTTAATAGAGGGGTATAAGGACAGGACCTCTTTTCCTTGGAGTAAGAACTAGTCCAGACTGGATCCTGTTTACACTCTAAACAGAAGTAAGGTCTCCTAGTTGGGTGGGATTCCATCCAAGATTGAAGGGCTAAGACAATCTTATTAATTAGTTATATCTTTCAGAGACTGTCTTTTTACAGGGGCTGGACCTTAAATGAAGAAATAGATGAGAACTTAAATGAAGAAAAAGGAGACCACTTGAGAAATAACTCATCCTCAACACCCTGGGGCAAGAGTAGAACAAATCCTCCCCTCCCCCAACCCTTCTGGATTCCAAAATAATAACTGGTTGTTAATATAATAGTAAGATAATAATTTTTCTCACTATAAAAATATGAGTTGTTATTAAGGGATAGAGGGCTCTATTTTTATCTCCTTGCTTTGACCAATGTGGTATCACCATTCTGGATTTCTTTTGTTTCCTTATTTAAGGAGGCAATCTGGAACTGCACAGCCTCAGTTTCCAATTGAGGCCACTGCTCCAAGGTAACTGACTGGCAGGGTCCATTGCTCATTTGCCTGAACAGAATTCCAAAAGTCAAAGCAACTACTTGAGATGGGGAAGCCCAAGATCCTGGTGCAGCCCTCAGAGGACACACAGGAAGAAGCATCACCCCAGCTGCCCTTTGAGCTTGTATTCTATAAGATGGTAGAGGACTCTAAGCAACTCTTCATCGTACCATCCACCCACTCTGGCTCTGGCCTCCGGGGCCCACTGAAGGATTGACTCCCTGAACAACGCCCACTTTCCTACAGAAAGGGCCATGTCAGCAAAAGTATCACCCACTCTTTTTTCTCTAGTCTTTACTGAGCTGTGTTCTCAGCTCACCTTAGCTCTCAGAAATCCCATGCCCCATTCACCCTCTCCACTCTGGCTCTGAAGATTAAAACATTTAAAAATTTGCAGGCAAAAGAGCCTCTTCATTCCTAGGATCAAGATTCAGAAGGGGAAAGGACATTAGAGACCATTAAATTGAACCCTCTTATTTTATAGATGAGGTAACTAAAGCTAAGAAAGGCTAGGTGACTTGTCCAGTGCCACACAGCTTGTAAGAGTTTGATGGACAACTTGAACTCAAATGATTCTGACTTCAAGCCCAGCATTCTGTCCACTGCACCAACTGCCTGTCTCTTCAAATTAGTTCAATTCAACAGATAGTCACTGAACACTAACATACTATGTTCAAGACACTGTGGAGAGATACAAAGATAACATACAGGGCCTTATCTCAAAGATCTTTACATTCCTATGAAGGAAGAAAAGGAGATTTGTTCAAAAAGATAAATATGGATGTACAGGGAAATTCACTGACCAACTTAAATTTTAAAAAGACATATCTAGAAGATGAGATTTTAATCTAAACTCTGGCTTCAATCTTTGGACAAAGATGGTCTTTGATTGTCCCAAATCCTGTCAAATCACTCCTTTTGTTGGTCAAGATGGCCAAGTGAAAATTAGTGTTTTTGCTGAGCTCAAACACAACTCCTCCACAACAACTTAGAAAATGTACCAGACCAAATTCTGATCAGAAAAGCCAAGAAAAAGTCACAGTGAGTCACTTTTCTAGTCCAGGGCAGCTTAGGAAGATAGACAGAGAGATCTGCAGACATTAGGGCTGACCAGCAGGGCAGGACAGCAGCAGCCAAGATGGGGAGAATTCTGGAACCTAGGATTGGTATAGGGGTCAAGACAGAACAACAGGACTGGAATCACCTGGTCAGAGGCCACAGGCGACCCCTGAACCATGACAGGTATAGGAACAAGTGCCAGCTAACAGGTCTCTCTCCTGCTACTTGGTTCTAAGTCACAATTACAAGATGGAGAGGAGCAACTGCAAGAGAAGAGACCCTAGCTGTGTGCAGAGCAAGGACCAAGTTCCAAAAACTTCATAGTGTGGCTCTGAACCTAGGAGCCGAGGTTAGAGCTCAGCTCTAACCTTTAGCTCTATGCATAAGACTACAGCGGAACAATGAGGGAAGGAAAACAACACCAAAGGAGAATTAAGGAATTCATTCACTTTGAACCCCCAGAACCTCTTAGCAGGCTCACAGTACCCAAGTCCAGCAGCAGCAGCCTGATGAAACTCAACCACATAAAATCCAACAGACCCAAAGTTGGGTCAGAAACTTGTAGAGCTCATACCAGGAAGACGATGAATAACCTTCTCCCAGATCACACCACTTAGGAAATACTAACACTTGCAGACCCTCAAACTGAACTATGAAAGCAGCAGAAAGACCAGAAAGGACAGAGACTCATGCCAGACATCTATCCTGTGCCCCCCCTCCACCAGAATTGAGCAGAGCCCAACACTATAAAAATGCAAAGTCAAGGAGGAGGTTCACTCTTTGACAAAAAGTGCTAGGAAAGATGAAAAGGAGTCTGCAGAAATTATGCATAGAGCAACATCTCACACCATTTACTAACATAAGCTCAAAACAAGGATTTTAACATAAAAAGTGTCATCATAAACAAATTAGGAGTGAATGGAAGAAATTACCCATCAGATCTATGGACAGGGGAAGAGTTCATGACCAAATAAGAGACAGAGAGGCTCACAGAAAATAAGATGGATAATTTTGATTATATGAAATTAAAAAGTTTTTGCACAAACAAAACCAAAGCCACTAAAGTTAGAAAAAAATCAAGAAAAGTGGGAAAATCCTTGCATCAGATTTCATTTCTCAAATATATAAAAAACTGAGCCAAATTTATAAAAACAGCAACCATTCTCCAATTGATAAGTGGTCAAAGGATATGAACAGGCAGTTTTCAGAGGAAGAAATAAAACCTATCGAAAGTTATATAAAAATACTCTAAATCACTAATAATTAGAGAAAGACAAATTGAAACAATGCTGAAGTATCATCTTAGACCCATCAGATTAGCTAAGATGACAGAAAAGGAAAATGACAAATACTTTAGGGGATACAGGAGAATAGGCACACTTATGCATTGCTAGTAGAGCTGTGAACTAGTTCAAGTGTTCTGGAAAACAACTTGGAACCAAGCCCCCAAAGCTATTAAACTGTGTGCTACTTTTGACCCAACAATACTGCCACTAGGGCAATATCTCAAAGGGACCATGAAAGAGGAAAAAAAAAAAAAGACTCACATGTACAAAAAATATTTATAGCAGTTCTTTTATTGGTAGCAAAGAATTGGAAATTGAGGAGATATCCATCAATTGGATAATGACTCAACAAGTTATAGTATATGAATGTGGTGGAATACTATTGTGCTGTAAGAAAAGATAAAGAGGATAGTTTCTGGAAAACCTGGGAAAACTTACATGAACTGATGCAAAATAAAGTGAAAAATCAGGTGAAAAATCTATACAGTAACAGCAATATTGTAAATATGATCGACTTTGAAAGACTTACTAACTGATCAACACAATGACAAAAAGCAATGCCAACAGACTCGATGAAGCATAATATCCACCTCTAGTTAGAGAAATGATGGCCTCAGAGAACAGATTGAAGCAGGTTTTTCTCCCCCTCTTTCTTGGGAGCTGGGGGGTGGGAAATGGCACATGGCTAGTATGGAGATTTGTTTTGCATTTCTGTATATATTGGTAATGCGCTCTGGATTTCTTGCCTTCTCATGGTGTGGTGTAGGTGGTAGGAGGAGGAAGAGAAATTGGTAATTAAAAAAATAAAGGGGCTCGATACTTAAAAAAAAAATTTAATCACTCCTTCTTTGGCTTATTTTGCCCCCTCTAAGAGTTACCGCTAGAATATCACAGAAAATAACTCAAATTTACCAGATCTTCTATGAAAGTGCAGTTAAATACACAGCTCATGCTGTGGCAACACACAGCAGGAACTAGATTAAAATGTAATTGGGAAATATTTAACAAAATAAATTTTAAAATGATAGAACACAGATAATGTTAATATATAGTTTTCTAAGCCAATATGCACCCACAGGGATCCTTATATATAATTTAGTGACCCTGTTTCTATCTGGGTTTGACACCACTGCAGTACAAGGATCCAAGGAGTATATATCAGGGACAGGGAAGCCTTTATTCCACCCCTTGTAAAATATAGAAAGCATATAACAATTGATAGAATTCCCCTCCAGGGCATCCTACCTTCCCTATATCTCAAAGTCTTTCAGACTTCATCACCCTGTCCTCTGTTTTGGAATCCTCTCTGAAGAGAAATGAACTTAGGGATGCTAGAGACACAACTCCCTGACATTTTAGTGAGTGCTACTTTACCCTAAAGACATATATAGATATCCGCCCTCATGATGCTTTGCCAAGATTAGGAGACTCCCCTCCCCCAAAGCCCCCCCCCCACCGCCACACACACATATGCACCTCAAAAAGGAAAATAAACCTAGGGCTGCTAGACCCCCTGCTCATCTCACTGCACTAGCCAAATAACCCATTGTAATAGCAGAAGGTAAAGTCCAGGTCTGCTGCTCCCCCATATTGTAACTTAGACTCCCCTGATGCTCCTCAAGCATTAGGGACACATGCTTCATTCTCTTATTATTCCAAAAGGTTGCCACTGCTTAGGAACTCTCCCCTGCTGCTCCTCAACCATAAGGGACACTGGACTTTCTCAAACTCTTCTCCCTCCAAGCAGCTGAATGTGCTTGCAAAATACTCTTTCTCCCACTAGAATGCTGGATTCTGGAGTTATATCGCTAAGCAATCCCTTCTTCTCTATCCACTTGGGAGCTCTTACCACTCTGTCATGTGGTTCTCCCTTTCCATAGTTGCAATGTCTCAGGCTGAGATACCATTGCCTCTCCTGCCAATGCCAGGAACTCAACGTCCAGAACTCTGTTCTCAGGTGAAATGCATGAGAACGTATGCAGCTCCATGTGTTTCTATCAAAAGATAGCCAGCACCCAGTTCTACTCTGTTGCACCCTGGTGTGTCCTCCAAAAATTCTCCATTTATTTTCTATTTTTAGAAAATCCAAGATAAAATCATTATGCTTATGACTGCAGGTGTGTGTGTGTGTGTGTGTGTGTGTGTGTGTGTGTGTGTGCACACGCGCAAATGCTTGTATGCGTGTAAGAGGTCTTCCTTCTCCTTTTAAAAGATAGTCATTTCCAGCCAGGAGCTTCTAGAATAGTGTGGACATACACATAGAACATACACAAAGGACCTACACATAGAAAATACCATGAAGGTTGCGGGGAGTCAGACCAGACAAGGGACCATACACCCTCCTTAACTGGACCTCTAAGTGAGACTCAGAGAGTATCTATGGGATGAAGTCCTGACCAGACAGGATAGAGGTTCACTACAAGGAGAAATAAAAGCTCTGAATGGCATCGTAAGCACTTCGAGGAGGAGGGAGGATAGGAAGGATGAACAAAGCCCAGATTAGAATACTTACATGGCACGAGAAGAAAACTTGCCAGGGAGATACCAAAGGTGTTTCTGGACCTAGCAGCATAAGTTAAGTGACAAGGCAAATCTTTGCCCTTCCTTGAGTAGTAGAGCCAAGAAAATTCAAAACATGCTGTTCAGCTGCTTCTTTTGTTTAGGCAAGATGGATACACAAACAGATGCAAATGACACTGGGATTTCCCCTTGAGCAAATAGAATGCTAGGAAGAGTCAATGATTGAAGACTTGCCAGCCCAAAAAGAGGGCTCCTGCCACATCAGGCTGTCTTCCAGGTGTCCAACCCTATTAATTAATCTGTAAGCACAGAGGCACAACTGGCCATGTCCATTCCTCCCAAAGCAACATAGTTGAAAGCCCACCAAACAAAGGCTCATAAGCTTTTGTGAGCTTTTAAATTTAAACAGAAAACTCATCTGACCCGTTCTGGTTGTCTCCCTGATGGAATGCAAGTTCCTTAAGAGTACAGATTGTTTCGTTTTGGGTTTTTTTGATATTTGTATTTCCACTGTAGCACAGTGCCTGGAACATAGTAGGCACTTACATAAATGTCTGTGGATTGAAGAAGGTATGTGGAAAGGAATTCACATAGGAAATACAAGTAACCAGGGAACATGAGAGAAAGGACATGCACATAGAAAAATGCATGTGGCCAAGAGAGGCAATTCATGCCTCCAATGTTGTAATGCTGCTGATGTCATATGAAGTATGTATAGTTTCCAGCAAGAGAAAGATAATAGTCTCCCTGAATTCTTCCCCATTCAGATCTGAAGCACTATGTTCAGTTATGGGTACCACCATCTATTTTGTAAATAGTTTGCATAGTATATGTCTATATGTCTGTATTATTTCCCCTACCTATACTGTAAGCTCAGTGGGGCAGTCTCTGATTTCACATTTGTCTTTTTATCCCCAGCAGATGGCACATAGTCATTCAATAATAAACTTCTTGGGGGAGGGGGGGTGGATCCAAGGTGAAAGAGTAAAACCATCAGTTTTGTCAAACTTTCCCAAAATATCCCCTGTAAAATAACTTAAAAGCACATGCCAAACCAAATTCTGAGAGGGAAAAAAAAACTCACAGTGAAACTTTTTTTTTTCCAGTCTGGCGTAGATTAGAAAGACAGAATGAGAAGTCTGTGAACATTGGGATGGGGACTGTAGCATGACTGTAGGGTGTGGGGTGACAACACTGTAAGCAGGCTGAAAACCTGGTCAGAAAGAGATCACAAGGGGCCACTGGGCACAGGATTGAAAAACATCTGGCAACTCTGTCACCCATTCCCCAGTTCTGGGTTGCAGAACTTTCAGGGTAGAGAATAGTAGTCACAACTGCAAGAAGAGTAGTCACAACTGAGTGTAGGGGCCCTCTGTAGTAGCAATTAGATTTGAAGGTCTTTCCTACCCATTAACAGGCCATGTGACCTGCTTACATCACAGGAAGCCTAAGTTACATGGTAGGAGGAACTTCCTGACAGGAAAAGGAAGTTATGTCACAGAAAATGCTGAGAGAGAGAGATGTTATGGCTACTTATGGCTGCTAATGGCCACCCTCGTGATTGTTAGAGCTGAACAGGCTGACTTAGCTGAGTTTAGTGAGTTTGTTTTGGTGAAACCCCAGCAGGGGGTCGGAGAGGTTTTGGGATGGCAAGTCTCCAGGCTGTGATATAGTGTTTTAAGTTCCTTGCTGTTATGATAAAGTGGGCTGACTGGCTGTGAGAGATGAACATTTGGTTATGGGATATGGTTCTCTGGTGTCTGAATAAATGTTGTACTCCTTTTACCTTCTTTATGGAGAGTCTCTCATACCTCAAGATACAGAACTACATAGGCATATTCAATTCACAATTATCATTGATGTTGTGTTTATTGCCTTACTGTTTCACCCTCCCTGTGTAAGAACCAGAGCACAAATGAGTATGACAGTGAACTAGACCTCTCCCTAAGTCACACCATGTTGGAAGCACTGAAAACTTACAGGGATCTACTGAGCTGAGAAAGTAGCAGGAAGACATAAAAGACGGAAGCTCAGACTAAATATTACCCACTCACCCCCAGAGATATGCAGAGCCCCACTCTAACATAAAGTCTAAAGTCAAGAAATAGACCAGGAATTTGAGCAAAGAAATAAAGAACCTGACCATAAAAAGCTACTATGGTGACAGGGAAGTTCAAGACACAAATTTAGAAAACAATGACTTGAAAACATCTAAAAGCAAAGTCGCAAAGGAAAATACAGACTGGACACAAGCTCAATAATAATTCTCTGGAGAAGGGGGGGGGAGAGAGAGAGAGAGAGAGAGATTAAAATTAAAGAAAAGCAATAGAGGAAAAATGGGGTAAAGAAATAAGAGCTATACAAGAAAATTGTGGAAAATATTAACAGCTTGGTAAAAGAGATACAAAAAATGGTGGAAAAAAAACAACTCATTAGAAATGAGCAAGCAGAAACTGACTTTATGAGACATTAAGAAACAATAAAACAAAGTCAAAAGACTAAAAATAGAAGAAAATATGAAATTTCTCATAGGGAAAACAAACAACTGACTTAGAAACTGGATTGAAAAGAGACATGTTAAGAATTATTGTACTACCTGAAAGCCACAATCAATAAAAGAACCTAGACACCACATCTCAAGAAATTATAAAGGAAAACTGCTCAGATATTGTAGAACCAGAAGGCAAAGTAGAAAATTGAAAGAATCAACCAAGAATATTATATATTTCAGAATATTCCAGAGCTCCCATGTCAAAGAGAAAATACTGCAAGCAAATACTGCAAGTAGACAGAAATATTTGAAATAATGTGGAGCCACAGTCAGGATAACATGATATTTAGAAACTACCACTATAAAGAAGAAAAGGATTTGGAATATCATATTCAGGAAAACAAAGGAGCTAAGATTACAAAAATAACCAACCCAGAAAAAAATGGAGTATAATCCTATGGGGTAGTGAAAATGGATATTTAATGAAATAGAGGACTTTCAAGCATTCGTGATGAAAAGACCAGAGCTGAATAGAAAATTAAACATTAAAACATAAGATTCAAATATAAAAAGATATCCATGAATGAGAAATCATAAGGAACTTAAAAAGCTTAAACCGTTTGCATTCCTGTATGGGAAGATGATACATGTAACCCCTAAGAATTTTTTCATCATTATGGCAATTATAGGAGTCTACTTAGAGAGCATGGATATGAGTCTATTATGTTGGGATGATATCAAAAGAAGAATGGAAGTGTGAAAAAGAGGAATGCAATAGGAGAAAGGGGAAGGGAGAGGAAAAATGGGGGACATTATCTCAGATAAAAGAGGCATACAAGGAAGAGGTTTTCACAATGGAGAGGAAAATTGGAGGGTGGGGTATAACACTTGAACTTCACTCTCATCAGAACTTATTGAAGGAGGAAAGACTATGTATATACATACATTTAAATATAGAAAATCATTTTATCCAACAGGGAAGTAGGAGAGAAGAGTGCTAAGAGAAAGGGATGATGGAAGGGGTAACAAGAGGGAGGGTAGATAAAGGGAAGCAGTGGCCAGAAGCAAGCCCTTTTGAGGAGGGGATAGGGGAGAGAAAAATGAGAGATATATGAGAGATATGAGAGAGAGGGGGGGGGTGGGAGAGAGAGAGAGAGTAATAAATAGAAGAGAATAAGATGGAGGGAAATGGGTAATTGCGTGTGAATGGGATGAACTCAGTCATAAAATGAAAATGGATAGCAGAACAGATTAGAAACCAGAATCCAACAATACGTTGTTTACAAGAAACACACTTGAAACAGAAAAATATACATAACATTGAAATACAGGACTGGGATCTGTAACTAGTAGGGGCAGAGCCAAGATGGTGGCTGGAAAGCAGGGACTTGAGTGAGCTCCCACCCAGGTCCCTCCAAACACCTATAAAAAATGGCTCTGAACAAATTCTAGAACTGCAGAACCCATGAAATAGCAGAGGGAAGCAGGGCTCCAGCCAAGGACAGCCTGGATGGTCATGGGGTAAGGCGTATCACATGGACCTGGGAGTGGAGCAGAGCAGAGAAGAGCCCAGCGTGGGCTGCACAGACCAACCAGACAGGGAGCTGGGCAGAACAGGCCCTAGCACCCTGAATCAGTGAGCTGTGGCAGTTATCAGACTTCTCAACCCACAAACACCAAAGACAACAGGGTAGGTTAGTGGGAAAAGCTGCTGGGACAGAGTGAAAGGATTTCTTGGTTTGGCCACTGCCCCAGGGGCAGCAGAGGTGGTGCAGCTACAGAACTACAGCTGCAGTTACTTCTGGCCCTAGGCCCACCTGGTGGGAGGAATTAAGTGACTGATCTGAGAGGGAGTGCAGAGCCAGCTTAGATCTGAGTCAGGTCCGGGTAGGCGGTTCTTGGGGGAGGAGTAGCACCGGTGTGGCAGAGCTTGTTGTGTAGCTTTGAAAACAACTGTGCAGCCCCTCAAGCTTGGGACAAACTACTCTATACTCTATAAGCAGTCATACCCCAATGAAAAGCTCAAGGGTCAAGTAAGTTGACTGGGAACATGGCCAGGCAGCGAAAACAGTCTCAGATTCAGACTCAGACTTTGGAATCTTTCTTTGGTGACAAAGAAGACCAAAACATACAGCCAAAATACAGGGCTGGAATAAAATCTATTATGCTTGAGCAAAAGCTAAAAAAGGCAGAGGGTAGCAAACATGACCTCAGACAAAACAAAAACAAAATAGACCTTACTGAAAGAGACAATCAGGGAAACTATATTTTACTAAAAGGTACCACAAGCAATGAATTAATATCAATACTGAATATACATGCATCAAATGACATAACATCTAAATTCTTAAGGGAAAAATTAAATGAGTTAAAGAGGAAGTAGTAAAACTATACTAGTGAGGTGCCTCAATTTACCCCCTCTCAGACCTAGATAAATGAAACCATAAAATAAATCAGAAACAAGTTAAGGAGATGAATAGAATTTTAGAAAAGTTAGGTAGGACAGACCTCTGGAGAATAACGAATGGGAACAGAAAGGAGTATGCCATTTTTTCAGCTGTAAATGGCACCTTCACAAAAATTGACCATGAATTAGCACATAAAATTCTTAGAAACAAATACAGAAAAGCAGAAATATTAAATGCATCCTTTTCTGACTATAATGAAACAAAAGTTACACTACATAAAGGGCCTTTGGAGTGTAGACGAAAAATTAATTAGTAATTAGATAATCCAATCCTAAAGAATGAGTGGGTAAAAGGACAAATGACAGAAGCAGTCATTAACTTCATTAAAGATAATGACAACAATGAGACAACATATCAAAATTTGTGGAATGAAGCCAAAGCAATACTTAGGGGAAATTTCATGTCTCTAAACGTTTACATCAGTAAAAGAGAGACAGAGTAGATCAATGAATTGGGCATGCAACTAAAAAACTTAGAAAAACAACAACCAATTAAAAATAACAAATTAAACAAGAAAACAGAAATTCTAAAGTCAAAAGATAGGTTTATTAAAACTAAAAAAAATCTTTTTAATAAACTAACAAATAAAACTAGAAGCTTGGGTGGGGGGGAGGAGAGGAACCAATAAAATGAATAAATCCTTGGCCAATTTGACTTAGAAAAAGAAAGAAGAAAACCAAATTACTAGTATCAAAAATGAAAATAATGAATGTACAACCAATGAATAGGAAATTAAAGCTATTAGTAAGAGGTATTTTGCCCAGTTATATGCCAATAAAACTGTCAATCCAAGTGAAATGGATGAATTTTTACAAAACAAAAATTTACCAAATTAACTGAAGATGAAATAGAATTCTAAAATAAATCTGTTTTAGAAAAAAAAATTGAACAAGCCATAAATGAGCTCCCTAAAAATAATTTCCAAGGCCAGATGGATTTCCAAGTGAGTTTTACCAAATATTTAAAGACCAATTAATTCCAACACTAAATAAACTTTGAAAAAATAGGTAAAAAAAAAGAATTCTACCAAACTGTTTCCATGATACAGAGATAGTCTTGACAGCTAAATCAGGTAGAGTCAAGATGGAGAAAGAAAACTGCAGAACAATTTTCCTAATGAATATTGGTGCAAAAATTTTAAATCAAAGGCTAACAAGGAGATTATAGCAATGTATCACAAAAATTATACACTATGACCAGGCTGGATTTATATCAGGAATGAAAGGTTAGTTTGATATTGGGGAAACTATAAACATAACTGACCATATTAAAAACATATTAGAATTAATTTCTTCTGTTACACAGCATATTTAAATAACACTATCTTAGAAAAAGAAATTAGAAAGGCCATAAATGACCTCCCTAAGAAAAAATCCCCAGGACCAGATGGATTTACAAGTGAATTCTACCAAATATTTAAATAACAATTAATTTCCACACCCATATAAACTATTTGAAGAAAAAGAGTCCTACCAAATTCTTTCTATAATACAAATGTTTTTAATACCTAAATCAGAGAGAACAAAAACAGAAAACAATAGATAAATTTCCCTAATAAATATTGATGCAAAATTTTAAATAAAATGCTGGCAAGGAGATTATAGCAATATATAACAAGGATCATAGCCTATGACCAAGTTGGACTTATGCTGGGAATGCAAAGGTAGTTCAATATTAGGAAAACTATATAAATAATTGACCTTATCAATAATAAAAGCATCAAAAATTATATAATTATATCAAGATGCAGAAAAAGCTTCTAACAAAATATAATACCCATTTCTATTTTTTTTAAAATACTATAAAGCATAGGAATAAATGAAGTATTTCTTAAAATAAGAAGTATCTATGTAAAACTAAGGGCAAGCATGATCTATAAAGACGACAAACTAGAAGCCTCCCCAAAATCTTCAGTACTGAAGCAAGGATGTCCATTATCACTATTACTACTCAATATCATACTAGAAATGCTAACAATAGCACTAAGGGAAGAAAAAGAAATTGATGGAATAAGCAGTGCCAATGAGGAAACAAATTATGACATTTTTGCAGATGATATAATGGTATACTTAGAGATCCCTAGAAAATCAGCTAAAAAACTAGTCAAAACTTTAGCAAAATTGCAGGATATAAAATAAACCCACACAAACCATCAGTATTTCTATATATTACCAACAAGAGATAGGGGTAATTCCTTTTCAAATAAGTGTAGACAGCATAAAATAATTGGGTATCTACCTGCCAAGACACACAGAAACTATATAAATACAATTACAAAATGCTTTTTTACACAAATAAAGACAAATTTAATCAACTGGAGTAATATTGATTGTCCCTGGGTAGGCATGTAATAAAAAATATAACAATACTATCCAAACTATTCAGTGCCATACCAATTAAACTACCAAAGAATTATGTTATGGAGCTAGAAAAATATATAAAAATTAATCTGAAAGAATAAAAGTGAAGGATTTCAAGGGAATTAATGGAAAAAAATCTCAAGGAAAGGAGCCCTAGAAGTATCAGATCTCAAACTACATTACAAAGTGGTAAACATCAAAACAATTTGGTATTGATAAGAAATAGAGTCATCAGTCAATGGAATAGATTAGGTACACAATATACTAAAACAAATGAACAGAGTAACCTAGTGTTTGACAAACCCAAAGATTCTAGCTATTGGGGCAAGAATTCACACTTTGACAAAAACTTCTAGGAAAACTGGAAGGTAGTCTGACAGAATCCCTAACAACGTCTTACACCATATACCAACAAAAGCTCAAAACAGATACATGATTTAGATACCAAGGGTGATATCATGAGCAAATTGAGAGTGCATGGAAGGAATTACCTGTCAGATCTATAGATGGGGAAGAATTCATGAACAAAAAGGGATAGAGAGGTTCATGGGAAGTAAAGTAGATAAGTGTTTACATAAAGTTAAGAAGTTTTACAAACAAAATCAAAGCAGCTAAAATTAGAAAAGCAGGAAAATGGGGGGGGGGGGATTTTTGTATTAAGTTTTTCTGATAAAGGTTCCAGTTCTCAAATAGAGAACTGAGCCAGATTTATAAAAATAGAAACCATTCTCCAAATTGATAAATGGTCAAAGGATATGAACAGAGAAGAAAAAAGATCAGAAGAAAAAAACCAAAACTAGCAATAGTCATATGAAAAGGTTTTCTAATTTACTAATAATTAGAGAAATTCAAATTAAAACAACTTTAAGGTATTCCATATTTCCCCACGTATAAGACACACCCTTTTCTGAAAAATTTGGGGTCTAAAAACTGGGTGCATCTTATACAGTGGTTGTAGATTTTTTTTTACTTGCATTTCCTGCTTGTTTTCTTTGCACTCATTTTTTTGCATTTGTTACCGGTATATTAGGTTACATTTTGCCACGTTCTACCCAGAAAGATTTTCATACAGTGCTGAATTCAAGTTAGAAGTGGTCCAGTTTGCAAAAGTGAATGGAAGTCGTGTTGCTGAATGTAAGTTTGGTTCTCCTCCAACTGAGGAAATGATCCAAGACTGGCTACAGGAAGAAGAAACCCTACTGAGAACACCATGGCAGAAGAAGGCCATGAGAGGCAAGTCAGCAAAATGGCCTGATTTAGAGAGAGAATTGAAGATATGGATTGAAGAGCAAAGGGCAATTGGAATTCCTATGTCCACAAAGATGATTCAGCATGCGGCAAGAAGAATTGCTGATGAAAAAGAAGTTACTGATTTCAAAGGAGGACACAATTGGTGCTTCAGGTTCATGAAACGGAATGGACAAAGCATGTGTACATGCACCAGACTTGCCCAGAAGATGCCTGAAAGCTATGAGCAGATGACTAAAACTCAAGTTCAGTAACTTTATGTAATACATTTTTTTTTCAAATTTCGGGCCCCAAAATTAAGGTGGGTCTTATACATGGGGAAATATGGTACTTTATACCCATCAGATTGGCTAAGATAACAGAAAAGGAAAATGGCAAATACGTCAGGGAATGTGGGAAAACAGGGACATTAATGCATTGTTGGTAAAGCCATGAACTAGTTCAACCATTCTGGAGAACAATTAGGAACTATGCCCAAATGGCTACAAAACTGTGTACATTTGATTTAGCAATACTGCCACTAGAACTATATCCCAAAAAAATCAAAGAAAGAAGAAAATGACATATATGGATAAAAAATATTTGTAGCAGCTCTTTTTAGGTGGCAAAGAATTAGACATTGACACAACTGGGGAATGGAAGATGAGTTATGGCACATGGATATGACAGAATACTATTGTGCTGCAAGAAATGATGAAGGGAAGTTTTGATTTCCGGGAACCAAGATGGCGGGGTAAATAGTAAATCACTGTAAATCTCCTGTACTCAGCTCCAAACAACCATAAACTAGAGCCCCAAGATAGATCCTGGAACAGTAGAACCAGCAAAAAGACAGTATGAAGCAATCTTTTAGCCCAAGAAAGCAAGCCCAAGAAAGGAGCAGCAAGAAAAGTCTGTCTCACTCTGGTGAAGGGAGAGCACAGTCCTCGATCGGAAGCAACTCAGCAAGCTAGCAGCAAGCCCCATCTCAGCAAACCAGCAGGAGATCCTGAGCCCCAGTGAGGTGGAACTGGTAAACACCAACACTAGGACCACCCACTGCCCATGCCCCCAGTGTTCATAGCCTGGGGAAATGGTAGACTCCATTTCCAAGAACCAGTGTAGCCCCAGGCATGCAGGCATCCTCCAGGGTCCAGACTACTATAAACTTCATCACACCCCCAGGCAAGCCAATAGACACAAACCATCTTGTGGGTAGGGGCTAGGGGAGTGCTAAGCAAATAGGCAGCCACCGGTACTGGCCCCACCACACTTCAGTGTAGGCCTGGGCAAACAGGCAGTCTCCAGAAGCCAGACCACCATTTGCTTCAGTGTAGCCCTGGGGAAATGCAGAAACACCCCACCAACCTCAGCGCATGCCAGATACCACCATTAGGACTCCAGCTCAGTAGCACCTAAGCTGCCAGACCCCTATACCCTCCAGTAGGCCAGCCAACTCGCCCACTCCCTCAGCACAACATCATACTTGAGAGTCTCCAGTGGGCCTCAGGGCAACATCAATGCAGTACCAGGTAAACACCCAGGACCTGCAGTCACTAGCACAAGAAGCCCAAGACAATGCCCCTTCCATCCTGGGAGCAGAACTCAAATTTAAAAGAAAAGCAAAAGGCAAAAAAATAGATGAGCAAAAAAATAAGCTGACCATAGAAAGCTATTTTGGTGAGAGGGAAGACCAAGACACAAACTCAGAAGAAGACAACATCAAAACCCCAAAGAAAAACAGGAAATCGTCTCAAGTCCAGAAAGAATTCATAGAAGAGCTCAAAAAGGAGCTGAAAAAATCAGATAAGAGAGGTAGATGAAAAATTGGGAGAAGAAATGAGAGTGATGCAGAAGAATTATTGAAAAAAAAAAGAGTCAACAGCTTGGAAAACTGCTTAAAAAGTAGAATAGGCCAAATAGAAAAGGAGGTACAAAAATCCATGGAAGAAAACAACTCTTTAAAGAGTACAATTGGCCAAATGGAAAAGAAAGTACAAAAAATAATTGAGGAAAACAACACTTTAAAAATTAAAATTGGGTAAATGGAAGTCAATGACTACAAGATATTATGAATCGATCAAATTCCAAAGAATGAAAAAATGGAAGAAAATGTAAAATACCTCATGGGGAAAATACCTGACCTGGAAAATAGATCCAGGAGAGACAATATCAAAATCATTGGACTACCTGAAAGCCATAATCAAAAGGAAGACCTGGGTAGCATCTTTCAAGAAATTGCCAAGGAAAACTGCCCTGCTAGTCTGGAACCAGAGTGCAAAATAAGCATTGAAAGAATCCACCAATCACCTTAGGAAAGAGACTCTCAAAATAAAAACCCCAAGGAATATTACAGCCAAATTTCAGAACTATCATTTCAAGTTAAAAATACAAGTGTCCAGGAGTTTCGGGGGGCACAGCCAAGATGGCGACTAGAAAGCAGTAACTGGTGTGAGCTCCCCACCAAGTCCCTCCAAAAACCTATAAAAATGGCTCTGAACCAATTCTAGAACTGCAGAACCCACAAAGTGGCAGAGGGAAGCAGGGCTCCAGCCCAGGACAGCCTGGATGGTCTCGGGGTAAGGTCTGTCCCGAACAGAACTCCCAGCCCCCAGCTGAGGGGAGCGGAGCTGAGCCAAGCAGAGCCCAGTGAGCACGGCACGGGGCAGTGTGGGGTGGCGCGGCAGATCGCGGACCGAGGAGACCAGGAGTGGAGCGGAGAGTGCCCTAGCATGCTGAATTACTGAGCTGTGGCATGTACCAGACCTCACAACCCACAAACAGCAAAGACAACACAGAAGGTTAGTGGGAAAAGCTGCGGGACAGGACGGAGTTTGCGGTTCGGCTACCACCCCTGAGGCAACGGAGGCGGGGCAGCTTTAGAAATTCAGCTGCAGTTGCTTCTGGCCCCAGGCCCACCTGGTGGGAGGAATTAAGTGGCTGATCAGAGCAGGAGTGCAGAGCCTGCTGAAGATTTAAGCCCAGTCCGGGTAGGGGGTTCTTGGGGAAAGGAGGAGTGCTGATGAGGCAGCGCATCTGCCCAAGCGTGGAACATAGAACTCTTTAGTCACACCCCATTGAAAAACTCAAGGGTTAA
>CM053623.1:139523361-139550047 GCA_028646595.1 Phalanger gymnotis | reverse complement strand
GGGGGGGGGAGGAAATGGGGAGAAAATTTGTAATTCAAACTCCTGTGAAAATCAATGCTGAAAACCAAACATGTCAAAAATAAATTAAAAAAAAAAAAAGAAAATGGATACCTTGATTTGTTTGAGGCCCCCCTGCCCCTGCGCCCAATTATCCAGGTAACCAGAAGAAGTGTATGAGGACTGGCTGTATTGGCTTGATATACCAAAAATCCTTTGCAGTGACCAAGAGTAAACCTAGCTGGATGTACAGAAAATCAGCAACTCTGAAGCCAATTGAGCTCATGCCAGCTTTGAAGCAGACCCTGAGCCATTTGGTGGTTTATGGACCTTCCAGGGATATCCTTATCTTAAAAGACTTTCCTGACAGCAGGTTATGAAACTATGGACATAGCCAGTTTTATGGATTTTGGAGACAACCTTATCTCCAGAGACTCTCTCACAGTATCTTGTTTTTAGAGACATCTCCTTATCAAGCCTTGAACTATAGACTGCTAATTACCATGGATGCCTTCTGATTTGTCTATGAAAGGGCCACAGCTGACACCTAGAATTCCTTACTTCCTCCCCTCCTTGGAGAGGGAGCTCACTGGCTCATTCTTTTCTAAGCCCAACTTTTCCCCAGAACTCCTTATCTTCCTTTGTTGAAAAGGTATATAAACTCTTCCCATCCATCACTTGGCATCCTGTTCTGTATAGGCTGGACAGCACCCATGCACATGTTTTTTTTTTTTTTTTCCTCCCCTGCTTAATAAAAACCTTTCTTTAATTTCATAGGCATTGTCTTCCTCTAGTTTTCTTCCCTTTAGGGAAAAGGGAGATTGAAATCTTAAGAACTGGCCTCTGCATTCTCCAGGCATCTTCCCCTTTTGGGGGAAAGAGAGATCTGCCTTAGTTTATACTACTTAACTACTTTAGATCTCATTTCTTCATCCATAGATGAGGCCAAGAGGATTAGCACCATCTACTTCACAGGTTTGTTGTGAGGAAAATATTAAACCTTAGAGCATTACAGAAACTTGAATCATAAGTCCTGAGCATCCAAACAGGGCTCCTGGGGCATGATTGTTAGCAATAGGATAGGCCTTCACGTTCCCACAACATTTATATCCCACCAAAGTCCAGCCTAGGGGCAGACAAATAGTCCAAATAATCTTTGCAGGTTGCTTCTAGCTTGCACCTCCTGCAATAGCATCCCAGTGCAATGGCCAGAATGTTTGGCCCCAGCAGCCCTGGGTATTGCTGGGTATTCCAAACAAGACAGGCTCTAGTCAGGTCCTCTTGTAGACAAACTGTAAAGTGCATTACCTAACTTTGTAAATTACCATGTCTAAGTGTTCTGGAGGAGGTAGGTTGCTAATTTTTAAAACTGGTGACATGGTAGTTTAAAAATAATTATCTTTATTTAGCAATATGTAAGTCATTTTGGGTTCTTGACATCTACACCTACTTTGAAATGGAGACCATTCTGGATTAAGGATGGTCTAGAGGAAGAACTCCCTCTCCCTTCTTGACAATGAAGATCAGCATAGCTCTCAGGGATTGTAGAGAAGAGAGAAATTCCTTATATCTCCCATAGACCCATCCTGACCTTTCGACCTTATTCTCCCCACAGCAGATAGGTCTGGGCCTGCGTAAGGAAGACCTGAGTTCAAATCTGGATTCAAACACTAACTATGGAACCTCTTTTTGCCTCAGTTTCCTCATTTGTAAAGTGGGGATAATAATAACACCTACCTCCCAAAGCTGTTGTGAGAATCAAATGAGATCATAATTGTAACATACTTAACCCAGCACCTGTCATATAGTAAGGTCTTTGTAAATATAAGTTTATTTATCATTAATATTATTTCTCCTTCCTTCCTTCCTCCTACTGTGCCTCCTGTACTCTTAACTTCATAATGTTTGGTTAGAAATAAGGTCACTTTTAAAAAGTGACACCTATAACAAAACAAAACCAAAAAAATAGAATTCAGAGCAGGGAAGAATCAGAAGCCCAGGCTCAGATACTAAGCCAAGAAAAGTCTCCTGAATGTTTTCAAATGGACGAATGTGACCTTAAAGGATAAATCTTGGTTGATCAGAGCTACAAGCACAAAATATTGTGGAACAGTCTTCATCGACAAGGTGAGTTATTTCCAACTGACCCCATTAAGGCTCTGTATATTAAACAGGGAAAATGGGAAAGGTCACACAGCTCTCAGACTTCCCTAAACTACCAGGATGCAAACCATTTAATAGGATGTAGAGCTAAGAGCACTGGGGCGCAAAAGGAAATTCTGTTCTAGTCCTTGATTATGTAGGGTATACCCTATTTGAAAAGGGGGGGAGACCATAAATAATTAAAGGTTTGAAAAATGTCAAACTGAAATGATTCTTCGATATAGGACCTCTGCCACTTTAGGACTTTGGGAAAGTTACTTCACCTTCTGGGGCTCAGTAAATGAGGGGATTGGACTTCACGGCCTCTGAGGTCCAGCTCTAAATCAATGATGGTCTTACAAATCCTATTCCTAGGTCTGTAATCCCAGAAATTAAGTGTTGCTAGATGCCCATCAATTCTAGAATTTTCTACCAACTTCTGGATCCCCGCACCCATCAGATGCTTGTCAATCAATAAAACTAACCATCAAAAAACACTTGCCCATTCTTAGAATCTGATGCACTTGAGAGTAGGGGGGCATGTAAGGGGTATATGTGTTAAAGATGCTCCACAGAACTGGAACTAGGGGTTTGCACAATATGAAACTGCCCAAGACACATCAAAGCAATGTAAATATTGAGCTAGAAGTGACTTTAGAGGTCATAGAATCCAATCTCTACATTTTACAGATACAGAGAAGTTAATTGCCTTGCTCAAGATGACACAAGTAGTAAGAACATGAGACAGCTTCAAGCTCAATCCTTCATGACTCCAAGCCTCTATCCACTGGAGAGCAATGAGGGACACAATCTTAAAAAAAAAAAACCCAACATACATATTTTAGTGCCAGAGAGTTTGATTCTCCCTGACAGGTAAGTGTTTACTTAGACAAGTGATTGCCAAGCACCTGATGGGAATCCTGAAGTTGGTAGAAAATTCTAGAACTGACAAGTATCTATCAACATTTGGTTTCTGGGATTACAGACCTAGGAATGGGAGTCATAAGATCATAGATTTAGAGCTGAACCTGAGAGGCCACCAAGAGCAATCCCCTCATTTTACAGGTGAGGAAATTGAATTTGTAGATGGAATTTCCTCGTCTAGGAATTCTTCATACTAATGAAATCATATGTCTAGTTCTTGTTCCTAACTTTATATTTTCTGGATTCCAGCACAGAATTAGGCTGTCATTTGTTATACCTCACTCTGTTATATCTGCCTCATTACATTATAGAGATATGAGTGTATACATACATACATACATACACACATGCACACGCCTATATTTTGTTGTTGTTTTGGCTGTGTCCAACTCTCTGTGATTCCATTTGGGGTTTTGTTGGCAGAGATATTGGAGTGGTTCACCATTTCCTGCTCCAGCTCATTTTACAGATGAGGAAACTGAGGCAAACAGGGTTAAGTGACTTGCCCAGGGTCGCCCAGCTAGTAAGCATCAAAGGCTGGATTTGACCCAGGAAGATGTCTTCCTGACTACGGGTCTGGAATTCTGTCCATTGTACCACAAAACTGTATGTGTGTGTGCACGTGTATAGGTTTATGTACGTGTGCATATATACACAGTTATGTGTAGACCTGCCTGTATGTATACATACAGTGCATGTAGGTTTATGTATATACATACATGTGTCCACACACACACAAATATATTGTGCATGCATGTGTGCATCCGTATGTGCATAGTTTGAAGACCATTCTCATGTAGTTTTACCCATTAGTCTGTGGGCTCCTTGAGGGCATGGATTATTTTTTGTCCTCCTTTGTACCCCTTTGCTTTGCACAGTGCGTAATAAGTACTTAATAAATATTCATGGTTGACTGATAACTGGTCCCCCTCCTAGATGATTTTTTAAAATTAGTTTTCTTGATATCCTTTATTTGATGATGACTTTTTAATCCAAGAGAAAGGCCATTCAAGAGTGTTACCATGGCATAGTGGATGGAGCTGGCCTTAGAATAAAGACATTCTGGGTTTCAGTACTGTGGCTTACTACCTACGTTATTATGAGCAAGCCACTTAACTTCTCACTGCCCCAGGTGCCTCTCCAAGACCAAATTCTAGATAAGTTGCTGAGTACATCAATGGAGGGAATCTCCACACCAGAAATCCCTCATCTTCAATGAAATCGTAGGTCTGGACCAAATTTGGGGGGTGGGGGAAGACAGGTAAGAAAGAAGGTTCTTAAACCTAAAGGTGTCCATTGCAAATGATGGACTTTTGCCACTTGGTTCCTGGGTGGGAGACGTAGTTTTTGATGGTCATTTTCTGGGCACCTTCAAATCACTCCACGGTGAGTTAGTCCTTACTCTGCTTAGCTAGGGCCAGTCTATCAATAATACAAGAATCAAACCTCAGTTCTCTGCATCCCTCCTTACTTTCCTCATCTTCCACGGCTTCCCCTTTTATTTTTTCCAGGGCTCCTCCAAGTCTTTGTTTCAGGTACTTCTGAAATGGCTGCGAGCTTTGGAGGAGCTCAGGGTGAATTTCAAGGAGAATAAATGATCAGGCCGCCAGGCACTGCCGCCAACAGACCAGATCTCCCACAGCAGGGGATCAAGTGTTTGCTGTCCTTGCTTGGAGAATGGTGAGAAGCCGAATCGAGACTGCCAAGGGGAAAACTGAACTAATAGGAGAAGCCAGGGATGTTCAATAAGGCTGAGCAAATGAAACAAGAGTGGCCAGGAGCCACTTTCCTTTTAATCATTTATTAAAATCATCTAGATGTGAATGCACCCTCTCTGCCTGACAGCCAAGTTATTGTTTTTATCTAGACTTGGTGCCGGCAGAGGATGTGATGGATAGATAGTGTCATGAAGCAACAAACATGACTTCAGGAGATGGTGGAGGATATGAGGGCCTGGCATGCTAGGGTCCATGGGGTCGAGAAGCATCGGACATGACTGAACAAATGAACAGCAAGGACTTGAGTGTTTCTCAGCTTGGTAGAGTTCAAGGGCCTCCTTCAACTAAGACTGAAATTACTTGCCCCCTGAACCTACATCTGGAGAGCCCAGTAACACAGGCCCCTTCCCAAGTACCACATCAGTCAATCGGTTCATTAATAAGCATTTATTAAGTACCTGCTGTATGTGTCAGGCACTATGCTAAGCACTGGAGATGAAAAGAAAAAGCATACCCAGTCCTTGACCTCAAGGAGCTTATATTCTAAAGCAAGAGACAACATATTTAGAACTGAACATATCAGATAAATACGGAGTAGGTAGAAAGTAACTTTAGAGGGAATGGTACAGCAGCTGCCAAGGGGGACCAGGAAAGGCTTCCTTCCAGCAGGAGGTGATGCTTGAGCTAGGCCTTAAAGGATGCCAGAAATTCTGGGAAGTAGAGGTTGGGGGAGAGAAGGTTCCATCGGCTGGATGGGATGTAAAGTACAGTCAGCGGATTGAAGTGAGTTTTTACTTTCTCACTCACCAATCAAGGCAGCTCAGGAGATGAGCAAGGTCCCAAAGCTGAATGGATTTACTTCCCTAGGGTAGAGAACAATGGTCTCTGGAGGTCCATTGCAAAAGGCCCCTTGTGCTGGTGGGGAGAAGAAGGGCAGGGGCAAAAGGATGGCAAGATGCCTGTGCTGAGCAGGCCCTGGGGTCTTGGTGTTTGGCTAGATGAGATGTCACACACTTGGCTGCTACTGCTGTGCGTGGCTCACAGCCAGAGGTGTGCTGGTAAATATTTTAAAACTGGCTCTCCAGGGGGGAAATATGCCTACACATAGACAAACTTTTCAGTTTAATCTGAAATAATCTTAGTATGTTCTCTATCACTTTCTTAAATCTAGATAATGAACAAAAAATAATTGCCAACCTCTAGAGTATAAATGGTCACACTGAAAACTTAACAATTAGCTTGCAAAGGCTGGAATGAGCTGGCTCCAATATACCCCTGCCCAGAGAAGAGGAAAAGCCAACTTTTACCATGTTTTGATTAGAAGCAAGGAGCCCAAATTTGTAACAAGTGGGGAAAACACTACACTATCTACAATGTTAGTTCAGGAAGGAACTTTAAAAATTATCTAGTCTAGTAATTCCCAAAAAGTGATCTGGGGTCTCTAACACCCTTTCAGAGGGTCTTCAACATCAAAACTTTTTATAATAATGCCATGATTTTTAATTCCTAATATGATTGATACTGATAGATATGACTCACATAAACAAAAGCTCTTGGGGAGGGGTCCTCAATAATTTTTAAGAGTATAAAGCGGTCCTGAGACCAACACTTGAGAATTACTGTTACCCAGCTATCTCTAGAGCAGAGTCAGGATTGGGTCCTTGGTCATAAAATCATAGATTCCAAGCTGAGAATGACCTTAAAGGCCCCGCCGCTTCATTCCACAGCTGAGGAAACTGAGGTGGTGACTTGCCCATCATCACAAAGCTGGTAAGCCTCTGAAGTGGCATTCAAATCCAGATGTTGCCAATTCCAAGTCTAGTGTTTCACCCCTTGGCCGTGTTGTCTCCTGGTCTCCTGCTACATTTGGTGTTCTTTCCCTACTATATCACAGTGTCTCTCATTTAGAGCAGCACAGCTACTTAGGGAGACATCCATATGGGTCACCAGGCTGCTCTTTCACTAACATGTAACTCCTCTGAAGACCACAGCTGTTACTAGACCAAAGCAGCAGCCAGAGTTCTCCTTCCTTCAGGACTGGGCTCAATAATGGGGTCAGGGTCCAAAACCCCAGGAGCTGAGCTGGTGAACTCTCAGAGCCAAATAGCCTGTGCCAACCACTGCCAAGGTTTCTCTTCTATGTCCTAACCTGCATGGCATGTCCTACTCACATGCTGCCTGGAGAGGTCAGTTTGGAAGCCCCTTTGGAAAACAAAATTAAAAGAATACAGTATCCAATTGAGACTGCAGAGGGAGTTTAACATGCAGAATGTAATTACAGAAGTTGGAATTTATCCAAGACACCAGCATTCCCTGCTCTTGGGGATTCTCAGAAACAGCCAAGCAAGATGGTACCTTTGGCAGTCCAGCCTTCCCTCACTCCAAGCAGGAAAGGGAATTAGAGGTCACTGCTTTGTTGAGGATGCCTCTAATTGTTTTCCCCAGTTTCCTCCAACTTCTCTCTGCTTTTAGCCATTCTGTGTCCCACTGTCAGGGTCATCTTTTTATTTTAATATTTTTAAATTCGTCTTTCTTTAAAAAAACCAAAATACATTCCCATCATATCACTTCCCTGATCAAGGACCTCTAGTGACTCCTGCTTCCTACAGCATCAAGCCTAAACTCCTTTTCTTTCATGGACTTACACAACGCACATTCCTGTCTCCATTGTCCAACCTCATTTTCTCCTATTGCGCTAATACATAGCTTCTATTCTATTTGGGCTATGTTCTTCACTGTCCCATAAACAAGCAATATTCACTGCCCTCTTTGTGCCTGTGTTCATATTGTTATTGTTAATCCCAAATATTCGCTCAAAGCACCATGACCTCCTAGAAGTGGGAGAAACAGAGAGGAAACCCCAGAAATGCCAATCACTTTATCACATTCACTTACTTCTGTCTAGCAGTGATGAGAAGAAAAATCCACCTTTCTCTTGGAATACAAAGTTTTTCCCCCTCTCCTTTTAAAAAGTCATATCTTTTTTTTTTTTTAACATCACCTTCAGTTGCAAACATGTCACTACCCTTTACTACTGAACAAGTTATGCTGTATGAGGAAGAAAAGGAGGAAGGAGGAAGGGAGTTTGGCAAAATCAAGCGATACACTGAACACAACAGCGCATGCAGTATTTTACACCCATAGTATCCCTTCTCCAACTGCAATGACCAGAGGGAGGTACATTTTCTCTGCTCTTCTCTAGGATCAAGCTTTGTCATTATAATTACAGTTTAGTTTCCTTTTTTCATGTGATTGTTCTTCCCATTTACATCACTATAAATGGTTCTGCTTACTTGACTCTGAATCCGTCAATGTCTTCCCATGATTCTCTGAATTCATCATATTCATCATTTAAAGCAGAGAAGTCTTCCATTATATTTATATGCCACAATTAATTTAGCCATTCTCTAATCAGAGCATCTACTTTGTTTCCAGATATTAGTAATAGTAAAGAGTGCTGCCACAAATATTTTGATTATTTTTCTGTCTTTGCCTCCTTGAGGTTTATGCATCATAGTGAGATAAATAGGTTGAAAAGCTTAAATATTTTAGTCATTTTTTTCAAAGTGTAATTCAAATTTCTCTCTGAAATGGTTGGATCAATTCATTCTTCCATCAACCATATGATGATGGGCCTGTTTTCTGAGTTTCACCAAAGTTGACTCTTTCCTTCTTTTTTCATCTTTACCAATTTGCTAATTTTAAGGAAGGGAGGGAGGAATTTGCTAATTTTAGGGTTAATCCTCAGAATTGTTTTTTTTTTTTTTAAATTTACTTTACTTACACAACCCTGCAGGAAACCTATGGTTAAAGGGAATAACCTGGAAGACGATCCACCAAGGGAAATGGAGAGGGAGTAATTAGATGGGTAGGAGGAGAATCAGGAGAGAGTGGTAATCTAGAGAAAAGAATTTCAAGGAGGTGAAGGTGATCAAGCATGTCAAAGACTGCAGAAAAGTCAGGACTGAGAACGCCATTGGATTGGGCAACCAAGAGATCATTGGTAAGTTTAGAGAGCAGTTTCAGTAGAATATTGAGGTCAGATCCTGGGCCATCTCCAGTCATCCTGGTGAATATGAGGCCACTGGATCCAGATGGCCCTGGAGGAGAAAGTGAGGCTGATGACTTTGCACAGCCCTCCCTTACTCAAATCAAAGTCAACTGCAAGTCATGTCATGATTTCCCTGATGTCATGGTCCTCTTCGAGGAGGAAGGACAAAAACAATGCACACAAGGAGTTAAGAATAGAGCAAGAAGAAAGAAACTAGAGGTGCCTATTGTGGGTAGGTAGCCTTTTCAAAGATTTTAGCCACAAAAGGCAGAAGAGACATAGGATGCTAGTTAGTGGGAATAGAAGGATCAAATGAGAGGTTTTTGAGGATGGAAAGACACGGACATGTTTGCAAGTAGAAGGTAATGAGCCAGTAGACAGGAAAAGATTGAAAATAAGAGTGAAGATGACAAAGGGGACAATCTGTTGGAGGACATGGGATGGAACTGGAACCACTTGAACAGGGAGAGCGGTCAGTCTTAGTAAGGAATAAGCCACAACATGTCAGACAGGAGTGAAGGAGATAATAGCTGAAGGCATATGAATGAGACAAGGAAGAGGAGGGAAGAGGGGGCTCAAGGCAAATGGTCTCAGTTTTTCCCGGAAAATATGAGGCAAGGTTCTCAGAGGGTAGGGAAGTGTGATGGGGTGAGCAATGGGAGGTGTGAGGAAGGATGAAAAAGTTTGGAAGAGTCCCTTTGGAGAATGGAATAAGGGAAGGAGTTGATAAGGGAGGTAGAGCAGGATTGCTTAGCAGAAATGAGTGACCAGTTGAGGCTGAGTAACATAAATTTGTTGTGGACCCAGTCAGAAAGGTTGCATGATTTTCTCTACCTTCGTTCAGCAGCATTCATGTAGAAGCAAAAGCTGTGGATGGTGGGAGTGATCCAAGGCTGAGGCTTGGCAGAGAGCAATAGGTGAAATAATCTCAGGTCTTAAGAGAAGAGGACAGTTTAGAGTTGAATTGGTTCACCAAGGGGTTCAAGATGGGAAAAAGGGAAGAGTGGCCAGTGCAGGGGAGATGGCTTGGGAGAAAATTGAGGGGTCAAGGGATTAGAGGTAATAGTGTAGACAAAGAGGAGGATTTGGTAGGGAGACAAAAACCAATAGGTTATGGTCAGATAAGGGAATTTGAGAATTCCTGAGCACAGAGATCATACATTTGTAGGTGATGGCATGCTGCCTCTTAGCAGAAGTAAAACAAACCCTTCTTGGAGACAGTTGATGCAGAGACTTTTTCCCCTGGTCATGAAGGGCCTAGGTATACTTTTGGGAGCCTTTCACTTCTTTAGTCGCTTGCTCCCAAGAAGGAGACTCTGGAACTTGAATATCTCTTAACCCCCTAAAGGTACTAGTTCCCACGGAAATGGTTGAGGCTCATAAAGGCTTTAAGCATGGCACTGGCTTCATTTGCACAGTAAAGGATATACACAGGAAGGACTTTTATCTGATTCCATTGAAATTCCCCCTCTTCCTGGTTCTCTTGAGCCACTTCTCTATCCGAGCCTTGGACTGTGTCTGTGGCTTGTGATACTAACCTTTGGAAGTCCACTCAAGGCGGAGAAACCACTCAAACACTGCAAGCTACCTCGACCCTTCAACTTCCATCCAGTTGTCAGCTCTGGGGAGCAACTCCACCAACACCTTCCTTTCCTGCTCAGCTCCTCCACAACCCTCAGCTCTTAACCCCTTCCCCAGCTTCCTGTTTTCCTCGCAGCTTTTTGGACGAGTTTCTATTTTTTCTTTAATCCTCACCAAGGGAGTGCTCAACAGAATCACCTTGACTTACATGCCATTTCCTGTGCATTACTCTTATTTCTCAAACAGATTATAAACTCTTTGAGGGCAAGGCCGTGTCTGTATAGTATGTCTTTATAGCCTCTGGTCCTGAGCATATTGTAAGGATTCAATAAAGGCTTGTTGACTAATTAATTGACTGAAGGGTTGCTGGGGTATATTAGGAAGCTCTTGGTACCATATTGAGTGCCATGACCCAACAGCTAAGAAGCATTGTGGGAAAGCATTGAGATAATAATCCTAACCACCTCCAGGGCATCAGAGAGAAAGAGAAAGGGCTCTCTGGAAGGAATTGCAAAGCCAAGGAAATGGAAAAGACTTCTACTACTACTAATCACTACTTGTCAGCACTTAATAACAACCCTTAACTGAGCCCACAAGCCCCAGGCTGCTCTCTTATAATATCTTTAAAATACCAGAGTCCCTACCCAATCCCTCCCTCACAGGCATTTAAGAAACAAAGAGCCTCAAGGGCTGAAAAGGTCTAAGCCTGCCCTGATACTAACCTTCCAGTACAGTCATTTACATCTCAGTTTCCCCCAACCACACATCTTCAGGAATCATACTAAACTCTCTTCTGCTCCGGTGCCCTGGGCAAAGATGGGCTGGCATGATAAGATGGTAGAACGGAACTACACAATAAAAAATACCAGGGATATTGGTTCTCAGTTATTTAAATTGTGTGAGAGAGGCAGGGGAGGAGAAAGAAGGGGTGGGGGGAAGGAATAAAAAGGAGGCCAGAGGGGTGAGATAGGAGGAAGGAAGGAGAGAAGGGAAAAAGAAGGAATGAGGAGGAAGGGAGGAAAGAACAGTAGAGAGAAAAGGGAAGAAAAAGATGAGGAAAGAGAGGAAAAGATAAAGGAGGAAAGGAGAAAAAATAGAGGAAAGAAGAATGGGAAAAAGAAGAAGAGAAAAGGAGAAAAGAGACATACAAAAAGAGGGAGAAGGAAGTAAAAGAGAGAAGGGGAGGGAAGTGGGCAGTGAAGTACGGAGGAAAGTTAGTTACTCCCACAGGTATAAATTGAGTTTTGAAAATGAATGGAAATGCTTTTGTCCTTTCTAAAGCAGCTTGTGGGAGTTAGTCTCTCCCCATGGCACACCAATCACAGGCATTCCGAACCTGGATAACTACTTCGCTTAAAACAGGCAGGTTCCCCTGAGGCCCAGGCTTACCAGGAGGGTATTAGGTCTTGGAATTCTTAGAGCTCCCCTCCCCACTGAGAACCGTGGAAATCTGAGCAGTGACACTCCCTCTGGGTCCCAGTGAGACTTGTATCTTATTCCAACATATTTTTAAGCCATGAGCCAACTGACTGGAATGCTTCTCGCTTCCTCAGGAAACCTGAGCCCACATTAATGTACAGGCTTAGAGAGATGGAGGGGACCTCAAGGGGTAATTTAATTCATCCCCACCCCTCCTGCACTTAAACTACCCTGGGAAAATGGCCATGTTCCATTTCTATAACTGTCTACAGAGAGGTACCATGCTGTAGTGGAAAGTACATCGAACTCATAATCAGAAAATTCAGTTGAAATATTGGATTCCACGCTTCTTGGCTGTGTGACCCTGGGGAAGTCAGGTCACCCCTCTCCTTCTCAGTTTCCCAGTCTAGGAACAAAAAGGTTTAGAGGTATTAAGGAGCTCCAAGCTCTTCTAGTCCAAGCTCCTTATTTTACAGATAAGGAATCAGATAAAGGTGAAGAGAAGCAAGATAAGACAGCCAGGTTCATGACAGTGGCCAGATCCTCTAGCTCCAAATAAGTCCTTTACATTAGGCGATCCTGTTTTTAAGGATAACCTTGTTATGCCCTTCCCTCATCAGACCCCATCTGGGGTAAGGAATTCCATTCCGGGCACCATATTGTAGGATAGATATTGACAAACCGGAGAGCATACAGAAAAAGGCAACTGGACCATGCTCCATTAAGATCAGTTGAAAGAACTAGTCATGTTTAGCCCTACGAAGGGCAATGGATAGAACGTCAGACCTGGAGTCAGGAAGACATATTCCAGAGTTCAGATCTCATTGTGGATACTTACTAGCTGTGTGACCCTAGGCAAGTCACTTAACCCTGTTTGCTCATCTATGAAATGAACTGGAGAAGGAAATGGCAAACTACTCCAGTATCTTTACCAAGAAAACCCCACATGGGGTCACAAAGAATCAGACATAACTGAAAGGACTTAACAAGAATTCATGGAGGACAGGGAATAGACTACTTATTCTGATTGGCCACAGAGGATAGAAGACCTAGGAGAAATGGAAGAAAGCTGCAGAGAGGCAGACTTAGGTTTGATGTTAGGAAAAATTTCCTAATCGTTACAGTTATCCATAAATGGAATAGACAGTCTCAGAAGTGAATGAGTTACTGAGTAAATAAATGAATGGATGGATGAGTTGCGGGGGGGGGGGGGGGCGAGGGGGAGTAGAGTTAAGTGCCAGTCATGGTGCTAAGCACCAAAGATACAAAAACAGAAAAACAAGACACTCCTTCACAGAATAAAAGGAACATGAATTCTAATAAGAGAAGAGAAAACATATATAAGTGAGTGGTGGCAAGGGGAGAGTGTTTTGGATAGTTTGGAAAGTCAGAGAGAACTGTGATTTAAGTCATAGGGAAAATGATTGGCATGTCCTTTCTGGAAATCGTAGTGTTGATTTAATTGGCATTCCCAGTTGGTGTTAGAAATGGTTGGCAAGGAAGGTATTTGCCAAGGTGGGAGATACTTTAGAAGGAAACCTTTAAGGCAGTGTTTTGCTCCAAGTCAATTAAAAAAAAAATCATCCACCAGAAACAGGGGGATCTCGAATTCTCTGCAACTCTCAGGTACCTGAGGCAGTTTCTAGGACCTTTTGGCCTCCTGGTGGCAATTAATTTATATAAGTTAAACTTGTTTCTAGTCTTCTCATTTGGTACTGCTTCTGATCTTTGTTCTAAGTCAAATGTCTGACAGTAAACTGGCAGCCAATACAGAAATGAGTTGCACATTTGAATCCTCCATTTCCTATCCAGGCAACTAGGAGTATAGTAGATAAAGCCTTGGGCCTGGAGTCTGAAAGATCTGAGTTCAAATCCAGCCTCAGACACTTACTAGCTGGGTGAACCTGGGCAAGTCATTTAACCTCTATTTGCCTCTACTATAAAATGGGAATAATAACAGCATCTAGTTTCCAGGGTGGTTGTAAGGATCAAATAAGATAATATTGGTTTTTTTTTTAAAAAAAGTGCTTCACACAGTGCCTAGCACATAGTAAGTGCTATCTAAATGTGTATTCCAAACCAGATTAAAATTTAATTGGAAAATCCTTAACAAAATAAATAAAAATACAATACAACCTAAGTAATGTTAATTTGTAGTTTTCCAAGTCAATTTGTGGCTGGAAGAGATCCATTTCTATTGTTTGTCATCACTGCTCTAGGCAACTCTCAAAGGTCACCCACAGCAGGGAAAGCTCCAGCCCATATTGGTAGAAAGGATTCCCTTACTCAGGAGTTCCTGTGGTAAAGAAATGACTGTTCTATCCTCTTGAAGAAAGAAGTATTAATGAAAAGTGTGGTGTCTTTGCATAGTCTACAACCTCTGGACTTCTTTCATCTTTTACTGTGAGAAAATGTGTTTTCTACCACCCATCTTTGTGCCCATCTTTACACTGAAGCGACTTATAAAGCATATGTTGTTTAATTTGGTGAGATTTGCCAACGTTTTTGTAGAATTCTTCCACCTTTGCAATCCATGTTGCTACGTGAGCTGCAACTATCCTTGCGGAGGCCTTTTTGCAAATGCTCGTCCTACCCCCTGCAAAACGAGATAAGCGAGAATCCGATAACCAATGTACCCATGATGCACTTTAATTTCTTAGAGCCACTTAATCATTTGAATCTTGTTCCTCTTGAATATCAGGCTGATTTGATTCTATCTCTCTGGTATGTGGTATTCATTACTAGATTTCTTTCAGCATCACTTGTGGTACATGAGCACCACACTTGTGGGGCATGATTATGTTTGTCAGTGAACAGAATGGACTAGGGAGCTGGTGTGGAAGAAGAAATGTGAAAGGACAAATAGATAATACTAAATCCTGTTTCAATTAGGACCATCTTGCAGAGGTTATAAACCCTAAGCAAGGTGCGCTGTGCGTCCCTACCCATCCCTGTGGCTGTACTCTATGATTTCATTCTCATTGTTAACTTGGATGCATCACTTTAATCTATGTGAGCCTCAGTTTCCTAATCTGTAAAATGAGGACTTCTCTGGATCGCCAAGATCCCATTCAGTTCTTGGATCTTATGACCATTTCACCCACATAAATGAGTTGGGACTTGTGTGTATTGTTGAGACATAAATACATTTTAAAAAACTTTTTTATTGAAAAGGATTTAGTTCGAGCAGCTCTCCATGTTGTTTTCCCTCACCTTCTCAGTTACTAATGCCCCACAATTATTTCACATTTATTTTGTACATACACATCACACATTATCTCCATCAATAGACTATATGCTTCTTGAAGGCAGGGGCCATTTCATGTTTATGTCCCCAGTAGGTGGTAGTTGTTTGTCCATTGTCCAAGAGGACCATGACATTAGGAAGGAAATGCTATGACTTGCAAATGAATTGGATTGAGGTCTCCCACCACATCTAGGGCCATCTCTAGTCATCCTGATCTATGTCTGGCCACTGGACCAAGATGGCTCTGGAAGAAAGAATAAGGCTGGTGACTTTGCACAGCAATCCCTCACTTAAATCCAATTCACTTGCAAGTCATGGCATCACCTCGCCGATGTCATGGTCCTCTTTGAGAATGTCCCCAGTAACTAGCATGGTAGCTGACAAATAAGTGCTTAATACATATTTTGTTTATACTTGCAAACGCATACATTGTCTCTCTCAGTACAACATAAGCTTCTTGAGAGCAAAGGTTGCTTGAGGTTTGTCTTGGTAGCCTCAGCACCTAACACAATGCCTAGAGCATAGTATGTGTTCAATAAATGCTTGTTGATTGATCGATATGTGGAAAGATTATCGAAGTTCACATCAGCTTTATACCTATACAGAAAATTACAATGGCAACCACATTATATATGATTTTAAAAGTCCATGCGCAGAATAATCGGTTTTATTGCATAGATTCATCACAGAGCTAGATGGCAGAAGTCACCATTAATGCAGATGAATGTCACAGCTTTGGGAACCAGCACCCATGCTGTGGAAAATACAATAAAAAGGAACCTCTCCTCTCTACTGTCTACCCCGCCCCCCCAACACACACACAATCTGTAACAGTAATCTCCTAGACGGTGTTTGAATGGTTAGCAGAAATGGCCTCTGATGCGATAATCAACATGATCCATTAAAATTGAATACCTTAGAGTTGATGTTTGTTTGGAACACTGGACTTCTTCAGGTAGACCTGCTACCTTCAATCAGGTTTGTCCCCTGGCTCCCCTCTGCCAGCAGCAGCCTATAGTCAAAGTGACTTTTTCCCCTCTCCTGTGTGTTGTGAGTGCCTATGTAATTATCTGTCTTTTGTTGCCTTGTCTCTCTCTCTCATGGCTCCCCTTACTTTCACCCCATTGAAAAAGGTTAAGTACAACACTAAATACATTTTTGCATTTAATAAACAACAGCATAATGAAATCATAAGAGATGTCTAATGGGTGTCATCCTTGCCCCCTTTCTAAGCTCATAGAAAAATCTATTTTTTAATGGCTCATTTTTCACTGTAGCATAAGAGGCTATTTCCACTGCCCATTCAAACACATTCCAGGAGCTTATCTTACCAGGAAGACTATCAGACTGGTATTTGGGGATAGAAGGAAGGGGGTTATCCTTCTTGGAACAACTTCCACGGTACATATGCTGGGTCCAGATATTTGAGAGATCAAGTGTTAGCTCAGTCAGTAGTCTTAGGTCGGTGGGGATTCTGTTTTGGAAAGGCCAGGGAAGAGGATAAAGAAGAAAGGGAAAGGCCTCCCTGTCATTCTACTGAAAACACTCAGAACTTTCTCCCCAGAGGGAACACATGGCCCTGGAGTTTGATGGGAGCCACTCTATCTTCAACTGATGGAATTCAGCAGATCAGTTCTGCAGTTGTCTGACACATGGTGATAATTGTCAGAAGAGAGTCAGGGCTTCATAAGGCAAGAAAGCAAGTAGGAATCTGACCCTTGAAGGGAAAGTGGCTCCTACAGAAGGAGGGCACAGCCCATTAGCAGGTCACACAACCTTCACTGGTTGACATTTTACACCGTGGCTGCATCTGCCAGAAAGTAATGCAGTGGTGGAGATGTCTCCTTCAAAATCACCTTGAGAGCGGGTGACACAGAAAGCTCTGGTATAAAGCAGTTGAGAGTTGGTATGTTTATTTGGCACATTGACTTCTGTGACACGTTGTAGGTTAATTTTTTGTTAAATTTAAACTCTAAAACCAGAAGGACAATCTTTAAATAGAATTTTATTTTCACCCTTAAAGCAATACCAGCATTTTAATAGCTATTTCTTAAGAAGAGAAAGGATAGTCAGCAACGAGGGTAAAATATGTATGGCACCATCCATGCCCTGTAGTTTACGATCTAATATGAGAGAAAAGGCAGATCACTACAGTACAACGAAACACATGGAAAGGGTTACAATACCTTTGGGCCTTAGCTTTTTCACCTGTAAAATGCAAATTAAAACAACTTTAAGATACCATCTCGTACCTCTCAGATTAGCTAAAACAATAGAAGGGGAAAGCAACAAATGTTGGAAGAGATGTGGAAAAACTGGGACACTAATACACCATTGGTGGAATTGTGAACTTTGAGCAACCTGGAATCATGCCCAAGGAGTTATTAAACTGTGTATACCCTTTGATTCAGCAATATCACGATTAGGTCTGTTTCCCAAGGTGATCAGAGAAAAAGGAAAAGAAGCCATGTGTTCTAAAATATTTATAGCAGCACTCTTTGTAGTATCAAAGAACTGGAAACTTATGGGATATATATCAATTTGGGAATGGCTAAACAAATTGTGGTATATAACTGTGATGGAATACTACTGTGCTGTAAGAAATGGTGAGCCGTTGATTTTAGAAAAGCTGGAAAGACTTGTATGAAATGATAAAAAGTAAAGGGAGCAAACCAAGAGAACACTGCATACCATAATAGCAATGTTGTTCAAAGCACAACTGTGAACGACCGATTTATTCTAAATATTATAAATACTCAAATCAACTACAAAGGTCCTATGAAGAAGATGCTCTCCACCTCCAGAGGAAAAACTGATAAACAGAAGTGTGCATAGTACGGTTTCACGTGTATTTATAAATCTGTGTCAAATGGTGGCCTTCTCTAGTGTGAGGGTGGTAGGGAGGGATGGAGACAGTTTGGAACTTAAAATATAACGAAAAATAAATAAAATTAAAAATTTTCAAATGAAAGGGTTGGATAAGATGATCTCTAACATCTCTTCCATAGCTCTAACATCCTGTAGGATTCTTATTACAAGTGGTGTAGGCAACAAGTGCTATAGGAAAACAGAGGAAGGGAAGACTGGGAGAGAAGTTGAAGGCAGGGTAATGGAGAGGACAGATGACCATATGAAGGCAAAATAGCATAATAGGAAGAGCATTAGACTTGGCACGGGAAGATCTAGGTTCAAGTCACAGCTCTGACACTCATTTAACCAATCGCAACTTTGCTGCTCCAAGGCTTGATTTCTTGATCTCTAAAATGGGGATAACGAAGTACTACGTACTTCACAGAGCATATAGAAATGTAAGCTGCTTTCCTGTGTATGGTGGGAAGGGGAGTGGCTGGTAAGAAATGTACCCTCTGAGAACAAACTCAAGGCATATCACCTCAACCACCTCCCAAATATGCTTTCTCATTCTGGCAAACTGTGATTGGCTAACACATTCTTCAGTAAGTCATCTACTTAACAGCAACCAGAAAAATGTCCATGTCTTCCTTGCTAGAGGGAGGCCTGTTCAAGATTCCCATTGATCTATCAGGTCAGTGTATTGTGAGAGATGCTGTCATGTTGCAGAAAGTAACACTACCATATCAAAGAACTGAATGGTCTGAATGGGTCTGGATCCCGGTTCTGTTAAATTCTACCTGTGTGATCATGGACAAATCACTTAACCTTTCCGGGCCTCAGTTTTATTATCTGTAAAATGAGGGACCTTGGCTACATGACCTTTAAAATCCCATCTAATTCAATCTACAATCCAAAAAGAACATTTCTGAATGGATAAATAAGCTATTTTAATATTCACATAACTGAGGATGTTAACATCTGTCACAGAGGTACACTGTCAGATTGGCACATTTCTCAAGGATAATACTGAAAGATTTCCAAAAATAATTTCTAAGACTTTTTTTCTTCCCCAGGTTTTTTTGTTTTGTTTTGTTTTTTGTTTTTGTATTGTGTCCAGTTTAAGATTCCATGTTTTAAGAAGAATGAGAAGAAAAAAAGGAAAGGGTGTGAATGGGAAGGATAATTGTGAAGACTTCACAGGGTAAAAATACAGGGGTTACACTCTTCTCATATTTCTGAAATAGGGAATGTCTGAGGGAGTAGGAGAGGCTTAGAATTTAACCTTGTAGTGACTCTGGAAAGTCAGAGCCTGAAGCTGTAGGTGTGCCCTTCCCCCTCTCTCAGATGCTAGAATGGACTACCTGTGTGCTGTTTGTTCTCTGCTCCAGGAAGGTCTCCCCCCCACCTCCTCATTTCTTCTCCTAGATACCACTGCCCCCAACCCCAATCCCTCCACAGTTGCATTCCGGATAGGGAAAACCTGAACAGATGGGATTAACCTTGGTCCCCTAGTTTTCTGCCTAGTTTTTCCACACCTGGATTTTAAGCCCGCCTCCCAGCCAATGGTGAGAAAGGATAGAGGTGGGCGGGAATCTTTTCATTAAGAGTATAAATTGGAGCAGCGTTCCCTTTCACCCTGCCTCCTCCATTATGAAGGTGTGCCCAAATCTTGCAAGGTTTGTAAAATAAATTCACTTTGCTTCTCCTGAACATGTCTCTCCTATTATTTGAAAATTCTATCCCATACAGGTGCATAGTAAAGAAAATCAAAGTCTTAAGGGCTTGGAAAATAGGACGCCAGAGGCACAATTAAAGGAGTTGAGTCTGTTTAGTCTAGAAAGTAGAAGACTAAGTAGAAATTCAGCAATCAAATATATGAAGTTTTACTATAATGGGAAAACTGACCAGCTGTTAACTGTCTTCACACTGAGAGGATGAATTTAAATTGCAGAGATTTAGATTGGACCAAGATTCTTTAATAGAATTTCAGAGGAATTAGAGCTGGATAGGCTAGAAAGCCCAACCACCTGATTTCATAGAGGAAGTAACCAAGGCTTAAAGAGGTGAAGAGACTTCTGCAAAATCATGTGGGTAGCCAGGCCAGGATTCCAATCTGGATGCTCTTCTGATAAAGCAATTGTGATTTTCCCTATAACACCTTGCTTACCACAAATACCCTTTCTTTCACCAACAGGTATTCTTGGCACTTCCTCAATCCTGTTCAGCTTTGAAGACCAGAGTCTTAGGGAGTCCAATGTTCACCCTGGAAGTTTGCACATGTCCCATTTCCAGGGACACCCTGAGGGAGTATTGCACTCTCCATGGTGCTTAGAATCAGCAGCGTTCTGTCCCTCAACTTCACCTCTCTTTAGAAGGAAGCACCAATTTATTGTTAAACCATGAGTCTTGGATCTGTGCATTTACCCAATCAAAAATAGCTCCGAGAATGGCCACCTGAATGGCCAAATCACATCTCCATTTTGAACTTATCTTTCAGGGAGTCTTAATCATGAGACCTTGACATAATGGAATTGTATTTCCACAGAAACAGACAAACATGCTGAGATTTGATATGCAGTTGTTTTCACTCAGCATAGAATTGGCAATCAAATCTTCAGTAGGTAACTAGTGCACAATTTATAATAAAACATCGACCAAGAGACTGCAAACCTGCCTTTCTTCTTGTGAGAAACGTGGTTTGGGGGATCACTGGACTTCTCCAAACTGTGAGAAAACACGGTTTCGGGAATCACTGGACTTCCTAGGCAGGGTCAAAGTCCTGAGGAAGAACCCTGTGATAATCCCTAGGGGAGGCTGTACAGACCACAGGACTTCCAGAAGAAGATCAAGTGGTAGCCCTGCCCTTAATCTGTGGGGATCACAGGCCCCCCTAGGGGTCAGACCCTAAGGAGGACCCAAGTGATGGCCCCGGTTGTGGGGAAATCACAGGACCTCCTAGGGTTGAACCCCAAGGAAAGAGCCAGAGCCACGTGATGATCTTTAAGGAAGGCTGTGCAGACCACAGGACTCCTAGAGGAAGACCAAGTGGTAGCCCCCCTTAATCTGTGGGGATCACAGGGCCTCCTAGGGGTCAGACCCTAAGGAGGACCCAAGTGATGGCCTCTTAGGATGGCTCCTGAGACAGGGCTGGAAGACCCAAGTGATGTCCCCTTAAGAAGGCTGTGCAGACCACAGGGTTCCCTGGGGGGAATCCTGAATGGTAGCCCCCTTAACACCACAGTGGAGATCACAGGACTCCCCAAGGCAGAGTCAGGAAGTCAGCCCAAAACAAGCTTCTACTGCTTGTTGTTTTCCTGGTTGTATGACCTTAAGAATATCATGTGGCTTGCCTGTTCTCACCCAAAGAACCCAGGACCAGAGCTCACAGAGAAAGGCACTTATTACACTCCTTGAGAGAACAGGTGCAGTGCTCACTAGAATGCTCACATTGATACAGCTGCTGAAGCAGGGGTAACCATTCCCTCCATTCCTGCCAGAGTTATGGTTAGTTTACAGTCTCTACTTTTTACATAGTTTTCCTAGGTTATACAGTTTATATAGGTAGGATAATAAGGATACAGAAGCAAAAGTGAAGTTAATTAGATTTTCCTTGTCTTAGTTTAGGATTAATCTACATTCTTTTACTTCTCCTACCTTCCCTCTTTAACATATGCAAATTATGCAAATCAGTAGGCCTGGACTCTTGACCAAGACCAGACCCTAGATAAGCTTGAACTGGTTCAATCTGGTTTGGCTTCTCTAATTCCCCTGACTGCCTTCTCAAAAAGCATGCGAATGCTTACAAGCCTCTGACCTCTCACCTGACCAACCTTGAGGCCTGGTTTCTGCTAAAGCTGGGGGTTGGGGGGGGTGCGAAGAACCCCTTTAGTTCCGTGGAAACAAAACTCCTCCTCCCATTTCTTACATTCTGAATCTCAGAAGAACTCCAGACAGTACAAAAGCTTGGACTCAGGTGTTCTAGGAAATAAACCATTTGAATTTGTTTAATTCCCCCATGGTTTCTTCTCTCCCCTCCAGTAAAACAATGTCCATTCAATCTTGACTCAGGCTTCCAATAGGGCTGGTCTCCAGATGAGGAGCCAGAAATTTCCAAGGACTTTGAATCTGGCATTTAAGGCAAAGAAGATGAACTCAGAATTCAGGTGGACTCAGGAGTGGACAGAAGCTGTTCTGTGTCTGGCAAGGACTTCTCACCTCTTCTGACTACAGCTAGTTCATCTTTCCTAAAGAAAGGTGGATAAATACTAAGCAAGGAGAAGCTAGTCACCATGTGTCTAGGGTTCCCCCTCTGCAGTCTTTTAAACAAGACATCCTTCAGACACAGCTGCATCATGTAGATGTCTTCCTCTCTGGGTCTGAGTCCTTCTGGTTTTCTCAACTGCCCAAGACCCTCGCAAGTCAGTCACACAATTGGATTTGAGCCCAAACAAAAACTAAGTGAAGGAGGCAAAGTCATTATCCTCCACCCTTTGGGCCACCTCCCTGTCTGTTTTGTGTATAAAGTCAACAATAAGCTTCCTAGACTTTGAAACACCCTACAGTGGAAATTTAGCATTCCTTGAATGTAGGAAGGAATTCTCTGTGAGATTTCCCTTTAGAATGAGCTTAATTCCAAGAAAGGAGCCACAACTATGGCTGATGGTCACTTGGAGGGTTTATTCTACCCATTTTCCATTAGCCACTGAGATAATTCCAAAAGAACCAGTCCTGGCGTCACTCTGGCTATCACAGTGGCAACCACAGATGACTCCAAAACACCTGTTCTCACTTAAGCTGAGCTGGCCTTGACCAGATGTTACTCTGACAGGCTGGCAATTCTCAAAGCTCCATTCTAAGGATCACGAACCTTCCAGTACCAGCAAGCAAATGCCACTAGATAAGCCTCCTAAACTCTAGGCTTTACCCATAGGATTCCACATTCCTCCATATCACCTGTAATGTGATAGGGAGGCTTTCTGATATTCTAGGAGAGTAGTAGACTAATAGTCAAGAACCCTACCTTCCATTCCCTGCTTTAACACCAATTTTCTGGGGGACTACAGACAAATCATTGTATCTGTTTACTCATCTATAAAGTGGACACATCTGCCTTGCCTACATCACAAGATCTTTGGGAGAATTAAATGAGATATAGTGGATGTGAAAGTCCTTTAAAAAGTAAATATGGGAGCCTCCAGGAGCTTAACTCACAGGATCTTAGATCAAGGGCTGGAAGGACCTTTGGATGGTATCTAGTCCAGCATACTTCTCTTGCAGATGAGGACACTGAAGCCAAGGGAGATTGAGTGACTTGCTTAAAAGTACAGGGGTAGGAAGCATCAGAGGTTGCACGATCATTTTCAAATTTGTGCCAGTGAGGATCTACTCATTTGTTTCCCTTGAGCAAATGTCGAAGATGTGTTGTATTTCTGGTCACTATTCATTTCAGCCCCAGTAGTCAGGATACAAACTAGAAAAGCGTTAAGAAGGGCTACGAGAATAGTTGTGGAAAGAACACAGGGAGAGATCCTGGGTTCAGATCCTGGGCCTATCATTGGCTCACAATGTGACTTTGGGCAGGTTACGTTCCCACTCTGTGGCTCAGTTTCCTCAAATGTAAAATGAAGCCAAACTAGATTATTCTCCAAGGTCCATTCTAACATCTTTATCTTCTACTAAGCTGCGGAACATTGACTGAAGAAATAGCATCTCACACCCAGCAAATGTGTCCTTCTGCCAGAAATCGTGGGATTAAACACAACCACAGGTGTTCAAGGACCAGGTAATTCCATGGCCAAGCATAACATTTATACTTTTGCACTGAGATAATGGTATCTAAAGCCAGGGAGGCAGGTGATGGACAGAAGAAACAGAAAGGCATGGAACCCCATGATGAGTATGACACAGATGGAGAAATGCATTATGGATGGGCTGCTTTTTATTTCTCTGCCTCTGCTGTCTCACCAAATGGCTAATGCCAAAGGTCAGGAAAAAAATTCTATGTAAACTGGAATAATTCTTAATGAGATTTGGATTGACTTGTTTTGGCTCTGGACCTCATTAACATAATTTATCACTACCCAGTCTCTATACTCATCCTCACTAGGAAATCATAGTATCAGCATAGGGATTTAAAAAATACGTTATACAAAGATAGAATCTGGATACATGATTTCATTGTTACAAGGAATTCCCAGATGAGGAAATTCCTTCCATCAATGCAGGTCTGCACCTTTTTTACAACTTAGAGTCTTAGGAGAGTTGCTTGAGAAGGAAGGAAATAAGCATTTATTAGTCACCTACATGCCAAGCAGTGTGCTAAATGCTTCACAAATATTATCTTATTTAATCCTCATAACAACCCTGAGAGGAGGTTCTATTCTTATTCCTTCATACAGATAAGAGAATTGAGAAAAATTGAGGTTGAAGGACTTGCCAGAGGTCACATGGCTAATAAGTGCCTGTGGCCACATCTGAACTCCCAGCCCAGAGTTCTAGGCACTGCACCACCAGCTGCTCCAGTGTCACCTGGGCACTCAGACCTGCCCAGCGTCACATGGCCAGTATGTGTCAGAGACAGAGCTTGTACCCCAGTCTCCCTGGTTCCAAAGACAGCTCTACATCCCTGCCACCATACTGCCTGCCTCTCAAACAACAAAATTGTTTATGGCCTTTGACCCAGAGATCCCACTACCAGGCTTCTATTCCAAGGAAGTCAAAGACAGAAAGGTGAGTAAGTCTGAGACTTGGCAAAACATTCATAGCAGGAGGTGTGGTAGCAAAGATCTGGAAATAAAGATTATGACCATTGGCTGGGGGATGACTAAATAAATTGTGGCATGTTAATATAATGGCATGAGGCAGCTAGTTGGTACAGTGGATAGAGTCAATAAGACTCATCTTCCTGAGTTCAAATCTTGCCTCAGACACATACTAGCTGTGTGACCCTGGCCAAGTCACTTAACCCTGTTTGTCTCAGTTTCCTCATCTGTAAAATGAGCTGAGAAGGAAATGGCAAACCACTCCATTATCTTCACCAAGAAAACCCCAAATGGGGTCATAAAGAGTCAGACACGACTGAAATGACTGAACGACATATATAATTGCATGGGAAATGTCAACTGACCCAATGTGATGCAAGCAGAATTAGAAAAACAATATGTATAATGCCTCCTACAATGTAAGTAGAAAAAAATACAATAAAAAGCAAACCTGAGCATTGTATAATTTTAACAACTAAGTTTAGACCTGATGAAGAGACAAGAAAATAAATAACGTGTAGAATGTTACATATGCTGCCAGGCTAAGTTGATTGGGATGGTTAGTTCTCCTAAGATCCTTTTTCCCCCGAATTAAAATAAAAATTAAATACAAAGGAGGGCTTGCTAGGTAAGAGTATGCTGGGAAATGAATGGGTGTATCAACAATCCGGCTAGCAGCTGCCGTGAGGGTGTAAAGCCAACAACAACAAGCTCACTGAAGCCCAGGTCCTTTTCATTTGCTTTACTAAGGAAAGCAATGTTAAGGGGTTAACAATCTTACTTTAATCCAGCATAGAAATATCATTTACTTAGTTCAGGGGAAAAAACAGCACCCTGAATAACAGACCAAATACAATTTGTAGGTATCAACATCTGAGTATTCAGCCGGGGAGCTCATTATAACAGCTGGCCCAGAGCCATGTGCCACTCCTGCTGTGGCTCAGAGTGCCAAGACAGAACACTAACCTCTGCACTTATATATCCTGTTCAGGGCCGCAACCTCACCCAGGCTGGGAGTGGAAAAGTTCCCCACCCCCAATATCACATCAGATACAAATCGATGGCTCCCAATTGTCTCAGTGCTGAGAAATACAAAAACATCCCACTTTATCTGCCCCATTCAAACAAAGGCCAGAATCATTAAAGGTCAACAGCAAAAAGTCTCACCTTAATTACTATTACAATGGGATAGAAAAACAAGCTATCAATTTTTTTAGGTTTTAACATTTTTTTTCTTAGAGCTTCCTTAGTTTATACATCTCTTAAATACTCATGCTTGTTGTAACAGCTATTGCACAGTAAGATTAGCCTTTCCATAGTCCAAGATAGCCACTGATAGCTCTATGAACTCAGGAAAAAGACCTAATGGCTCTCATTGCTTCAATTTCTTTACCTGCAAAATAGGGATTAATAACGAAACTATATCAGAAAGACCATTGACATAGAGTCAAAAAACTACCTCTGCTACTTATTAGCTCCCTAACTGTCTTACTTTGATATCTATTGGTGTGATGGCAATCAGGCTGGGACTTTTTGCCTGTTTCTTCTTTAAGAGTGCTTCTCAGCACTCAGGCAGTCAAGTATCTTTGATGAGTCTTGCCTTTCAAATGTAATGGCAAGCAAAGTGGGACTTTTTGTTGTCTTTTGTTTTGGAATGCTTCTCGGCATTGAGGTAATCAAGTGCCTTTGATGAGTCTTGCTTTTGTTTCAATCGGGAGTCTTTGATTGAACTAAGAGTCTTTGATAACCTGCTTAAGAAACAAGAAAGCCCCAGGTGTCAGGGGTCTAGAACCAGGCTTCCTGGGAGGAAAGGAGAACACCTGGAGTCACCGCCTATGGCGGGAGTGGCTTCAAAGGTTGTCGCTCCACCCCCGAAGGAGGCGCTGGGGAGGTCCTCTGCTTTCCCTAGATAAGGTGTGGAGAGGAGGAAGGGAGAGAGACATTTTGTGAAGACTCCAATAAAGCAACCTCTTGCACACTATAGTGGTCGCTG
>CM053623.1:139486166-139522861 GCA_028646595.1 Phalanger gymnotis | reverse complement strand
GAGAGAGACATTTTGTGAAGACTCCAATAAAGCAACCTCTTGCACACTATAGTGGTCGCCGTCTGGTTATTGCCCCTTGGTTGCCAAGGGGACCGGAGACGTCCGAAGCCCGGTTGGGGAGGCGGCTGCTCACCTAGGAGGGTTCAGCAGGCGTGCCCGGCGAGAACGCGGAACACCCAGGCCCCACACTCTTTTGCTAAGTAGGTACTAAGCTCCAGGGCACTGAGAAGTGTACATATGATCTGAGGTTGGCATTTTGTTTTGGGGGTTTCACTCATTGGAAGAGTGGTCACATGTTTGGCCAGATGAGACTCTGGGTAGCCATTAAGAGCACACCCCTCCTTTGAAAACCCAGATGTTGGTGCTTCTCTCTCTTGTAACTATGTATGTACTGCTATGGTCAGACAAAAGCCTGTCTGTTGATCTGTTTATATTTTCTCTGTTTGTATTTGCTCTGGAGTTCAGGATACTGACTTTTCCCCCTGAATTAAGTGAATGATATATGTATGTTTAATTAAAATAAGATTATTAACCCCTTAAAGTTGCTTTCCTTTAGAAAAGCAGATCAAAGAACCTGTGCTAGCAGTCCTCCTGTGTGCTGGTGTTATTGGCCTTACATCCCCATAGCAGCTGCTAGTAACACTGTTGTTATAATTGGCCTCAGTTTCCTCACTTGTAAAATGGCAATAATAATACTTCTACTCTAATACCTGCCTCATTTAGTTGTTTGGAAGGAAAGCTTTTGATAATCTCTAAAGCACTCTAAAAAATGCTTTTAAGGTTGTGGGTACAATCCAAAAAGTACAAGTCTCGGCCCAAATAGGAGGTATTTGTTTATATTCACAAAGGACCAAGAACTCATTTCTCTTAGTTGTTAATGTTGGGTGTCTTCCATCATGCCACTGCTCAGGATGGTTTGCCCAGTCAGCCTCAGGCACAAGACTCCTATATGTCCACTAGGATCTAAGTGGGCTTCTTGTCACAGCTGGCTGAGGCTTTTTCACTTTCGCTTCTTTGCTCATTCTGCTCCCTGTGCCTACAACGTCTTGCCTCTCGCTCTTTCTCTGATGACTCATTCTCTAAAGCAAAACTCAAATGTCACCTCCTTCATAAAGCATTGCCCAGTTCTTCCTTTGCCTGGACTTACTCTAATCCTTTGCTTTGCACTTCTCATGCAATATCATGTGCTGCAGTATTCATTATTCCCCTACTTGGAGTAAGCACCAGAAAGACTGGATTACATCTTACCTAATCCTGGGCCTCCCTCAGAAGCTAGCACCAGGCAAATGTGCATGGCAGTAATAGTCGTTGCTGTTTTAAACATGTTTGTTGAACAAAAATGAAATTGCTTTAATTGACATTGGGAAAAACAGTAAATTAATCCAAAAAATTCTTGCTATGTCCACAACTTATATACAGCTTGGATAAAGCTTCTCATAGGGCAGCTTGGTGGCACAGTAGAGCTCTAGACCTGGAGTCAGGAAAACCTGAGTTCGAATGCAGCCTCAGATACTTGCTAGCTGTGTGGCCATGGGCAAGTCACTTAACACTGTTTGCCTCAATTTCCTCATCTGTAAAATGAGCTGGTGAAGGAAATAGCAAATCACTGTAGTATCTTTGCCAAAAAAAAACCCCAAAGAGCTGGACAACAAAGTTTCTCATGCTATTCTTAAAGAAAAGCTGGAGAGATGTGGGCTAGACCATAGCATGATTTGATGGATTTGGAAGAAGTTGAATGACCAGATCCAAATGCCTTTGCTTCGACAGTGCTAATAAGGGGGAGTTCTCTGCCTCTTTAGGCCCCCTGTTCCACTTTTGGATACGTTCAATTGTTGGGAAATTTCTGCTGACATCAAGCCGAAATTTGTATCTTTTCAACTTCCATCCATCACTCCTTGTTTTGTCTGCTAGATCCAAGTAGAACTTATCTAGGCCATCTGACTATCCACCAGGAAACGAAAGCCTGCTCAGGCCTGCTGCCACCTACTACTTTGTCACTGCTCCTCCCTTTGCCCACATGCAACAGTGACCCTTCAGACAGGACCTCCAAGAGACCATACTCCATCTCCCTGGAGAATGGAATTCACTTAGTTTTGAGATTTTGCCCTGGGGATGAACTGTACCGACTGGCTAGTGAATGAACAAGTAAGTAAATACAAAGTCACCCAACCCATTGTATCTCTCCTCAGAGCATGCTTCATATTCTATCCAACTATCATCCAGGAAACAAGGACCAACCAGGATGTGCTGATTATTTGCTCTATTACCAAGGGCATAAGCCTTGATCCTCTTCTTCCTCCCTCAATCCACCCTGCTTTTGTTCTGGCAAATCAGTACTTCCATGGCTCCTGGAAATGTCATGATAACTGATTGCCTTATGGCTTCCCATAGAACATCTCTAACTTCAAAGACCAAAACTCCCTTTTGCGGCCTCCATTCCTACATATAGATAAGACTAGAGATAGTCTCAGAAAGAAAGCACTGAGATTAAAGACCAGGAAAGGCTTCTTGCAGAAGATGGATCTTTTGGTGAGACTCAGGGAAGCCAGGAGGCAGAGATGACCAGTTGGGAGCTGGGTAGGTCTTATGTAAATAATAATCAGGAGACCAGTATCACTGGATCCCAGAATATATGGAAGGAAGTGAGGGAGGTATAAGAAGCCTGGAAAAGAAGAGGCCAAGTTAGGAAGGGCTTTTTCTATTTGATCCCAGAACCAGAGGAGTTTATTGGAATGGGGAAGGGCGGATAGTGACACTATGGTCAGACTCCTGCTTTCATAAGATCATTTTGACAGCTGAGTGGAGGATGGATTAGAGTGGAGAGACGTGAGCGGCAGGGAGACCAACTCTGAAGGCTATTGCAGTAGTCTAAGCTGAGGCGATAAGAGCCTGCGTCAGGGTGGTAGTATCACAAGAGAAAAGAGGGCATACACGAGAGCTGTTCTGAAGGTTGAAACAACAGGACTTAGCAGCTGATTGGATACAGAGGGAGCAGGGTTGAAAGAGAAAATGAGGTAGAATCTATACCCTGTGCTGTTAAATATTTCTTTCCTTTTTTTTTTTTTTATTGGAGTGGGGAGGTGAGGCAATAGGGGTTAAGTAACTTGCCCAAAGTCACACAGCTAGTAAGTATCAAGTTTGAACTCAGGTCCTCCTGACTCCAGGACTGGTAATCTATCTACTGCACCACCTAGCTGCCCCTGCTGTTAAATATTTTTAATAAACACAGCATTGGGATAAAGTGAGAGAAGACACGCTTACATTTCCAGATAATACAAATATGAGTGGAGCCACCAGGTGGTGCAAAATCAGAAATACCCAAGTTAAATCCTTCCTCAGGCACTAGCAGGGCAACCCTGGACAAGTCACTTTACCTTTTTCAGCTTCGGTTTCCCATAGTACCTACCTCACAGGGTTGTCATGGGGATCCAATGAGATAACATATGTAAAGTGCTTTGTAAACCTTAAAATGCTACATACACAAGCGTTATCATAGGAGTCTGACACTGAGAGCTAACGCACTGGAAAAGAAGATTCAAAAAGATCTCAACAGGCTGGAACATGGGGCATAACAGACCAAGAGGAAAGGTAATCGGGCTAAATACAAAGTTTTTTGTGTAGCTTGTGAGCCCAGAGCCCCCTCAATACTGCATCAAATCCTGGCCACCTCACCACAAGGGTCAGTTCTTCCCCTCAGGTTCATGGCCTCCACCTGGGGATTCTACCAGAAATCTCAAAAATAAAGATTGGGTATAGTTTGTGTCTGCTGGGAAAGCAATGGGCATGCCACTCCAGCATTTTTGCCAAGACAACCCCCAATGAGGTCGTGAAGATTCGGACACAACTGAAATAACTAAACAACAACAACAAATGGGTTTTTTCTTTCCCCTAGATTTCCCTAACTGGGGGTAACAAAATCCCTAGCCTGAGCAATTAAGGCAGCACAATGCAAATCACTTATGGGATAAACTTTGTTTCACCTCATAGAAAATGCAGAAGACACTGAGGACTTCCGGGGACCATAAAAAGATACAGAGACACACTGAGGGCTCAGGCTCGAATTGGCTATTAGCTCCCCTGGAAGAGAACTGAAATTGGGGTTGCTTTTGGGACAACCTTTTGACATCCTGATGAGTTCCTCTTTTCCCCAGAGTCCTCTTCAGCCTCAACGAAGCTCATGCATACAGAGTGGTTCCTTTGTATCACTTCCTTAGAATGTAAACACGCTTTGTGGACTGCTGAACAAATGAGTCTTTTCCTTTTAGACAGACCTCTGTCTGAATAACCCACTGGCTTTGCTTTCCAGGTGGGGTGCTGCTCCAGAAGGATGGGGATGACCCTCTTCTTTCTCCCAAGAGCACACGGCATCAGGAAATGCCCTTCTCTGCCTAGAACAAGAGCTCTTAGAGCTTGTGTTAGTGTGTCATGGACCCTTTTGGCAATCTAGTAAAGCCTACAGGCCCCTTCTCAAAGCAATGTTTTTCAATGCACAAGATAAAATATAAGATTACAAAGGAAATTAATTATATTGAAACATAATTATCAAAATATTTAAGAAAATAAATTTACAGACTCCAGGTTAAAAACACTTGAAGAATGTCCGATCACTAACCTTTTGTGCTTGGGAACCCTAGGATTTGGGTCACATAGACCAGTACATGTCTCTTTTTTGCTATGGGGTTCCATAAGAAAACTCCATTTATCCCAGCTGCTATCCTCTCTTGACATGAAGAAGGCCATTCTCAGGTTTTCAGTCACTGGTTTTTCCCATAAAAGGAAACTGAAAGGCAGAAAATAGTCAGAAACTCAAGGTCACATAACTGCCCTCTCAAGCCACCTGAAAAAAGAATTCAGTTTGTGCTGCAAATAGTCTCTAATTGTTCCCAGGAAAGTGGGAAGAATGCCTGTCTTCTTGTTCTCCCCATCATATTCCAGAAGGCACAAGGGTAAAGGTGAGAAAGTCCAGAAAAGAGTGAAAAAAGAAAGCTAGTTTGTTGGCTTTCTTTAAAGTCCATAGAAATGGGTAGTTCTACAAGTCCATTCTCTTGAATCTGTCAAGCAGTCACAGAAGCTCCCTGAAGCCTCCCAGTACATTACAAAGAGACGTCCCTCAGCTGCCCCGGCCCCCGGCCCCCGGCCCCATACATGCTTTAGAGTCTCATCAGGTAAATTGGGGAAACTCATCAAGTTCATCAGGGAAACCTTAATTACCTCCACTCGTCACACATGGCTTCGTAAGTACAAGATGGGGAAGGCATGGCTAAGCAACAGTGTGAAAAAAAGATCTGGAGGTTTCAGCAGATTGAAAGCTACTCATGAGTCAACAATTCATATGATCTTAGAATTCATCATAAGACATCATAAAGAGGCCTGCTGTACTCTGTGTTGGTCAGATCCCATCTGGAGGACATTCTTAGTTCTTGGCTCCAAATTTTAAACAGGACGTTGAGAAAGCAGGGAGCTTAAATCCAGAGAAAGGTTAATTAGGATGTCCAAGGGCCTTGATTAGGCCACATGAGGACTGATTGAAGGAACTGAAGCTATTTAGCCTGGAACAGAGAACAGGTGGGAGGAGCATAGGAGCAGTCTTTAGGTGCTTAAAGGCTGTCCCCCAGAAGAGGCTATGAGCCTCTGAAATCAAAAGAAACTTAAGGAAAAAGAGAGAGAGTGGAATTTTGCATAGTGAGGAGCAAGTCACTGGCCTGGTTTCTTTACTTTTACAAGAAAAAAAGAGCGCATTTTTCTAAGAACCAGCCAGAGACTCCTTGGCAGGCACGTTACTGCACAAAATCAATGCAATTATTGGTAAACCAAATAGCCGCAGTGATGGACTACCTGAAGGCCTATGGACAACATACTCTGAAGGCGAGTGGGCAGCCATTAGTGTCTGGGGATGCCCTCGTACAATGGGCTGTGAATTACCCAGCTCAAATTCAGCAGTTGAACAAAGTGCTTTGGGAAAAGACAACCCTTGTTCAGCCTTTGCATTCGATGATGTGCAGGTGAATACTTTACATTTGGAGGGCCTGGCACAGAAAGCAAAATTTCTCTATTGAGAGAGCTCCAGCTACAAAACAGCACAGGACCATGGCTTTGTCCTCAATTTAAAAGCATTCTTTTCCCCACAGACCCCTGAGCTGGGATTGTAAAGAACTGCAGTGAACTTCTTCAAGTCAGGCAGAATGTGATCCTTTTGCTGGACCTTGATATGACCATTTGAAATACACACAGCATCCACTTAGTTCTCTTAGAAAGATTCTGCGTCCTAAGGCTTTGTGAGTTTAGGTTCAGGGACAATTTGTAATGGAATTATAGTTTGTGAAGTTTTTCTACAGAGAGGCAGAGTGCTAGTCTGGAAAGAGGCTGAAATCCCAACTCTTCTACTCAAGACCCGTGTGACCTCATACAAGACACTTAATCTTGTTGGTCCTCAGTTTCCTCACCTATAAAAAGGAAAGGGTTATATTCTTCTATATTCTTCTTTTCCTGTTTTTGTGATGGACACATTCCTTGTTTTCCTCTTAGGGTCACATCTTTCGAATTAAGTGCTTCAAATATACTATTCCACATGGCCTGAAAAGAATATACAAAAATGTCTATGGTGAAAAGATAACGAGTCTAAAACCTAGGCAATGGGTGTTGCTAAAAGTAAGACCTAGCTCGGCCTCAGCCTACTCTGCAGAACTTGTTCCCTCTTTTCCCTTTTGAGCTGGGGGAAGTAGGAGTATCAAAAGGATGGTAGGAAGAAAAGAACCCATGGGAGGCTCCAAAAATTCAAATGCAAGAAAATGAACAGAAACAGGATAATCTAAGCCTCATCTTGTCCTGCTTTGCTTTTATGACTGTAGCATTTTTTATAATTGGAACAGACCCTTAGGATTATTTAATACAAGCTTCTCATTTTAGAGATGAGGAAATTAAGGGTACAACGAAAGTCACTGCATTTAGAGTCGGAGGACTTGCATTCAAATACTGTTTCTGCCACTTACCTGTTGACCCGCATCTTGCTTAAACTTTAAGCGCTTCGATTTTTTCATCTGTAAAACGAAGAGGTTTGGCTAGATGACCTCTAAGGTTTGGACCTTCCAGCTCTAAATCTCTGATACTTTGATTCTACAAACTGAGATTCCAAGAGGCAGAAGTTAATTAGCCACAGTCTCACAGTTACTTAACAGGAAGGCAGAGACTGTAATTCTCGATCTTCGAATCTTGTCCATTTCTCTGACACTTTCACTACCTTCTTTGGGCTTAACAGCATTTTACCATATAGCTCAGCTCCTGAGGGTAGAATTACTCTGTCTTCAATCCAACGATAGTTAAGCACCTATTCTGTGTAAAGCATTGGAGATAAACCAACAAAAACAGAAAATAGTTCCTGCCCTGAAGGAACTGGGTCACGGGCTTATAATGTATAAACAGAGAAATATATACCTGGTATGATAGGAGTATGATAGGAGTAATATCCTAATCCTTCTCCCCAAGCAAGATAGGCTAGTTTTTCCTTAAAAGGTATCAGGACCTTCCTTGAGACTTGGCTGGCTCAGGAAACTGTTAACGTCACTTCTTTGCCTGAAACAAAGCAGCCATGAGGAGAGGTTCTGGTGTTTGGCTGGTGTATCATAACTAGTCACTCAGGCAAGGGGTTATCACTCAGCTGAATCAACTCAAGATATCCTCTATGTCTATCCTTGTTGAATGGCCTTCTCTTGTTATGACTAAGTAAATCTGGTTTTTTGTTTTTTTTTTAAACTCTTGAATGACTTACAAGTATCTCATTTTGTTCCAAAAAAGAACTTGAACTTTCAGGGGCCTGGCCTGAGTCCATCAGGAACACATGGCAAATTAAAGAGGAGGAGATGAGCACCAACTAAGGACATTAGGAAAGGATTTCCATGAGAGAAGGTACATGACCTGAGACTTCAAGGAAACTAAAAAATTTGGGATCTAGAGGTGAGGAGGGAGGGCATGTGTGGCACGAAGGACAGCCTATACAAAGGAACAGAAGTGGGAAATGGAGTGCTGGATTCAAAGAAAAACAAGTAGTCCAATTTGGTTGAATCCTAGAATACATAATAGAGAGTAATATGCTATATGTTACCCACCCGTGGGCCACAGATCTCTAGAGAGCCTGGAAGGGCAGGGCAGGAGTGATTCATAAGTCATTTAACAGAATTACTGCAAGGAGTACTTTCATTAAGTGATTCAGTACAATAAATAAGCAAACATACTACTACGGATTACATAAATAATATTTCTTGCAAGTATATTTATTACTGCTCTTAAAATGCGCATAGATGCGATTAATAAAATACAAGTTAATCTAAAAACATTGCTTCTTTTTGTTATTACATGTTGTGTTAAAATTGTAACTTATTCTGGCCCTCCTGACACCACCACCCCCACCAAATCCTTATAGTCAGTACCATAAGTTTTATAGGCAACCAGTATAAAGAGGCAATAAAATTTTACTGATAACTTTGAGATGACTAGGATCTGTTAATGAATTAACCCCAAGGTGGCACAGATAGGAGTTATTCTGTTTCTCCCCCAAAAAGCCCTATAAAAATGAGGCTTCAAACTGCTGCCCCCTCCCCCAGCACTCTTCCTTCTCCTAAGTGTTCCCAACTCCAATCTGCTGTTACCTAAGTGACTCATCCCCTCTCTATCTTTCTTTCTCATGCTGCCTGCCCTCTTTCATTGTCCCATTTTCCCCCCATGTCATCTGCCTCTGTATCTCTACTTTTCATCCACTGTGCCACCTAGCTTCCCTGGAGTTGTACTATTAGTGTCCGTTGATTGAGAAAATATGTGAATTGATAATTTATGAAATTATGAAATAGGTGCAGGCATGCCCAGTTCTTTGGGCACTCACTGGTAAAGGCCACAATTGGGGCAGCAATCGCATTTTAATAACCACAAAGGGTGTAAGGATGAGCAGCATGGGAAATTTAGAAGCGACAAATAAGAGCGGGGGCTTTTTTGGGTGCCATTTTCAGGCAATATAGATGAGCAAATGCTGGTTGATTGATGACTTGAGCTGAAAAATTCAATTGCCCAAGAACAAGATCGCAGTTAGATAATAGTTCATGTGAAGAACTAGAATTTTTCATGGACTGAATAGTCAGTATGGATCAACAATGTGACCCTGGTGGACTCACAAAAGCAAAATTTGCATAATATTAGGCTGCAGTAACCTAGAGAGGAAAAGTGTCCAGGACTACGGACGTGATGGTACCACTGACTTCTGTCCTCATGAAATCACAGCTGAAAATAATTTATTTCTAGGTGTCACATTTTAGGACAGACATCGGCAAACTGGATTACTTACAGAGGAAGGTAACTAGGTTGGCAGCAGAGCTAGAAAGCAATAATTAACCAACTGGCATGTATTAAATGCCTCCAATGTATCAGGCACTAGAGACATAAAGACAAAAGCGAAATCATTTCTGCCTTCAAGGAGTTTATATTCTTTAAGAGAAGATGACATTTATATGTGTAAGGATTAGGGATGAGGACTAGACCTATGATTTCTTCCATAGAGAAGACTCCCTTTAGCAAGGTCAGTCAGCCCCTGCTCTGCAGTTGCAGACTGCAAGAGTTGCCTAGAGAGGTTGTGACTTGTCCAGGGTCAATTTATTTCAGTAAACATTTTTTAAGCACCCATTAGGTACTAGGGACTGTGTTAAGTGCTAGGAATACAAATAAGGAAAAGAGTGCACTCAAGGAGATTACAGTCTAATAGGAGAAGACAACGCACAAAAGGCAGCTGAAAAGGGCCCAGGGGACTGGTTAAGTGGGGGGAGAGGGGGAGGATCTGCTGATGGAAAAAAGAGTTACTGGGAAGGTTGTGGGCCCTTTATAAAGAAAAGCTTTGGGAGGAGTTTAGTGTTCTACCCTCCAGCCCTCCAGTCAGACCAAGAGGCAACTGAGGGTGAGATAAGGTACAGAGAAGGCAGACTGAGCCTATTCATGGGGTTGAGATTTAAGGTGACCAGGTCTTATACTGGCCAGGAGGTGGGGAAAGAGGTTGGTCACATAGCTAGTATGTGTCAGAGAAGGGACCTGAGTCCAGGCCTTCTTGGCTTTGAGGCTAGTTCTCTATCTACCTCTACACCATGCTGTATAGCAGATACAAACTATAGAGAATATAAATACAAGGTAATTTTGCCAGGGAAGGCACCAGCAGCCAGAGGGGATTAGGAATGACTGCACTTGGGCACTGTTTTGTTTTGTTTTTGTAAACAACTGATGGGTGGTGAGCAGGACTGGCAGAGCTCACTCCAACCCAGAATGGCGGCTGCCTACCATTTGATAGCAGAAGTTTAACTGAACTTTGGCTACTTATACCCTGGAGATTCTTATCAGCTCATGTCTCAGAAGGAATCTGATGCCAACTACTCTTCTCTTTTTCCCCTCTAATGCTTCTTAATTAAATATGCAGCTCGAACACCCAGGTAATTTGGCTTGGCAAAGCCAAATTGGTTTATAAAACCTTGATATTTCAATATCATGCTCTGGCCTCACTTTCTTAGGGCCAGGCCTAAGGCATTTCCCTCCTGCCTCCCTTGAATTGTGAAATCTCTCTTCTCTGCCATCAGTTCAATCTGCCACCTGCTGTGTTCCTATTTTAGGGGCCAAGTGATATGGCCCCCAGTTTCATGTGATCATTGAACATGGAATTAGCTTTTACAATGGGATATTTACTTCAAAGATATAGCAAGAACAAGCATACAAGCATTTTCCCCAACCCATGGGTACATTGCAAACCTCAGGTCTCTGAGGAAGCAGAAGGATTGGACTCACATTTGAGCTCAGTTTCTATATAGCATCAGTCCTACCCAGTTCGTGTCCAAAGCTAGCATTGCCAGCTGCTAAGCTGGAATCTTGGGACCCTTGCTGGGCTGATTGCAGCACCTAGCCCAGATTCTAGACTCCTGGATCCCTGTGGCTCAAGCTTCCAGGTCCGACCAACGACTCCAGGCATAACCTCAATGGCTCAAGGAGCAAGAAGCAATCTTTAAGACTGACCTTCAGGACTTCAGACCAGCAGAAGGATTCAAATTTGGCAGTCCTGCATCAGGATTGGACTCATCAGGACCAATGCTATGGTGGGAACTGAGCTAAGTTTTTAGCCTTCTCACCTAGACACTGAGGTGGTCTTTCTCCAGCCCCTTTTCTACTTCCTCTACTATCATTTGTGGTTACATCCATATACTTGTCAAGGCAGCATGGCATATCAATCAATAGGTATTGATTAAGCTCCTTCTGTGTGCCATGTACTAGGAATACAAACACAAGGAAGGAAATGGCCCCAGTTGTAAGGAGTATGCACCAGAGTTTGGAAGACCAGGGTTTAAGTCCTGTCTTTTCCATGGCACTCTGGATGAGCCACACATCCTCTTAATGACCTCAGGCAACTTTGGGTAAGACTAAGTGGTAGAACTGAATCAGTAGAGGAAGTTTACCTTATCTGCAGTTCCCAGTGCCAACAAAGTCACTATTGGGGTTCCAACACTGCCTTTCCAACCCAGCCACAAAACCAATTAACCTACTTATCCTTCTTAAACCTATTTAAAGGCCATAGTATGCCATATCAAATAAATTTGGCAAACATTGCTTTGGACTATATCCCGCTCTCCTGAAACTCCTCAGTTCTGGCTCCTGCTTGGTCCAACAATCCATCTTCTTTCCAGAAATCTTCTAAGAAATTGGCATTATCTAGGAACTTCCTTCTTCTCTCCAAGTAGCTCAGTTAGCTTAATAACCACCACTCCTCTAAAAAAAAAAATTAACAGTCAAACCAATTTTCCTGGGGCATAAAAAAAAGACTTTTTTTTGGTGTCAAGTTAAATCCTAGTAATATCTTAAGAGTCTTAATTTCAGGTAAACTACATAACAAATATAAAACTATACTATATACAACAGGTATTTCTTTCAATACAGTAAAGCTGGTTATCTACCACTAGCTTAAAACAAAGGAAAATTACTTGCAATTATCTGAAGTTGAAGTAAAATAGCAAGTTTGGAAAGTTTTTGTCTCCCCTCCTACAAAGCCCATTAATAGACATAAAGGAGAAATAATACCACATTGATTCCAAGTAACTCAGGATATCAGAACATGATTCACTTCTTAAGAGGAGGTGGGTGAGAAGGCTCTACCTTTAAAGAAGCCCAATTAAAGTAATTACCATTGTGACAAAAATTACTGTTTTTAAGATACTGAAGTCCTCTATTGGAGAACATATTCAGAGGGGAGGAAAAAAATGCCACATGACCAGCATTATTAATGCTAATGAGAGCAGCGCATTGTTTAAACTGATCTACTTAAGTCCTCCCATGCTAGCACTCTTTGTGCATACAGTCGCCATTTTGGGAGCTGTCAGACTTTTCAAGTTTTAAAAGAACTGTCAATGTTAAACCCAAAAGGCTTTCCACATGTGCTATGCTTCACGTGTGCCTGTGTGTGAATAGATAGAGTGCTCAGTGGTACGGGACAAGATGGCTGTTACATTTTCTTAAGTTATAGACTTTTTCTTCTATAAGGCATTGCTATTTAATCACCTTCCTGCAGAGCATTAATAAGAATAAAAGTATTCATAGATGAGTTTGAGAAACAAGATTCAGAGAATTTGCAAGTCAGAGCCCCTTATAGGATAGGGTGCTGAAGAAGCTATAGGAACAGAGACTATTAACATTTGAAGTTGGATTATTTGAAAGAGCAACCTAGCCTTTGCCTGGTGCCTTGCTGACAAAAGATCACTTCTTATCCATTTCCCAGTGGCAGGAGGCACAGCATCAATGCCCTGATGCCTGGGGGAGCCATCTATTGGCCCAAGCATCAATCAATCAATAAATCTGATTTATGTCCATTTATGGACATAAATGGACATAAACATAAATGTTTACTATGTACGTGCCAGGCACTGTGCTAAGCTCGGGGGATACAAAAAGAGGCAAAAGACAGTCCCTGCCCTCAAGGCATTTACAATATAAGCATCATGGGAGTTTTCCCATCATACCTTGTATAAATAGGGTACTGTGTGAGGAAATCTGATGGATGGGCTCAATAATCCATGTCCGATACTGAGCTGATCAAGAGGAGGGAGAGTTATCTTTTCAACAGCCTTCAATAGTTACTACAGAAGCACAAAGAATTGTTCATAGCATAACTTTACTTAGTTGCAACAGAGGACTCTCACTTTTATTGACACAGTATTTTGGAAACCACATAGCAGTATGTTGGGACAAATAAGCTCCATAAAATATGAGTGCTTATTATACTATGGAACTCACCAGTTCTACCAGCTTCTTCCAACTCCACCAATTCTTCCCTATACTCACTCAACCCAGGAACCAGAATAAGATTTCCTAATTAAGGTGGTATCAGTTTAATATCTCATAGTACAATTAATTTCTTTCCAGAGGACAACATTTGAAACAGTAGTGTCTCTCCTCTCTTTAAAACCCTTTAAAACAATTATGTGCAATCCCATTTCTACCTCTCCAAACCCAAAATGTGACTCGCGCTGAGGTCAGTGGAAATGGGCTAGTGTTAAGACACATGTATGCCCATGCTGCCCATGCTGTAGAGCTTCGTAACTCTCACATAGAGCATGTGAATACCTACCAACTCTGAGATGACTTATGCATTCCAATATGCTGTCACTGGCAGGTCTAGGTTCCCAGAGAAGGACCACCTACATTGTTACATTCAAATTCTCTGAGTCTTTTTAGCTCTTTGGCCCTTACCGATACACTCTTATTTATACAAAACCAGTTACTAATAATAATGGCACATTTATATCATAAGCATAACCATTTAGTTATTGATAAAGAAAAAGAAATAATAATATTACAGATATTCATATATTAAAGCAAATACAGTAGTAATAAAATATCACAATACACAAATATAGCTGTGTCATACTCTCCCACTAATGCACTCAGGATATGTTGGGGAGAGTGGATACACTCAGAAACCCATCAAGAAAGCACACAAGGGAGGAAAACTCATGTGCTTAGATTAACTTGCAACTTTGGAATTATAAATCTTGTCATCTTCTTTCTGTTTCAAAACACATACATAAAGTTTCTTCAGAAACATAACTTCTATATTGGACATACTTTCCCTGCTAAGCTGAGATGATCTACTCTTCTGGTAGATTACTAGTAAATCTGCTAGGTGGCTCCTCTAATTTTCTATATCTAAGCTGTTACTCTGCTCAGATGAACTCCTCAATAGCAACTGTAGTTATCCATCACTTCAAACTTCAAACCTAGCTGATGAAGTTCTGAAATCTGTCCTTTTACCTCTTTTATCTCAGTGGGTCCAGACTTTGAGTCCTCTCTGTGAACAAATCCATCTTGGCATGGTTAGTAACTAAATTCTTATCTTCAGCCTATAATCAGATAAATTACATTTATCTCATAGTCATAGAAGAGTGATAGTTTCCATATTGCTCCAGTACACAGCTTGTCATGTTCAAAATAAGCAACAACTGTCTCAGAACTAAGATAGAGTTCACTGTTTCTCTTGGAACTCTGAGCAGACCTATGCTCCAGATAACCAGGAACTGCTTTACCCAGCAGATATGTCCTATACAAATGAACTGTCACTCCCTTAGAATCAGACTCGTCTTCTTGAGTTCAAATCTTGCCTCAGATACTTACAAGCTGTGTGACCCTGGACAAGTCGCTTAACCTGGGTTGCCTCAGGTTTTTCATCTGTAAAATGAGCTGGAGAAGGAAATGGCAAACCACTCCAGTATCTTTGCCAAGAAAACCCTAAATGAGATCGGGAAGACTTGGACACAACTGAAAATGGCGGAACAACTCATCAGAATCACAGAATTTAGAGCAGGAAGAGAACTCTGTGGCTGTCCAGTCCAAGCCACATACCAAATGAACCCCCACTATAATATACCAGAAAAGTTGCCCACACTGTGCTTGATAACCTCTAGCTAAGGGAAACCCATCATCTCACAAGGCAGGTTGTTCCATTTTTGGTCAGCACCAGTCATCAGAATGATAACATTTTTCTTGATATCAATCACAAATTTTCCTCTTTGCAACTTCTACCCGTTGCTCTTGGTTTAGCCCTCCGGGGCCAAATGGTACAAGACTAACATTTCCTCTTCATGAGAGCTTTTCAAACCCTTGAAGACAGCTAACACAACCCTCACTTAGTCTGATTTTCTCTAGATTGAACGTACCCAAGTCACCCCACCTTAATATGTTACGGACACTCCGTTTTGTCTATGTCCTTCTTAAACCATAATGCCCAGAACTGAACACGATTGGTCTGTCGAGGACAGAGTACAGTGGGACTGTCACCTCCCTGTTCTTGGCAGCTCTGTCCCTCTTAATACTTTTTTAGCTGACTCATCTTGAGCCTGTGGTCCCACTAAAACTTCAAGATTTTAAGAACAGCAATTTGTCTCTATTTCCCTCATCTTTTACTTGGGAAGTTGATTGTTTTTTTTGTTTTTCATTTTTTTTAACCCAGAACTAGACTAAGTCCTTTGCTCTGTAAGTGTTACTGACATAGGAAACACTGGAAGGCTGTTGCATATACTCCATCTAGATCTTTGTAGATGTCAAAGATGAGATCTTTTTTTTTTTTCTTAAATTAATGTCAAACTATCATAGGTCTTCCAGGTATTGCTGTACATATCTTACATGCCTCCTTACCTCCTTGACCCCAGTTTCTTATCCATTTGTTTCTACTACCCTATACTCTTCTTCAAGAGACAACCAAAAGACATGGCAGACTTTAGATCATAGCTTTAGAGACAGAAAGGACCTTTGAGGCCCCTCATTTTACAAATACAAAGATGGACACAGGGGGGCGAAGCAACTTGCAAAACTGGTATTCGTTTGCAAAACAAACCCAGTTTGTCTAGCTCCAGATCCAGTTTTCTTTCCTTTATACCATGGTGCTTCTGAGTTCAGCTAATGTGGTTACTCATCCAAGAAAATCCCAACACCTCATCACTTAGGCTCAAGCTGCTGCTCACGATTCTCTATGTATTTTGCATTAACATGGTATTTTACCCCAGGAGTCCTTGAATTGTAGATAACTGACTGAGCTGCTCTAGTGGGATTTCCTTGGTGCCAGAGACATAAGGGCTTAATATATGTTTGTTGACTAAGTGACCAAGCAGATCTCTTGTTTTGGACCTTGATGTTCAGGAATGAGGTAGCTGCAGTAGAGAGAGGCAAAGGCAGACCCAGAACAGGGAACCTTTCCCAGAATTCAATTCAATTTAATCATAATGGGGACACGAGCCATTTGCTTTTGAGGCAGGATACCACTGGCAGCAGCTGCCAGCTTTGCCTCTCATATACAGATTTTCTAGACCTTTCTTGGGGTTTCTCAAAGCCTTGGGCATAGTTTTATAGTGTGCTCCTAGCCAAGGGGTAGGTCCTGGTGGGAAATGAGGGAAATCTAAATGCAAAGGAATGTGAGGTCATCTAATCTAATCCCTGATTTTACGGATGAGGAAATTGAACTCTAAGGAGGTTGACTTGCTTGAGGTCACACAGGGAATAAATATCAGAGATAAGATTTGAACCCAGGTTCTCTGGCTCCAGAATTACGATGCTTTTCCTCAGTCTCAAAAAAAAAAAACCCTTAAAACACCTTAAGAAAGGACTGATGACTACAGAGGCACATTGTCAATACTGTGAGGTGGAGAAAAGGTAAATGAAATTCACTTGTTCTAACCCAGCTAGGAGTAAAGGTTGGGGGCTGTTGGTTTGTACAGACAAGTTGAGACATCAGCACAGCTGCCTAAGGGAGCCTCTTTTGGCCAATGCTGATCTATGGACCTAACTGTCTCTAAAGAGCTTTAACACTTCACTAAGGCAGTAGTAAAGCAATAGTTGTGGCAGCAGTAGCCATGACAACAGCTAGCAGCTGTGGCAGCAATAGTTATGGAACAGCAGAGAACAGGTATCACTGAGCCGTGCATGGGCTGGAGAGAGTGCAATGACAGAAAGTGTCAAGCAGGAGTCATGGAGCTACTGAGTTCCCACCACTGTGGGAAGAGAGATCATGCAGCACTGAATCCTTGACCCAAGGGCCAGAAGTAAAGAGGAATCATCCATGATGCCCACGTGGAGCAAACCTGGGTCATGGCCTTCACTGGTTGTGTGACTTAAGTGGACTGTTAAGAACTATGGGAAAAGAGTGGACTCCCAAGAAACTCCCAAGTTCTTTCCTTATTTGGGGTGGAGCTCAACTCCAGGGTGGTATAAGTCTAGGGCAGCTCTATAGATCCCTAGGGAAGATGGAGCCAATCAGAAAGTTGGGTTACTTTAAGCCCTAGCAGCCCAAGTTATTTTCCTACCTCTGTGAAGCAGGGAGGGAGCCATGACCCCTGTGGTGACAGCAATAGTTAAAGCAACTGTATAGATGTATGAAGAAATTAAGTCTTCCTGAGAGGAATTTTCTAAAAACTTTCTATGGGCTAGATCAGAGGTTCCCAAACTTATTTGGCCTACTGTTCCCTTTAAGAAAAATTATCCAGCTCCCCCCCCCCCCCAGAAATCTATTTTCTTTAACTTTTTAATGTATTTTTGAAATTTGCATCATTTCAAAAATATTTTTTGAAATGATGCATCTTAAATGTAATAATTTATTGCGAATTTGTGAGTTTTCTGCATTGAAATTTTGATGATGCAAAATTACATCATTTAACTGTATAGTATAGTGTTGTAAACAAGTCGTTACATGCACATATTCCTGCTGATGCATGCTGAACTTCTGTACAGTGTGCAACATGCTCCTCTGTCAACACTAGTTTGTTAAGGCCAATTGGCAGAGTTGACCACTGATTGGTTGTAACTTGCATTTTGTACATTTGTTTAGAAAATAATGTAATCACTATGACATTAACTCTCTTATACAACAGATGAAACATGTACAAAAGGTTTTTCAAAATGTTCTTTTCTTCTTTACTTACGCTTCCACCACCCCCTCCAATTGTATCCAATGCTACTACTGCCCCCCTGGATTGTTCCAGTGTCTCCCCTCCCTCCCCCGCCCCCCACGGAGTGGTATTGCCCACTTTGGGAACTTGTGGGCCAGACCATGAGTTATTTCTTCTTTCTCTGTTTTGTGTAATAAACTTGTTCTATGTGTCATATCTTGTAATCTTGGTGCTTGCTAGAAAACTAAGAACATCTAGAAACTAGACAAGTTCAGATTTTCCCAGGCTCAACATGGGTGGGTACATGAGCCATTGAGGTAATCAGTGAAAAGCCTATAAGGTTGAACCCTAGAGATAATTACTGAGAAACCTACAATGTTGAACCCAGTCTATGGAAGCCCAAGCCTTCAGTTCTGGGACACATTACACAATAAACATTTACTCATTCTCACTAAATTACCACAAACCCACAGGTCTAATAGTTTTCTTTTTGCTATAGGACAATAGGAGAATTCCCCTTGGCACATAGAGTGGGGCTATCTCCAGATTTTGCCTCAGGTTTTTTAGAGTGGAGAAAAGTGAGATTTCTTCCTATTTCCCTTCTTCCCAGTGTATAATATATACCTGCAGACGCAGGGGACTAACCCATCTCTACCACCCCTAAACTCCTCTAGAGACTTTATACTTAAGAAATTTTTCCTCCCACATTGCACTTAACAGTTAGTTATACTTTAAATTCATGGTTCCAGAAATCCCGACCTTGCATTTGCAAAGATGCTTAACATACATTAAATTGACTCACTCACCCATATTTGCCCATTAATCATCTTAACACTCCTGCAGGAGTTAGATATCACCTTCATTTTGTAAATGGCATTTTCTCTTTCAGTATTCCTCTTGTCACTCATGCAGTTGACCAAAAAATCAAGTTTGTTCCTGGATGCCTTTAGCAATGAAGCCACAACACGATATGATTCCCCACTGTGGCACTGTAGAAAACATTTTATACAGCTCCTTTAATTCCCCCATGCCTTTCCTCTCGCCATTCCTCCGTGGTCTGGAGGCCCATCTCTAGGACACGTCTACACCACCACAGCTTGCTGGCGGTAGAAATGGGCATGGCATGGAGGTCCAGAGAACTGCTTCCTTATGCTTCTCCTCCTTCCTCCTGTCAATCTGAATGAAGCTTATAGTATCCCAGATCTGGAGAGGATCTCTGAGGCCTCAGAGGCCACTGAGTCCCAGCTCTTCATTTCACAAATGAAGGAACTAAGAACTGGTATGACACAGAGAGCAGCACTGAAAGGATAGGGCAATGCTCACAGAGGACATGGCACATGGTGCAGCAAAGGCATACTCAAGTGTGTACAAGGGCTACCAAAGCAGTCTCTTTGGGGTAGAAAACTCAGCAGCATCTTCAGATTCTGGCTTACCCACCCCCATCCTATGGATGTCACAGCTGGACACAATTCTCTCTGTGCTGCTGCTTGCCACGACCTGCCTAGGTGAGTCTAATTTGAAGTAGAGCCACCCATTAGTGGAGACCTCCAAGTTCAAGAACCAAGGTATGTGTCCATGTTACTTGTCAGAAGCCCTGTGACAATTCTAGACCCTTAGAAGATTCAGTAGCCATCAGAATGGAAGCAGACATATAGGGTAAGAGTGAGTCACCCTTTAGGCCAGGGGTGGGGAACCTTGGGCCTCAAGGCCACATGTGGCCCTCTAGGTCCTCAAGTGTGACCCTTTGACTGAACCCAAACTTCACAGAACAAATCTCCTTAATAAAAGGATTTGTTCTATAAAACTTGGACTCCATCAAAAGGCCACACCCAAGGACCTAGAAAGCCACGTGACCTCGAGGCCTCAGGTTCCCCATCCCTGCTCTAGGTATACAGTGTTAAATATGTAAAAATCAAGGGGGCAACCAAAGGAGCTGGTGCATGCACTCTCTTCCTGCACTTTGGTCCTATCTCAGTGTCAATATGGGATCATAGATTTTGAGCTGGAGGGACATTAGAAGCCAGGTAATACAACCTCATTTTTTTTTAGTAGCTAACAAAAGAAAGTTAACTTGATGATAGCAAGGAAAGGTATGTGACAAGGATACAGGACTGATTTAATAGGTGCAGTTTCTCTGACTCTTCATAGAGAAGCCTCTGACTCTTCATGTCCTGGCTTTTAATATTTAGATCATGAAGAAGTTATGTCAATGTCAACCCCCTCATTTTGCAGATGAAGAAACTGAAGCCCAGGAAGTTATATGACTTGCCTGCAGTCCCATGGCTAGTAAGCATCTCAGAAAGGGAATTTGAACTCAGGCTCTCTGGTGCCTGCAAAAATCAAAGCCATTCTATTGGAGGTGAGAAAGATCTGGTATTCATTTGGCAAGACCAGAAGACAGTGGGCAGTAATTAATCTATATGGTTGTATGCCTGGAGATTCCCAGGGACTCCAGATGTGGACAGGGTTCTAGCAGCTGCTACTGTGCATAAAGTAGGTATCTGAATGGGCTGAGGCCAATAGAGGATATAAGTCATAATAGACCATGAGGATATGGGAATATGGGACAAAGACCCTTCCAGACATTGTTGGGTACCATCTGAATATGAAGACATCAAGCAACAAAGACAAGATCTTGTCCTGCCAGGACTGTTCTCCCAACTTTCTCCTACTTGCTCAAGCTTATGTGTATACTTTTTCTCTGTATGGAAAACAGAAGATTAGAAGGTTTAGAAGATTTAGGAGAAGTAGAAGATTAGTTTGGCAAGTTGGGTGCAAACAACCATTACCCGATTTGTGACATTTAAAGAATGCTCGCCATAAGCTAGGACCGCAATCTGTGACAGAGGGCTTCCAATTCCATACCAGGAAGAGGAGTCAAAAGACTAAGCCCAAGGGCATTAGTTTTTGATACAACTCTACTCTTCCTTCTAAAGAGCTTGGCATCTGGGGCTGAGAGTCTGCTGTCAGTAAGATCAGAGGTCTCAGTAGCCACTTGGCTATTGACTATGCTCCCTTGAAGAAAGGAGAGGCTTTTCTGCTATTCTAGAGTAAGGGATTTCTGCCTTTATTAAAAGAGCTGGGGTTGGGGTGGAGGAGTGGGGAGGGAGTCTATCCATAGACTGGAAGCTAAAAGAATGTGAGATGAGTTTATCTGAGCCAAGCACTGGATTGATGGAGCAATGCGCAGCACAGACTTCCTGTCCAGGCTCAGCAGCATCTGGCAGCCATCCATGGGAGCAGCATCTGGTAGAGAAACAATGAGGCCAATGGGGAGCAGGCCCATTCAGCAGATGCTGCAAAACCAGCGTCATTGGAAGCAGCATGACATCGGCTAGAAGACATCAGCAGCGTTGGAGATACGCATCATCTCCCCTACCCTCATGCATGTGCCTTGGCTCCATGACCTCCCTAACATGTATACCTTTTCCATTCATGTTTGCATGTTCTCTTCCCATAGATGCGTCATATATTTGTGGGAAAGTGTGCCTTAGGTTTCTGGAGGACATTTTTCTGCTACGTTTCTTCATATGTCATTTCATCCAAAAGGCAGCAAGATGACATCAGTGGATAAAGTGCCAGACCTGAAGTTAAGAATACTCATCTCCCTGAGTTCAAATCTGGCCTCAGACACTTATTGGCTGTGTGACCCTGGGCAAGTCACTTAACCATGCTTGCCTCAGTTTCCTCATCTGTAAAATGAGCTGGAAAAGGAAATGGCTTTGCCAAGAAAACCCCGAATAGGGTCAGGGTCAGACACAATTGAAATGACTGAGCCTCCACAACAATATTTCATCCCACTGGTATGATTTAACTGTGACTCCACCTAACTATTAATAGTAAACACCTCTGCAAGGGGCTTCTCAGATGAAGTTTCAGGGGATGCAGAACCATACATTATTTTCACCACAGGGAAACTTTCCTACTTGGTGGGGCTGGGAGTGCCTCTCAGGCATAACATACATAATAGGGAATGCTAGGCCAGTAGGAAAAATAATGGGTCACAGGGAGGGTCTGGGTATTCCTGAATGAATGGCAGAGGACTGTGATTTTTCCTTTAGGCCTCTACTATTTCAAGACAAGGGCCCATTTGTCTGAAACGAAGTAGATGGACCCATCCAGTTCTGCTTTGAGTGGATAGCTCTGCTCCTCGATCAGTGGGATTTCCCTGAAAATTCCTTTCCAGCCTCGTTCCTGCCCATCTGCTTATTCCTAGGTACTCTCCCTAGACTGTACCCTCTAGTTCTCTGATGCTCTCTTTTGCTTTCTCCACCATTCTATCAACTAATACCTTGACTGCTGCTTTGCATACAATAAGCACTTGGTGGATGCCCTAGCTGAGCCCGATATCATTATCTGTAACAGTACCCATCCAATCAGAGGTCAAAGCCCTCTTCTCCTCATTCTGCCCCTCAAGGCAAAAATGAAGTAAGCAGCATACATTCTATTGACTACATTGCCTCAGCTAGAAGTCATGGGGGGTGGGGAGGAGAAGGGAAGGATGAGTCATCTTCTCAGCTAGGGTACTAATACCCACTGACAGATATTCAGGTAAAGTGCCTTACACGACTTCAATGCCTACTAAATATTTGTTGAATTTGTTAAAACATAAAAGAAAGCAAATTATGACATTAGAAGCAATTGTTGTTGGCACTCTATACATGATAAAAATCTTTTCCCCGTCTTTTCCTTCTCTACTTCTCTTGACTACACCTAAGGACTGACAGCAGGACCTGAAGGCTTTTTGGGGAAGGGGCAGGAGGTCTGACTGTGCTAAACTTCATTCAGATACAATTTCATAACACTTTCTTTGATGTTGATAGGTCACATTTCACCAGCTGTGGCTGCTGATTTCTGAACTCAAGAATAGCCTGAGGGATAGCCTAGGTAAGTGAGAAGTCTGGCTTAAGGTGTGCTTTTAGAAATACTTTGGGAGAAACCAGAGGAAAGAAAGGGTAGGTGAGCAGTAACTACAGATTTATTGGAAACAAACTTGTCTGCAGATTTGGGTGTTACAGGGATGAGTTTGCCAGAGTTGGCACTTGTCATATGGCACAAGGCCCAGGCATAGCAGGTGGCTCAGACAAAGCTTTAATTGATGGCTTAATTGAGGAATTAGGTAGGTTATGACTTCCAACCTATAACTCCCTTAAGTTAAATAGCATTCTCTGCCTTTCCCTTAGAAAGGTAAATTACATGTAGAAACAAATGAGCCATATCACTAGCTCAAAATTTCATTGATAAAATGGCTTGGGGAAAGTTTTTTGTTTCTTTGGCCAACTATAAGAGTTACACAAACCTACCTCTGTGCCTTTGCACTGATTGTTCTCAATTCCTGGAATGCATCCCTCCTCATCTCTACCTCTTGAAATCCCTGGTTAAAATTAAGCTCAAGCACCACCTTTTACATGAAGTCTTTCCTAATTTCCCAACTTCTAGTTCTGTCTGTCCCTAACTACCATGTATTCATTGTACCTTGTATATAGCCTTTAGGAGTGTGTGTGTGTGTGTGTGTGTGTGTGTGTGTGTGTGTGTGTGTGTGTATAGAGCCAGCAATCTATCCATCCATCCATCTACACTGTCTCCACTGTTCAAAGGTAATCTCGAAACAGGCACCATTTGTTTTTTTTATATCCAGCACTTGGCACATTAGTAGGTGCTTAATAATTGCTTGTTGACTGAAAGGTGAAAATGCCAGATAGCAAGGGGATGGGGGGGCAGGAACAGCATGTTCTGGGAACTGGCATTACTTCCTTCACTTGCTCAAAGGTACTAGGAAAAACACCTCATACCTTTGGGTGAATTTTCTGAGGACACACTTAAAAAGTGCTTTCCCAGAATAGCAAAACCTTTTGGAGTCATAATATCTGCATATCTCCAGTTTATTTCCATTAAATTAATTTATATTATTTTACTGTCAAGGACAGAGGGGCAACCCCAGACTTAAACATCATAGCGCTAGGCATGCTCATCGAGGATGTAGAAATGGAAGGAAAAAGAACAAAGATGGTGAAAGCAGGTGAATTAGATCAAGTGCAAGAGGAGATCTGTGCTGAAGGCAACACAATCAGGAAGATACTGAAGTATCTGTTCAAGAGATGTGAAGATGATGGTGATGGTGGTGGTGGTGATGGTAGTGATGGTGGTGGTGGTGGTGGTGATGGTGTTGATGGTGGTGGTGGTGGTGGTGATAGTGGTGGTGGTGGTGATGGTGGTGGTGGTGGTGGTGGTGGTGGTGGTGGGGTGCTGGTGATGATGATAGTGCTAATAGCAACGATTTATAGTTCTTTAAGGAGAAGACATCAAGGGCATGTAAGAGTTCTTGGACCTTATCAATTCTGCAAAATGACAAATGATAAAACATCAAAAAAAAAAAACTACCACCTATATCCCTATTTTCCCACACACAAGAATAAGCATTGAAGGTATCCTCGATGAAGGTCTGGACAATGGAGCTCCATGCCCAGAGAACACTTACTATGTTCTGTTGCTATCAGCCCAAGTGGAAGAGGCTGGTGTCAGACACACATGATTCAAAGACTCTGTTCCCAGATTTGGAGCATTCTCAGATATTCTATAACTTTTAGTTTAACAAACACGTGGAGAAGAAACAAACGGCTAAGCCAGAATTGGGGATGCATTCAAAAGGCAAAAAAAGAAAATAATTTTCTCTTTCCTTTCTGATTGCTGGAGAGAGACATTCTATAAGTCTTTGTCTTGAAAAGGAGCGGCCTTGGGCCCTCCCCAACAAGGATGACATGTGACCCATAAACATGGGGCCTCTGTTCTTTGCCTCTGCAATTGTTCTTTCAAGCAATCAACAAATATTTATTAGGCACGATGTGCCAGGAACTGGGTTAAGTGCTGGGGATACAAAAAGAGGCAAAAGATAGATCCTTGCCCTCAAGGAGCTTACAACCTAATGGGGTGGAAGCCCAGAAAAAGCTATGGCCCTGAGAGCTTTGCAAAGTTACAGTAACTATACCATCGGAAGTCTGGGACCTGGAATCCATGCCAGAATTTCCAGGAAGCCCAGCATGGTTGAGGTGGCAATCCAGGCCCTGATAGGGATATGCTCTATCTAGCCCAGCAGTAGCAAAGACTCAGACTTACCATTATACACTCAGAAGCAAACTTGATGGAGAAAACACCTCTGGTATAAATGCTTTAAGTGTGAGTTTGTTCTTCTCGGGGACTGAGGGAATAGATGGGATTGTACGGCTTCCTCCCATGCCCTGAGCTTGTTTGATGGGAAATGCTTGGTAAGTTCTGTTTTTGCTGTATCTTCACAGTAAATTAAAAAAAAAAGCCGGCTCATGTACATTGGGCCACTAATCCCTGGTAACTTATATCAGGGAGAACATATCACAATGGAAGTTTGAACCCATACCATTAGAAAAATATATTCTCTACTTCCTTGGAGGAGGAGGAGGAGGTACCCTCAAGCAGAAATATAGACTTGCTTGGGTACCTAACTCATCTGTGAGAGTGGGAATTGGGATGAAGACATACAGAGCCTTATGTAAGCTACTTAAAGAACATATTTAAAAGCTTAAATTAAAATCACTTATATCAAAACAATTCACACTGCAGTAAATGCTAGCTAGCAAAATGCAACCATACAAAATTGCAACTTCACAAATTATAAAACTCATAGTGTAACATATTTAAAATTAACTGCAAAGCTGCAAAATGTAATCTTTTTGTTTTTCCCTAGAATCTTAACTTTTCATTTTTTAAAGTAATTTTGGCATGAGATCTTACTTAATTGAAGAAAAAGAACAAGTACAATGAGAAATATTTTAAAAAAGAAATTGCTTTAGGGGAAAATTTGTACTTATGCCAATCAACCTTTTTGTAATTAAAGAATACCAAATTTTAAGGACATAGTTCATCATAATCAAATTGTAATGTACTCTAAATTTTTACTTTATTAATAAAAGCTTCATTTTTGCTACTCACATTTTTGTCAATTAACAAGCATTTATTTCTTCCTCTTCCCACTTTCCCCCTTCCAAATTGAAAAAAAAAGAAAATCCTTGCAACAAATATGCACAGTCAAGCAACACAAATTCTTACAAAGGCCATGTCAAAATATATGTCATTCTGTATCTTGAGTTTGAGTTGGCAGGTAGCAAGCTTCATCATCTGGAATCATGGCTAGTCATTGAATTAATCAGAAGTCTTAAGTCTTTTAAAATTGTTTGTCTTTGCAATGTTGTTATTATGTAAATCATTCTCCTGGTTCTGCTCACTTTTCTCTCTATCACTTCATGCTCACTTTACTTTCTTCAGTTCATGTTTTTCTAAAACTGTCCCTTTTATTTCTTACAAGGCAATAATAACTCTATTAATTCATATACCATAATTTGTTCAGCCATTCACCAACTGATTGGTACCCTTTTAGTGTCTAGTTTTGTGCCACTAAAGATTGCTGCTACAAATATTTCTGTACATAGGGGTTCTTTTCCTCTTTCCTTAATCTACATGGGGTACAGACCCAGTAGAGGTATTGCTGAGTGAGATTGTATGGATAGTTTAGTGATGTTAGGAGAACAGTTCCAAACTGTTTTCCAGGATGGTTACATCAGTTCACAACTCCACCAACAGCACATCAATGTGTCTATTTTCCCACAGTACACTGCCCTCCAAACATTTGTCACTTCCCTTTTTATCATCTTTGCCCATCTGATTTGGTGGCTGGCAGAACCTATGGCATATGTTTTAGTTTATATTTCTCTAATTATTAGTGATTTGGAGTATTTTTTCAAATGATTATTGATACTTAAAAAGCTCAGATTAATTCATCAATCTCACTCTTGGGTCTTAGACTAAGTAAGAATAGCCTTTAAAAGCAATTTTATTACATGGACGGAAGTCTGTTCCAAGGGCATGAGGGATTTCATCACACCCTCTGAATTCTGTATAAAAGCATAGAATTGACTGGAATTGAGGAGTTCTGCTATGCAGAGAGGTAGGAGCAAGTGTGGCTCTCTAGGAAAAACTCTGAAAACAATCTAACAGTGGGAAAAAGAGATCTTAGTTTTGGCCTGAGGTCTCCTTTCCCCCTGTCTCCATTCTTTGGCTGGTTTGAAGGTTCTGGAGGATTTTGGATTATTTTCTTCCTTCCTTCTTTTTTCTCTTCCTTCCTTTCCTTTTTCTTCCTTCCTTCCTTCCTTTCTCTTTCTTTCTTTCTTTTTCTTTCCTTCCTTCTTTCCTCTTTCTTCCTATCAGAACCATCATGTTCTGTTTGCATCATTTTCCTCATCTGTAAAGTGGGACCAACCTCTGAGGGTTGTTATGAGGATAAAACGAGATGATATTTGTAAAGTGCTTTGTCAATCTTAAAGCACCATAAAAATGCTAGCTATTGTTGTTGCTATCATTAATTTGGAGCTTATCTCACTGTTTGGTTTGAAGTGTTGATCTAAACCTAATTTCTTCTAGATGGCTTTCCAGTTTTCACAGCAGGTTTTTTAACCAAATAATAAGTCCTAGAGTTTTAGGGTATATCAAACGCTAGGCTACTAGGTTCATTGGCATCTATATATTGTATATTTAGTCAGTTCCAATTTATTTCTCTAATTTTTTAAACAAGCATGAGATAATTTTGATGAGTAATGCTTTGCATTTTAGTTTGAGATCTGGTGATTCTAGATCTTTGTTCCTATTTTCCCCATTATTTTCCTTGAGATTACTGACCTTTTGATCCTCCAGATGAATTTTGTTATTATTCTTTCTAGCTTTTAAAAGTAATCCTTTGGTGGTTTAATTGGCATGACACTAAATAAGCAAAATAATTTAGATAATTTTGTCTTTTTATTATATTGGCTCAGCCTGCCAATGAGCAATTAATATTTCTCCAATTATTTAGGTCTATTTCTAGAGAGTACTTTGTTGTATTCATACAGTTCTTGTATATGTCTCTGTAGACAGACTCACAAATGTTCTGTATCTTCTAAAGCCATTTAAAATGAAATTTCTCTTTCTCTTCCTGCTGAGTTTTGTTGGTATCATACAGAAATGCTGAGGATTTATGTGGATTTATTTTATACCTTAAAACTTTTATGGTTATTAAGTTTTAGTTGATTCTCTAGAGTCCTTTAAGTAAGCCATTATATCATGTTCAAAAATAGTAATTTTTTCCTCTTTGGCTATACTTATTCCTTCAATTTCTATTTCTTTTCCTATTACTATAGGTGCCATTTTTATCCCTATATAAAATAGAGATGATAATGAACATCCTTGCTTTACTCCTGATCTTATTAGAAAGACCTCTAGTTTACCCCCATTTCACATAATGCTGGCTTTGGGGTTTGCATAGCTATTAACATATTATAGAAAGGCTCAATTATTTCTGATTTTTTTTGTATTTCTAACAGATATGTGCATGACATTTTATCAAAAGTTTCCTGTATCTGCTGATATAATCCTATATTCTTATTATTGGTATCTACTATGGTTATAGATTTCCTAATATTGAACTAGCCCCCCAATCATAGTATACTATTCAACTTGGTCATAGTGTACAATATTTTTGATATGTTGGCATAGACTCTGCTTACATTTTATCTAAAAAACTCACATTGATAGTCATTAAAGATGTTGGTTCATAGCTTTCTTTCTCTGTTTTGGACTCACATTTAGATACTGAGATTATGTTTGTCACAGAACAAATATGCAGTGAAGCATATTTGTACTCTGGCTCAACTCCCCTGTTATTACTTGTTCTTTGTTTCCTTTTCAATGACTTCAATGTTTTTTTTTCCTTCTGCTCTGTGTTCTATGGGGTCCTACTGCTGATTTCTCTGGGTATTAAAATAAGCTCAGGCTAAGGAACATAAATACTTTTAGGGCATACTGCCCTAAATTATTTGATCTAAAGTGAAATCTAATCATTGATTTCCTAATCTGAGCTCTGCAAGGTCCCAACCTTGGTCTGGGTCTGGGCAACACAATTGCAAACTTTCCCTTATTTGGAACTCAAGCAGACTGCCACTGGCCCCAGCTCCTTTCAGCTGTCTCAAATGCTCTGCAAATTCCGAGAGACAAAACTCCAGCATCACTCTTGGTGTGAGTTCCTTGCCTTGGTTACTCGGCTGAATCTACAACCCAGTCTAGGTCCACAGCCACCTCCCTTCTGTGGTTTCTGTTCTTGCTCCTTGCTGAGTACACAGCTTCAGGCCTGGTCCATGCTGAATCCACAACTGTTCCTTGCCTTTGTACATGTTTGGGTCCTTCCATGACCAAGACCCAACTCTGGAGTCAGAGAGACAGTTAATGGCATTCTAATTCTCATACATAGCCCTGCAAACCCCAGATCAGTCCCTGTACTGGGAGGCCCATGTAGATAGGCCTTCCTGGCTGGACCTGCAGGAATCTCTGTACTTTCTCCTTCTACATTCTCATTACAATTCAGTCTGGTGTTCTTCCTTGATCTTTGCTGTAATAGTGGTAGGAAAGAACTGAGGTATATTGCTTCTTCCTTCTCTGCCATCTTTCTTGGTCTCCAAAAGATGCATTCTTAGAGTGACTAATTCAGGAAAACTGTGACTATGCAATAAGAAGAGACCATATGAATATACTTATCAAAGTGGAGAAGTGAATGTCTGCATAGAATCAGAGATACCTAGAAATGCTTGATATATGAAAAAAGTTTGAAAACCATTATTCATAATTATAGCTGCATCAAACATGAAGTATATGTGTGTGTAGAACTATATTAAATTTTTATAGTATATTCTTAATATGTAATAGTTCCTTTGTATTTAGAATCTCGATTGATAACTGACAGTATCTTCGTATCATTTTCTTTGCAATTCCCTGATTTTAAACTGGATGTTGGAAATAAGTGACACTACCTAGAAAGACAAAGTATATGAAACATAGTTGGGATCTGGGGCTCAGGACCCCTTCCAAACTGCTAGACCCTGTTCTTCCCTCTTTTAGCCTTGGCACTGCCTCACTTGCCAACAAGAATGGTCAGTCTACTTTCCCATGCTTTCATTTGCTAAGAATACTACTAGATATTTCACCATTGGAAGTTCTCCTTTCAATAAGAAATATGGCTTCCAGCTAATCTTATGTGTAACAGTTACTGAAGACCTTGAGCAGATGGTGGGCTTGGCACTGTGGGAGAATCACCTTCAGGGAGGCTTCAGGGGAGGCAAGCAGCATTGGAGCAGGCCTACTTACACTGGTAGTATAGATAGCAATTAATAGGAATTAATTAGCAAGAGTAATCTCATAGGAATTAAGCCAATTAGTAGGTATGACTCTGCTACACCCAAACGACCACTGCCTCAGGCACTAGACTATTGATTTTTTGAAACTTTCTTCATTATAGAGAGATTCAATCCAATCATTTATAAGTTGAAATTACCAAGGAGAAGGCAAATACACTCCTGATTTCACACCTCCATCATTATTGTCCTTATCGGCCCTTAGCTTCAAGACCCACTTCTGTGCCATAGAAGGGAAGACAACAAACATAGTGACTAAGTGTCACAAGCTGAAATTACCCTTCATTTCCCCTTAGCCCTTCCCACCTCAAACACTCCATTGACCTAAATAAAACTCATCTAAAAACCACAACCACTAAGTAAAATCACGCATCACTGGCCTAGGTTTTCAAGTCTAGCAGCACTCTAGATGACATCTTACCATACCCAAACTTCTGGTTTCTTTTGCATCAGTCACATTTTCCTATTCTAGGACACATTTTCTCTTGAAACTAAATACGTAGTTTATTTTGGATGTTTTGTACCCTATGTTTGCCTTACCATAACTCTGCCTAAACTGATACATCCCTTCTGATGTTGAAAAAAAAAGGCGGGGAGTTGGGGAGCCTTGATTCTTAATCCAAGGCCATTTGCTGAACCCTGTTACATAAAGGCAATAGTTAAGAGCATTCTGACAGTTCCTAACACATCTAACAATGTGTCAATTCTGAGCAGAGACTGTATATCAGGTTTGCTGGCACAATTTCATTTTCTGTAATCCATTCAGAAATAAGTTGTTCTATTGGTTGCTGAAGAAAGTCAGTAAGTGAGGAACTAGTAATTTCTACAATTAGAATCTTTTCTACTTCCTTCCTATTTCACTTATACCATAAAGACCATATTTTTCTGAACCAAAAATTGGGAAACATAGCTTGACAAAGAATTTTTTTTTTCAAAATCTTGTTAAAATTTTTCTTGAAATTAATTCAATACTGCACTAGGTGCTGGCGAAGATATAAAATGTAGATAAAGCACAGGTTCTGCTTTTAGATAGCTTACAGTCTTGTAGGGGTATAGAAGACAAACACAGATAAACAGAGACTCCCAGAAAACTGAGTCAGATGGTTACAATACCTAACAGCCTGCACTGACTATTACTTTCCAGTTGCTGCACTACTACAACTATCTTTAAGACCTCAAGCCCTGGCCAATCAGCTTTGACACCTAAACCAGCCATTCTATTCAATTCAACAAGCACATATTAAGTACCTATTATGTGCCAGGCATTATTTTGTACTGAGGACAGAAAGATAAGAAATGAAGACAGTTCCTGCTCTCAAGAAGCTTACACTGGTGATGAGTGAAACGAGCAGAACCAGAACACTGGAACAGTTAACAGTAACACTGTACAATGACCAACTTTGATAGACTTAGCTCTTCTCACCAATACTATGATCCAAGCCAGTTCCAAAAAATTCATGATGGAAAATGCTGTCCACATCCAGAGAAAGAACTATGGAGTCTGAATGCAGAGTGAAGCACACTATTTTCACTTTTTTGTTTTTTTTTCCCTTTTGTTCTGTTTCTTCTTTCACAACATGACTAATGTGGAAATATGTTTTATATTATTGCACATGTATAACCTGTATCGGATTGCTTGCCATCATGCAGGGAGAGAAGTAGAAAAATTTGGAACTCAAAATCTCTCAAAAAATAAATGTTGCTGTGTGTGTGTGTGTGTGTGTGTGTGTGTGTGTGTCCATGTTTAATTATAGCCTTGGGGGGGGGGAGGAAGGGGGAAAAAGAACAGAGTAAAAAGTGCATAGCAGAGAACAAAAGAAAACTTACAAGGAAGCAAAAGAAAGATGGACAGCTCTGAATGCAATGTGTAAGTATTTATTATATAGGCTTTCTTGAAATGGAAATTTATTGCTGCATATTTTGAATCCTCGCTCACATTCCGCTGTGCACATAGCAATGCTTTTTTTCCCCTTTTCTTATTTTGTATTTTAAGTTTTAGTATTTAAATCTGTTTCTTTTCTTATTGTGTATTTAAGTTTAAAATAAATTAGTAAATTTAAAAATGAGTGCTGAAAATTCTCTTTACATGTAATTAGAAAAAATAAATTACTATTTTAAAAAAGCTTACAATTTACTGAGGGAAAACACGTACAAGTAAATCAGCATAAAACATATACAAAATAAATTGGTTTGGGGTAAGCATTAAAAATTGAAGGGATCAGGAAGGTGGCATTTCAGATGAAGGTCAATGGCACTAGGAATTACAAGGGATAGAGATCTCAAGTAAGGGCATTCCAGAACTGGGGAACAGCCTGGGTCAAGGCCCAGAGGCTGGAGATGGAGCAGATTCTCTATAATGAAGCATTCATGATGAGGAGTTATGTAAAATAAATCTAAAAATCTAGGTTGCAGTCAGACTGTGAGGGACTTTTACTGACAAAACAAGGAGTTTCTATTTTATCCCAGAGGCAATAGGGAGCTACTGAAACTTCTTCAATATTCATCAAACTTTGTGTCCCAGAAATATTCCAATACCTTAATGTTATCTTTTAAATTGGATAAATTTTGAGATGTGTTAAACAGCCACTTGTAACTGAATTGTGAATAAGGGACTTTAGGACACGAGACAAGACAACATTTGCAAGACTAGAAAGCAAGTCAGGAGCAAAATAATATCAATAATACTAAAACAAAAAGCAGCCCATATATACCTGCATCAGGAGAGGAGGGATGTGAATAACGTCTGTCCACATCACGGTTTAGAAAAGGATTTAAATCAGAAGAGCAAAGGCAGGATTTTAGTACTTGCAGGGCAGTTAAGGGCCACTGGCCTTGATATGTGTCTTTCTCCTTCAAGGAGGCTTGGGCTGGGCTGAGAAGTGACCTGTCTCTGACAGCTAAGATTTCTATCTCTTACTTTGTATAGGATTTCTCACAGTTAATAGGAGTTTCAGCGTATTTATAGGAATGGCTCTATCAGACCCCAGACTCCTTTACTGCTAGGTCCTTTGTTCTTGGAGTTATTTTATTTAATATTTTTTTTTGAGTTGATGTTTTACTTCATCCCCAACAACAGATACAGATGTTAACTAAAGCAAATGAATTGGGCAATAGCGATGTAAGATTCAGAGCCTGCTGGATTTGAAGTCTGAGACTCTGGGTTTAAATCCTATCTCAGTTATTTATTACCCATGTGACTTTAGGCAAGTCACTTTCTACTCTGGGTCTCAGTTCTCCCTTTCAATGCTGAATCTGTGATCCTATGAGCTGCTGAAATCAAATGACACAAAATTTGTTAAGCATTTCTTAAAACTTGAAGTTATCTTGAAAATTGTAGCTTTCTCTTCTATCCCCACTTCCCTAAATTTAGATGTGTCTCTCTTTCCTTTAATGATCTATCCATCTCTTTTTCCTATAATTCATAGCTATAGAGACTTGCCTGGGGGCATTCAGAGGTTAAGTAACTTACCCAGGGATACAGAGCCAGGATATGTCAGAGGTTAGACTTCAGCCCAAGTGTTCCTGGCTCCAAGGCCAGCTGTCTATCCACTACCTCATGCTGCTTTGGCTAGAAGCTTACTAATGTTACATTCCTTATGTAAGGTAGTTATGTGATAAAATAATTTATTAGGAATCATTTGGATATATGAGCTAAAATTTACCCAAAGTGTTTAATAGACAGTCTAGTCCTTTATACTTAACATGTACACCATTATATTCAAGAAAGACTTATGTGAGTGTGAGTTGTTGGATATAATATATCAAGAGACTCTATGTGAATGTAATCTTCCCCTCATTGAGGTTTCTGTTTTGAGAAAGATTTTAAAAAGAAAAGCAAAACATTTTTTAAAAAGGTTTCAGCAAAACCAACCAGTATATTAACCATGTCTGAGAGTGTATAGAATATTTCGCACCCATTGCCCCTGTCTCTGTAATAATAATACCTAGCATTTATATAGTCCCCTCCTGGATCATTGCCTTGTTGTGGTGGTAAGGCTTACATAGCACAATGAAACTATGAGCTACACTGTGCAGGGTAACCCAAGACAGACAGGTCATAGTGGAACATTCTAACAAAAGGTGATCCACTGGAGAAGGAAATGGCAGTATTTTTTGCCAGGAAAACTTTACAGACAGTATTAAAATGACAAAGAAGATGACATCAGAAGATGAGTCCCTCAGGTTACAAGGTGTCCAACGTCCTACTGAGGAAGAGTGGAGGACAACCACAAGTTTTAAAGTTCTACACTCAGTATTCCAACAAATTTGAAAAACTCAACAATGGTCACTGGATTGGAAAATATTAGTTTATGTTCCCAATTCTAAAGAAGGTCAATGCCAAGGAATATTCAAATTACCAACAATTGTGCTCATTTCACACATCAGCAAAGTTATGCTTAATATTCAGCTAGCGTCAGCAATATGTGAATGGAAAGTTGCCAAAAGAGCAGGAGCAGGCTGGTTTTTGAAGAGGAAGAGGAACTAGAGACCAAATTGCCAATATTCACTAGATTATGGAGGATGCAAGGGAGTTCCAAAAAACATCTATCTACCTCTGCTTCATTGACTACCCTAAAGCCTTAAACTGTGTGTGGCCCACAACTAAATGTGGCAAGTTCTCAAAGAGACAAGAGTGCCAGATCATCTTGTCTCCTGAGGAACCTGTGTGCAGGTCAAGAAGCAATAGTTAGAACTGAACATGGAACAACTGAATGATTTAAGATTAGAAAAGGGGTACAACAAGGCTATATACTGTCACCTTATTTAACTTATATGAAAAGCATATCATGTGAAATGTCAGCCTGAATGAATTAAAACCTAGAATTAAGGTTGCCAGGAAAAATATCAACAATCTCAGATATGCAGATGATACCACTCTGGTGGCAGAAAGTTAAGAAGCCTCTTGATGAGGGTAAAAGAGAATATAAAAGCCAGCTTGAAGCTAAACATAAAAAGAAACCAAAACTAAGATCTTGAAAACTAGTCACATCACTTCTTGGCAAATAGAAAAAAGGAGAATAAAGGAATATAGTGTCAGATTTCATATTCATGGGCTCAAAGATCACTGCAGAAGGTGACTGAAGCCATGAAATTAAAAGACGCTTGCTCCTTGGAAGGAAAGCTATGACAGATCTGAACAGCATACTAAAAAGCAGACACACCACCTTGCTGACAGAGGTCTGTATAGTCAAAGCTGTGGTTTTTCCAATAGCGATGTATGGCTGTCCAAGGTGTCCAACACCACAGTTTGAAAGCGTTGGTTCTGCAGCACTCAGATTTCCTTGGACAGCAAGGAGCAAATCAAACAATACTTAAGAATTAATTCGGGCTATTCACTGGGAGGTCAAATACTGAAACTGAAGCTTAAATACTTCGTCAGATAATGAGAAGATGGGACTCACTAGAAAAGAATCTGATTTGGGAAAGATTAAAGGCAAAAGAAGAAGGGGAGAGCAGAAAATGAGATGGATAGATAGTGTCATGGAAACAATGAACATGAACTTGGAGAGATTTTGAGGGATAGTGACAAATAGAAAGACCTGGTGTGCTATGGTCCATGGGGTCACAAAGAGCCAGATATGACTGAATGACTAAACAACAACATTTATACGGCTCTTTAAAGTTTGCAAAGCTTTGCAAGTGACTTCATTTGATTCTCACAGCAACTCTGTGAGATAGGTGCTAGTATTATCCCCAATCTACAGATTAGGAAACAGGCTGAGAGAGGTTGATTTTCCCAGGGTTACATTACTAGTAAGTATTTGAGGTCAGATGAATGAGACGAAGGACAGAATGAAAGGAGCAGAGTCACGTCTTCTCCAGGGGCAAATTTGATCACATAACACTTTTTTTAAAAAAATTGTTCTTTTCCTTTACATTTTGGTAGTAGCTGTGTATCTTATCTTCCTTGGTCAATCAATCAATAAGCATTTATTGACTGTGATGTGGTAGGCGCTGGGATAACAAAAGATCAAAACGAAACTTCAAAGACCTTAAATTCTGTTGGGGGACACAATCAGTCTAGTACGTGCAAACATACTATGAGGTAATTTGGGGGTGAGAAGGGATAAGCCACTAGGATGGAAGAAGGAATCAAGAAAGCCTTCATGTGGAAGGTTAAATTTGATCTGAATTTTGAAGGAAATAAGGGATTCTAAGAAGTGGAGAGGAGAATGGAATTCATTCCAGACTTGGGAGATGACCGAGGTACAGAAATGAAAGATGCAATAGTATGTGTAAGGAATAGGGAAAAGCTAACTGACTAGAATACAGTGTAGAAAGGAAAATAATGTATAGGGTGTCTGGAAAGGTAGGTTGGGGGTCAGGATGTAAAGCTTTAAAAGTAAACCAGAAGTTTAAATAAAAGGTAACCATTGAAGTTTGAGAAGCGAGGCAGCCTGGTCAGATTTATGCCTTAGGAATATCATTTTGTCATTTTTTTTTTTTTTATTAACATCTTTAGTTTTCGGCATTAATCTTCACATGCGTTTGAATTACAGATTTTTCTCCCCATTTCCAC
>CM053623.1:139465880-139485666 GCA_028646595.1 Phalanger gymnotis | reverse complement strand
CCTTTGTGGGTTCTGTAGTTCTAGAATTGGTTCAGAGCCATTTTTTCATAGGTTTTTGGAGGGACTTGGAGGGGAGCTCACGCCGGTTACTGCTTTCCAGTCGCCATCTTGGCTCCGCCCCCCCATTTTGTCATTTTGTAGAGGATAGCTTGGAGAAAGGAAAGACATGGGTCCAAGATACTGCCTTCTCCTGGTTCTCCTCCTACATTGTCTGACCACTCCTCAGTCTCCTTTGTTGGCTCTTCCTCTATTACGCACTCACCAATCTCAGGTGTCTCCCAGAGGTTCTGTCCTGGGCTACCTTCTCTTTTCCCTCTGTACTAATTAACTGGGTGGTCTCAACTGCTCCCGTGGAAAATTATTATTTCTAGGCAGAAATAATGAAAAGAAAGATAATTCTCAGATTTGTCCAGCCTCTATATCTCTTCTGACCTCCAGTCTCCTATCATTGACCACCAATTAGGCATCTTAAAATCAACATGTCCAAAACAGAATTCATTATCTTTTCTCCTAACCCCTCCTCTCTTCCCAATTTCCTTATTACTATTGAGGGAAATACCATTTTGCTAGCCAGATTTGCAACTTTGGCTTCACCTTTGACTTCTTACTTCTTCCCTGTGCCTCACAACCAATCTGTTGCTGCGTCTTATCATTTGTACCTTCACAGTATCCCTTGTATAAATCTCTTCCCCATCCCTCATTACTTCATGCCTAGATTATTGCCAGAAGCCTTCTAGTTGGTCTGTACCCACTTCAGTCTAGCCAGCGATTCCTCTGCCAAAGTGATCTTCCTAAAGCACAGCCCTGACCATGTCATCCCCTACTCAATAAACTCCAGTAACTCCCTATTACTTCCAAGATCAAATATAAAGATCCTCTGTTTAGCCTTTAAAAACTTTCACAGGAGTCTGTAGAAGTGACAGGAGGTAGCAGCATAGCGCCTGTAGCCACAAGACATCTATTCCTGAGGCTTGCAGCCCAAAGGTTTGAAACTTTCCTTCTTGAACTTCCAGGAGTCATATTGGTCAGGTAAACATCTCTCATCCCTCACTCCCTGACCCAGAGAATACCTTGGGAAAAATGCTGGAATAGAGGAGCCAGAAGCGGGGCTTCAGCAGTTAAATAGCTAGAGTTCCTGAGTCCCAGAAGGGTGGAGCCAGCAAGGATCAACACCAGGAACCCAGACGTGCCTTTGCACAGCCAAGGAAAGTGGCAGACACCAGCACAGACAACAGCTGAGACCACTCCTGTTGGAGAGCAACCCCAGGGGAAGAGGAGACTTCTGGCAGCCAGACGACCCCTCCCCCACACCTCGGGAAACTGGAGGCCATAGCACACAAAGCCAGTAACTAGGCTGACAATTCCCAGAACAAGAAATCTGGGACAGAGTTGCCTGAGCCCCAAAAGCAGAAATCCACTTGAAAGCCGGGAAAAAGCTAACCAACATGAAGAAGAACATGAAAAAACCAAGGACCATTGATTCTTTTATGGAGACAGGGAAGATCAAAATACGAATATGGAAGAGGACAGCATTGACACTGTACCCACATCTGATACCTCAAAAGGGAATATGAACTGGTCTCTAGCCCAAAAAAGCATTCCTGGGAAGAGCTAAAGGAGGATTTTAAAAACAAAATTAGGGAGGTAAAAGAAAAAAATGGGAAAAAAATCAATGATGAGAATAAATTTTTAAAAGTAAAATCGGCAAAATGGCTAAGGAGATTCAAAATCTAATTAGAGAAAATGACACCCTGAAAGGTAAAATCAACCAATTGGAAAAGGAGACTCAAAAGCAAAATGAAGACAGCAATTCATTAAAAATTTGAATTGAGCAAGTAGAAGCTAATGACTTTATGAGGCATCAAGACATAGTCAAACAAAATGTAAAGAATGAAAAAATAGAAGAAAACATGAAATATCTGATTGGAAAAACAACTGACCTGGAAAATAGATCCAGGAGAGACAATTTAAGAATTATTGGTCTACCAGAAAGCTATGATGAAAAAAAGAGCCTGAACAGCATCTTCCAAGAAATCATCAAAGATAACTATCCTGAAGTCATAGAACCAAAAGGGAAAATAGTCATTGAAAGAATCTACCAATCATCCCCTGAAAGAGATCCCAAATTAAAAACTCCAAGAAATATTATAGCCAAATTTCAGAATTATCAAGTCAAGGAGAAAATACTGCAAGCAGCCAAAAAGAAACAACTCAAATAATATCGTGGAACTACAGTCAGGATCACGCAGGATCTTTCATCGTTTACATTAAATGACAGGAGAAACCAGAATATGATATTCTGAAAGGCAAAGGAGCTTGGACTACAACCAAGGATTAACTACCCAGCAAAATTAAGCATAAGTTTTCAGGCAAAGAGATGGACATTTGATGAAATAAGGGAATTCCAGACCTTCCCGATGAAAAGGCCAGAGCTCAATGGAAAATTTGATCTTCAAATACAAAACTCAAGAGAAACATAAAAAGGTAAACAGGGAGAAAAACCCTACAAACCTTGTTAATCAATAAGGGCAAATTGTTTATATCCTTATATAGGATTATATTGTTTTATATATGTTACATATGTCAATCTTGAAATAGTACAGTTATGACAATTGAAAGGGATACAAATAGACTGTGGGTGTCAGTATAAAATAGCTGATATAATGATAAAAACATAATTAAGAGATGTAAAGGGAAGGTTCTGGGAGAAGAGGTAAGGAGGTAGTAGAAAGAGTAAATTACATTACATGAAGAGGCACAAAAATATATTACAGGGAAAGAAGGGAGGGAAAAAGAGTAGTATATGAGCTTTACTCTCACCAGATTTGGTTCAAGAAGAGAATAACATACTCTGATAAGTATAGAAATCAAACTTGTCCTACAGGCAGTAGGAGGGGAAAAGGGAAAGAAAAGGGGGGGGGTCAGAAGGGAGAGAAGAAATAGCAAGGGGAAAACGGTAAGATAAAGCAGGAGAATCAAGCAGGAGGGTAAATTGAGGAAGGCGGCGGTCAAAAGCAAAACTCTTTTGAGGAGTGGAAGGGAGAAGGGAGAAAGAAAAGCATAAAAGGGGGGGATAGGATGGAGAAAAAAGACACAGCTTGTAATCATAATTGTGAATGTGAAAGGGATGAACTCTCCCATAAAATGGAGGCAGATAGCAGAATAGATTAAAAACTATAATCCTACAATATGTTGTTTACAAGAAACACATTTGAAACAGGGGGATACACACAGGGTAAAAGTAAAAGGCTGGAGTAGAATATACTGTGCTTTGCCTAAAGTAAAAAAAGCAGGAGTAGCAATCCTAATCTCAGACAAAGCAAAAGCAAAGATAGATCTAATTAAAAGAGATAAGGAAGGACACTATATCCTGCTAAAAGGAACCATAAACAATGTAGCAATTTAACATACATGCACCAAGTGGTATGGCATGCAAATTCTTAGAGGAGAAGTTAAGGGAGGTACAGGAAAAAACAGACACCAAAACCATACTAGTGGGGGACCTCAACCTTCCCCTCTCTGAATTTGATAAATCTAACCTCAAAATAAACAAGAAAGAAGTTAAGGAGGTGAATCAAGTTTTAGAAAAGGTAGATATGATAGACCTCTGGAGAAAACTAAATGGAGATAAAAAGGAATATACTTTTTTCTCAGCAGTACAAGGCACATACTCAAAAATTGACCATGTACTAGGGCATAAAAACCTCACAATCCAGTGGAGAAAAGCAGAAATATTCAATGCCATACCAAAGTACCAAAAGTTATTTTACAGAGCTGGATAAAATAATAACAAAATCCATTTGGAAGAACCAAAGGTCCAAAATATCTAGGGAATTAATGAAAAGAAATGCTAGGGATGGTAGCCTAGCCATACCAGATATCAAACTGTACTGTAAAACAGTACTCATCAAAACTACCTGGTACTGGCTAAGAAACTGGCTAAGAGTGGTGGATCAGTGAAATAGGTTAGGTACACATTACAAAATGCAAAATGGATAATTTTGATTATGTTAAACCGAAAAGTTTTTGTATAAACAAAGCCAATGCAACCAAGATTAGGAGGGAAGCAGAAAATTGGGAGAAAATCTTTACAACCAGTATCTCTGGTAAAGGCCTCATATCTAAAATATACTGGGAACTGAGCCAATTTTATAGGAATAAAAGCCATTCTCCAATTGAGAAATGGTCAAAGGATATGAACAGGCAGTTTTCAGAGGAAGAAATTAAAGATATCTATAGGTATATGAAAAAATGCTCTAAATCACTATTGATTAGAGAAACACAAATCAAAACAACTCTTATTGGCTAACATGATAAAACAGGAAAATGATAAATGCTGGAGAGAATGTGGGAAAATTGGAACATTAATACATTATTGGTGAAGTTGTGAACAGATCAACCCATTCTGGAGAGCAATTTGGAACTATCCCCAAAGGGCTACAAAAATATGCATACCTTTTGACTCAGCAATACCACTTCTAGGTCTGTATCCCAAAGAGATCACACAAGTGGGAAAGGGATCTGTATGTACAAAAATATTTATAGCAGCTTTTTGTGGTAGCAAAGAACTGGAAATCAAGCGGATGCCCATCAACTGGGGAATGGCTGAATAAGCTGTGGTATATGAATGTAATGGAATACTATTATGCTATAAGAAATGGGCAAGATACGGACTTCATAATAACCTGGAAAAACCTACATGATATGATGCTGAGTGAGAGGAGCAGAACCAGGAGAACATTGTACATAACCACAGACATGCTAATTCTGTGATAACTTTGATGGACTTGGCTCTCCTCAGCAATGCAGGGCTCAAAGACAGCTCCAAGGGACTGGAATGGAATGGAAAAAGCTATCTACATCCAGAGAAAGAATTGTGGAGTCTGAATGCAGATTGAGGCAAACTATTAGCTCTTTTTTTTTGGTTTTGTTTCTTCTCTCTCATGATTTATTCCATTGGTCATAATTCTTTACAACTTGACTATTGTGTAAATAAGTTTAATGCAAGGTTTATATTGAATCTGTATCAGACTACATGCCATCTTGCGGGGGAGAGGAGGGAAGGGAAGAAAATTTGAAACTCAAGAACATGTAGAACTGAGTGTTGTAAACTAAAAATAAAAAATTTAATTAAAAAAAATCCTTCACAATCTGGCCTCTTCTTTCCATTTCAATTCTCACACTACACACCCCTTCATTCAATCAACAATCCAGTGACAGTGACCTTTTTGTTCTTCCTCACACAGGACATTTTATCTCTTGGCTTCATGTCTTTTCATTTGCTGTTCTCCATGCCTAGAAGGTTCTCCTTCCCTCATCAAAGATGATTCATTGATTTTCTTCAAGATTCAGCTCAAATTCTATCTTATGCAAGTGACCTTTCCTGGTCCTCTCACCATTGCTAGTACCTTCTCTCTCAGACTACCTCCTAGCTACACTATATCTCTTGTATATACAACATACTTGTATTTTATCTTTCCCATTAGAATGTGAGCTCCCTGACAGCTGTGACCATATTTTTGCCCTTCTTTTTATCTTTAGCATTTAGCACAGTGCCTTGTATGTAGTAAACACTTAAATGCTCTTGACCGATTATATAGAGAGCAATTAATACTCTATTGCAATAGTTCAGTCAAGAGGTGATGAGAACCTGCATTAGGGTGGTAGCTATGTGAGAGGAGAAGACTATAGATAGGAGAAATGTTGTGGAGGTAAAAATAATGAGACCTGGTAACTGTAGGGGAAAGGAGAGTGAGGAGTTATGAACTGTGCCAAGGTTAGGAACCTTGGTGACTGAAAAAATGATGATCTCAAGAGAAACAGAAAATTTTAGAATGGGGATAGATTTGGAGAGAAAGCTAATGAGTCTGTTTTCTTCACTATGCATTAGTTTGTGTAAGTCTTCCAGTGTTTCTCTTTATTCTTCATATTGAAAAAATAATTTCATTGATACTTTTTGTTTTCATATTACCTCACTCTCCCATCTCTTATAACAAGGAATAAAAAAGGGAGGGACAATAGCTTTGCAAAACTAGCCCACATACTGAAAAAATCTGTATTTGTCCACATCTATAACTCCCTTCCTCTACAAAGAAGGGAGATCTCTTCTTTGGGGCTAAGTATGGACATTACAACCCCACAGAATTCAATTTCAATTGTTTTATTGTAGTTCTTTCCATTTACATTGTTATGCTCAAAAGCATACTGTTTCCCTGATTCTGTTTACACTTTGCATTACCCCCTTTAAGTCCTCTGTCTCTGTATTCTCTATAAGGCACAGAAGCGATCTATAACACCTATGGGCCTTACTTTGTTTTATCATTCTCCACTGGATGGGCTCCTACTTTGTTTCTAGTTTTTTGCTAAAACAGGTGCTACAATTAGTATTTTTTAATACATGGAATCTTTCTTTCCCTAGTGCATAAAATGCCAAGACTGAAGTCAGGAAGACTCATCTTCCTGAATTCAAATCTAGCCTCAGACATTTACTAGCTGTGTGACCCTGGGAGAGTCACTTCATCTTGTCTCAGTTTCCTCATATGTAAAATGATCTGGAGAAGGAAATGGCAAACCATTCCAATATCTTAGCCAAGAAAACCCCAAATAGGGTCACGAAGAATTCGACACAATTGAAAAAATGACTTAACAAGGATTTCCAAGTCAAAAGGTATGGACATTTTGGTCACTTTGTAAATGTAGTTTTACATTATTTTCCTGAATGATTTGATTGGTTTGTAGCTCAGCCTACAGTAAATTAGCATGTCCCTCCAACATTGGCTATTTCTACCTTTTCTCATCTTTATTAGTTTACTGGGAAGTAAAACATAATAATGGTTTTAATTTGCATTTTTCTCATTAATAGCAGTTTGGTTTAATTTTTTGTTTGGTACTAGTTTGGAATTCTTGAGACTCGTTATCCATATTCTTTGACCACTTGTCCACTGATTCTTGGTTTCATATATTTGTGCTGGTTACCTTGAATATATTAGTCCCTTACCAGAAAATGTTTTTCCCCCATCAATAGTTTCCCTTTATATCCTCATTGCACTGATTTTGTCCATGCAAAGGATTTTCAATTTCATGTACTATAATAAAAATGATCTATTTAATCTATTGTGATTTCCTTTATCCCTTTTTTGGTTAAGAAATGTTTCTCTAGCCACAGTGTGAAAAGGTGCATGCATCCATGTTTTTAAAAAAAAGTGATGCAATCTTTCATGTTTAAGTGAGTATTTGGGACTCATCATAAAAAATCACACATCAAATATATGAGGCTGTGACCTGAACCTGTTTCTGGTCTAATTACTTTTCAGTTTTTCCAGAACATCTAATACCAAGCAATTCTTATCAAAAGTCCTTCTCCAACTAGTTTATGTTCTTGGGTTTTTAAAAATAATTGTCTCTGATTCTTGCTTATCTAATTCTAATCCACTTATCTACTTTTAAAATTTTTCAACCACTATCAAATAGTTTTAGCAATTACTATTTTGTAATTTGAGCCCTGGCAGTGATATTTCTCCTCTATTCCTGCTTTTTCCCTCTTATTCTCCCTGAGGTTCTAGGTTATTCAAATGATTTTTTAAAAAAAATTTGTCCAACTCCATAAAGTAACTCTGTGGTAGTTTAATTGGTATTACACAAAATCTATTAATGAGTTTAGAGAGCTTTTATTGGTAATGACCAACAATGAAAAATAGATACTTCTCCAATTTTTAAATCCATTCTTTATTTTCTTAGTTTTTAAATAGTACTTAAACAGCTTGAATGTGTCTCAGAGGATTGACTCTCAGATATTTAATGCATCTTATATTTTTTGGGGCGATCTAGGTGGAACACTGTAGACTGCTGGACCTGGAGTCAGGAAGACCTGCATTCAAATCCAGCCTCACACTTACTAGCTGTGTGTCATTTAACCCTGTTGGTTTCAGTTTCTTCATCTGTAAAATGAGGTGGAAAAAAAATGGTAAACTACTCCAATATCTTTGCCAAGAAAACTCCAAATGGGGTCAGAAAGAATCAGACATGACAGAGATTACTGAACAACATAGTATTTTTAATGGGGTTTCCATTTCTATTACTTCTTCCTGGATTTGCTGTTGCTACAAAGAAATGCATATTCCCTGGGGTTTTCTAAATAAATTAACGTCATCTGTAAATAGGGATAAGCTTATCTCCTTTTTGTCAGTTTTATGCCTTTATTTCTCATCTTATTGCTGTCACTAGCATTCCTAGATGTATGTTAAATAACAGAGGGAAAGGATGCTATCTTTGCTTTACCCTTGCATTTACTGTGAAAGCAAATAAGGTAAGATTTTGGTTGGACTAATAAAGTGTTGACTGTTTAATGGCAAATTAATTTGCTAACATTTATAAAGCACTTACTATGTGTAAACACACTGTGCTAAGATCTTTACAATTATTTTCATGACAATCCTCAGAGGTAGGTGCTATTATTCTCATTTTACAGATAAGGAAACTGAGTCAAACAGTGGTTAAGTGATTTAGTTGAGGTTCACAGAACTAGTAAAGGGTCTGAGGCTGGATTTGAACTCAGGTCTTCAGGACTCCAGGCACAGCACTTTATCTACTGTGTCACCTAACTGTCCTAATAAGATGCATTAATAATTAACATACCAATTACTTTCCTATAATAAACAGTTTGCTCTGCAGTTCTTGAACATGCTCAAAAAGTTTACTGTCATTATACATTCTGGGAGCAACTTCAGACTCTCTCCTCACTCTGTTCAGAATTCTGCAGAGAAATAAGCTGGGATAATTTGTATAACCATGCCTAGCTTCCCTACAGGAGGATGGAAGGTGAGGAGACGTTTTGGCCACACAGAGATGGTAGGAAAGGGATGGACTCCCCATAGGCTGACCAAGACTGGAAAATGTGGACTTCTTGGCGTGATACAGGCAAAAGGAGTGGAAGATGAGACTGTGGGACTGCCAGTGTGAGATAATACACTATTTCTTAAAACCAGAGGCATTTTGGCCCTGAGTTTGAAAGATCTATGAAAGACCTATAATACTGTTAGTCAGGATTCTAGTGTGATTCCCCTTTTAACATCCCTACCTGTCTTCCACCTCCTCAAAAGCTGGCACCATCTCCTAGAAAGAGAGCAGAGGAGTGTTGGAACAGCTGCAGGAGAACAGCAGACAGTTTGGAGGGCCATTCTACCTGTTGAGAACAGAGCATGTTGGTAGTAGACGGGTAGCATGGTAGAAAAGATGCTGGCAAAAGAACGAGGCATGGACCCCGAATGGAGGAGAAGCTATTTATAGGACGGAAAGGACTGGAGAGGTTATCTGTTCAACCTCTGCATTATAAATGGGAGGAAACTAAGATCTAGAGAGGTTAAATGATTTGCCCAAGGCAGCACAAGTAGTGACAAAGGACATGAACCCAGTCCTCCCATGCCAAATTCTGTGGTCTTTTTGCTGTGGCACCTCTCGATCACACAGCAAAGGTAGTGAAAGAGTTGGCTTGGAGATCCAAAGACCTTTCAAAGCCTTACTGTGGGAATGTACTCAGGGTAGTATTTTAAGTCACAAGGACCGCCAACAAGGTCCAGGGAAGGAGGTGGCTTCCCATTAGAAATGGTTTCTTGACTTTCTAGACTCAGATATAAACCCTTTTCCCTTGCAGTGGCTCACACTCAGAGTAGTACTATGTCACTTGAATTGTAAAGGTCCCTAGGGAGAGGGGTCAACCTAATGGAATTGGAAGAGATGGTAGCGACTGAACTCAGGTCTTTGTCTTTTACTACGTAAATAAAACCTATGTTTGGTATCTAACGCTTTTATAGAGTCCTGTGGCCACCACGGCTAGAGTGCTGATACTGTATCCTCAGGCTCTACCTAGGTGGAGAGTGAGTCGAAGAAATCAGTCCTCAAATTACACCGGGGTTAGGTCATGGGATCGCAGAAATGGAAGGGATTTTAGAGGCCATATTGCCAACCTCTCACCCTCTTTACAGATGAGGAAATTGAGGTACAGAGGATTGACATTCCCAAGATTTTATAGGTTAAGTAGAAGAGCTAGCATTCCAATCCAGGTCATCAGGCTCCAAACTCAGCATCCTTTCTACTATATTACTACTCTCACATCAGGAGAAAACCTGACAGAAGGGCTACATAAACATTCCTCTTACAACGTTGGTTACATTATTTATCAGAGATCCAAAATTAAGCCCAGACTCTATCTGAAGAACAGTGGAAGGAGCAGTGATTGAGAGCCAAGAGATGTGGAATATAGTCCTGTTCTTACTCCTAGAGCTATGTGGTCTTGAGCAGGCAAAAGCTCTCTGAGGTCATCAAGGTTTGTTTTGTTGTTTTAGTCTGTAAAGTAAGAGGGCTGGATCAGATGACCTCTAAGCCCCTTCCAACTTGAACCTGTATTTTATTCCAGAACCTATTCATTATTCTAGAATAGTCTTCAAATTAACAGGGCTTAACTGTAACATTTAAACTTATCTTCAAGCACAGAAAAACCATAGTTTGGAGAGTCTGTGGCCATTGCAGGTACTTTGGTTGTTGGCTACACCTGCCAATTTCCTTGTAATTTCTTCGAGGGTGGCTATGGAAAAAGTTGTAATGATATAAGGATACTCCCAACACTGGCAACAAGAACACTGCTGATTCTAATGGGAAAGACATCAAGCTAAGCCAGAAAACTTCAAACACTAGCTCAGACACTCTACCACCGTAAGCCTTCGGTTTCCTCACCTACTTGCTGAGGGGCCTCAACTAGATGATCTCACAGGTTTCTCCCATTACCACCATTCTCCCACTCTATCTGGCTGGGTCATGATGGAATAACTAGGATCTCTGTGAACTTCTTCCCAAAGCCAAACTGCTTCTAAGTGGCCAGATTCTCCATCAGCTGAAGGCATAAAATGTTAATTAGGCTGATGACACACTTCTGTTTTCTTAGCTGTTTGACTTTACCTATGACATTATAGTTCATAAGGGATTTTTCTGAACAACCCTGTGAGTTACATACAAAAGACACACTCACTCTTTCACACTATGACCTAAACTCATACGAGAACACACGTTCTGGAGATCTCAAATTTGACTAATTTGCACAGTGGTTTGTCCACAGAAATTATGGCTAAACTCTCACTGATAACAACAGATCCAAAAACATTATCTTGATCGTCGTCCACTTCCTTACCTTTCCTGTTCAGATATGGCTATGGCAAGGACTCCTCTGGCATCTCCTATATTACATACATTGAAAAAAACTGTGAGCAATCACCCACTGCTTTTGTCTTTGAAAACATCAGAATACCTGACCAGAGATCAGGAGTTTCAGCTTGGCCCTGATATTAAACAACCATGTAACCTTGAGCACTCACTACCTTCATGTCTTTTCTGTGTCTGTAAAGCTAGAATAATCAAACACCTTCTGTAATTAATTTCAAGGTCAGCATCAAGGTCTAGGTAAAGTGTAAAAATGAAAGGCAAACTTTCATGTTTGATGGTTTTGCCATTCTTCATTGTTGTCTGTAGTGGAGATTTCTTTCAAATTTGTACTAAAACGTATTTCATTTCTAAGATTGAACTTTTCAAGTGGACACTGGGATTCTGACCCAGGGGCTGGGAAAAGTTGCAGGAAGGGGCAAAGGTAAGCATGCTCTGAACCTGTCTCTAACTTGTAGCAAGTAACACGTCTCCTCCAAAGGCAGACTTGAATGATTTTTAGTTTCTTTTTCTGCGTTCCATAAATGGTGACTTCTTCTAAGCGTAAATGCTTCTGAGCTATGAAGCTTTGATCCTTTAGAGTTGCTGATGCCAACCATAGAGGGAATGGATTGAGTCAATTTCAGGGAAATTTTTCTAGAAACATTCTAATGACTGTGAGCACAAGTTGAACTACAAAAATTCTAATCCTTTCTTCAGTACAGAATTGTCATATAGTCTTAATTAGTTCCTTTGTTTCTCAGTTTTCTTATCTATAAAATGGAGGCAATTATATGTAGGGGATATTTATAAAGATGAATAGATAGTTGAAAATCCTTTTGAAAGCATAATTCATTATATAGAATGCTAAGTAGAATTCTTTCCCCAATGCTCAATGACCTTGTGTTATCTTAGAAGCAGAGTTCAACTTGTTAAAATTATTGTGTCAAAAGTTATTCATTTCCATATTGGATACAGACATTTAAAAGCCATTAGACAGACAATTTCCTAGAAAATCCCCAGTCTAATTATGCCACAATCAAGTGCATACTAACAGAGATATGAATCTGAACTGTAGCTGAGATTAATATATTTCCTAGAGATTATAGTGTAGATTCTCTATGCATACAAATCCATATTTGTGTAGCATGGCATGTATACATAACAATTGGGTTATTTCTCACATGAGGAAAATAAGAAAAGAGATCCCAATAAAGTTGATTTTGGATGCTCACTGTAACCTGGGTGCCTCTTCCAATGACTGCACGATAATGGGCCCCCAACGACCAATCAGGGATTATTTAAGTCAATTTCACTGTCATGCTTTGGCTAAAAACAACAACAAAAAAAGGACAAAAATAAAAATCTACCACATCCAGGAAAAGCTATATGCCTCCCCAAATCATGAGATCAAGTTTCTGTTCCAAAGGACATGCCCGGTTTTGTTTTTTTTTTGTATCAGTTTTCATTTATTTTTCTATGAAATATTAAGAAAATGAAGCTTGTTTCTTAAAAAAAAATGTTTTCTATCCATAATATGGGTACATGAGACAGAAGGGCTTGTCTTAAACCCTTCAACAGCAAATTCTGTCTAGTTTAACTTTTCAGATTGGTCCCAAAAAATCTTTTTATGTGCCCAAGTATCTATTTAATGGTGTAGGAAACACTACCATGATGAGAAGTTTTGATAATGACAAGTTTTACTTCAAGCATGCAGTTACAATAGCTTGCCAACGGACTGACTTTTATTCTGTAAAATAATCATATAAGTTTTAGCAAGAACAGCCCATCCCACTGCATAAATTCCTATTAAATTATATTTCCTGTTGAAGCTATATTTTTGGACCCATTTAACCTAAATGGTTATATTAGTCAAAAATAAAAGATTATGTTATGTTTTCCTAAGATCATGATGACAAGCTAAATTTTTTCTAATAGTGATGTAAACAATAGCATGTTTCAGGGTGTGGGGTGTGGAGAAGCGAGTCAGGCCTGTGATTTCATTAATGTTGGGAACTCCCAATGAGGTAATTCCCTCTACTAATGCAAATCAAGACCTTCTCTATGACTGACAGTGTTGTGAGTTGTCTGGGACACTGAAAGGTTAAGTAATGTTAGTCCAGGGTCACAAGCCACCATTTGACTCTGATGCTGGCTGTTTATCTGTTTATCTGGCTGTCTATACTGCACACTGTTATTAATGGGGAAAAATCTGAAATGGGCCAGAGTTCTAATTATGTGATTTTTTTTTAGTGAACTATAAATTCAAAACCATAATGTACAGATACTGAAAAATAACAGACTAAAATTAGTAATTTCAATGAGAAAAGAGTAACTCTTAGAAGAGACAGGGATATGACACTTGATCCTAGGAAGAAAAAGCTCATAGACACCAAATAAGATAACCTTATTACTTTTAGCATGTTAAAAACAATGACACAAAAAAGTATACAGTTAAAAACTGTTATAGGTGACATAAGAAAATAGTGTGTATATATTTCATATATATATATATAAAATCTACAGTATTTACCATTGTTGATATGTATGTATATATATATATGTATACACACACACACACATATATACACACATATATTTGGGGGAGGCAGCATAGGTGCTACTAGAATAAAGTAAATTATACAGTGCAGTTTATTATAAATCACAGAATCAAGGTTTAAATTTTAAGGTTAACATCCTTGGCTACATTATATACATATATCCCAAGCAGCTATCAGCAATCTAAATTATAATAGCCCAGTGATACTAATAATCAGAATTTCTTCATGATTCAGTGTAGTGTTTAGCTATTAATATGCTGTGTTCTGTAAAACATTATCAAGTTCATTAAAATTACACCAGATACATTATATACATAAACAAGATCTATCACATTCACTAGCTAACTAAATAAACGTTACTTCCATTTTCAAAGGCATTATATTTCTGTACCTTAAAACTTTAAAGAATCGGCCTGCAGCAATAGGGTGCAATGCCTACTCTTTGATTCAATAAAATTTTCTATTATTCAAATATTATGAAAAGTAATTCTCACATCAAACTCTTCAATTACATACAAATAACAATGTATTTTCTTGAATTGCTCAAGAATTGACCTTGTATGTATACTGTAATATAGCTTGTCTAAAGAAATGTCCTCTAAAGACCAATTTAAAAGTATATAATTTGATGAAGTTCTTTCCAAAGTGGAAAAATGCAAAAGAATATTTTCAAAAAGCATGAAAATCACGCTTAATTTTTTAAAAAGACAAGTCACTTTAGATTCCTATTGGCAAGTGGGGTAAATTTACAGTTTTAATAATAATAATAATTTAACAGCCTGATAATGTAGCACATCCACTGGCTCCACTGCTCTAACTTTTTACATGGGATGGCTATGTTTCAGCATATCTTTTGTATGAAGCAAGGACTATTTTGCTCTGGGCCTTCGAAGGGTCAAAACTAGAACAAAATAATCATTATTTTGATATAAGTGACCTCATTATAAGCTGCCTATGTGGCACACACATCCCTGTGATCTACCTTGCTTTTTAAGCACCATTAAGGAGTCAGCTCAGAGAGCTGCACTTCTTCTCCTTCCAATGTCTTTGCTTGTCTGTTTCTCAAGTTGAATGATAGAAGACAGACCAAAAAAGGAAAAAAATTAGCATTCTTGGAGAAGTTGTAGGGCCATTATTTTAGTCAGTTTAGGACCCAGGTGAAGAAGGCAAATGGGTTAAATCAAGCAAAATTCAAAGAAGTCTTTGCTTAAAAGACAAGTTAGAGAAAGTAAGCATGCCATTAAATATTAGTTATTCATGATAAATAATTGCTTTTCAATTTCCTGAACATTCCTGCTCAAACATGTATGCATATGTCCACAGATTTCTATTCAGAGATGATACATATACTACATATGGCCAGAAAAATACTCATTCTACATACGGTTTTTCAGTGCTATTTTTAAAAAAATAAAGGTGGCACGTGGAATTCTCTGTTCTGAAACATAAAGAGTATGCAAATGAAAACTGAAAAGTACTAATGAATTAATATTGTGCGTACATCTCTCCATACTATTGCTATGTTTATATATGCTATTATTTTAAACAGGTTCAATAATGACACAACTTAAAATGCTCAACTTTGGTAGTATCTACCTGGAATGGAAAATGTTTTGATATATTCTTATTATTAACATACATAGAACTGCACAAGTTGTCCATAACTGTATAAAATACTGCTTTGGCAATTACAAACATAGCAATGTAGATCTTAAATGGTGTCTATTCTCTTCTGTTAAGTAAGCATAAGTTGATTTTCATAGCAACACTGACTCATGTATAGAAAGTCCATCACGGTTTCTGTAGTGTGATGGAGGTGGTGCACCTGAATATTGATACCGGGGTGAACTGACATCTTCTAAAGATGGTGAAGTTCTATACCGTACTGGACTATCTATTGAAACAGCTGGAAGGTTATAATCCTGATTGGCTACATGTTGAAAAACTGTATGCTTTGGTAAATTGCTGAAGTGGCTTCTGTTAGCCTCTCGGTTCCATGATTGTCCATATGCCTCAGGTCTGTAAGTGTAAGTAACTTCTGGCCGTTTTCTGTTATCTGGCAAATAATCCACTGGAGGAATTATGAAGTCACCACCCATAGGAGACCTTGAATTGCCTGAAAATGATCCTGCAGCACTGACATCAACAGGTAGGACTTCTATTCGATTAGATGGCAGAACAAGAGGGGCAGGGCGGCTGTAAGATTTCTCTGGAGAAAAGTCTACAGAATGATTGGAGCCATAAGGTCTTCGAGAAGGGCTGATTTGAGTCCCATGGTTATAATGTGGAGGTATGAAATTAGTGTTAGCAGTATAGGCATGTTTTGGAGAACTTCCACGGTAAACAGGGGGGTTGCTATAGGATGGTAGTGGCATTTTCATATGACCTACGCCATCAACTGGGGATGAATATCTTGGGGAATTTGGTGGCTGTACATTAAAGGTAAAATTAGTTGATACTTTTGATGGACTAGAACATCTCTCAGAATACTTTCTGGGGCTATTTGGGTAATTTACTTTACTTGGACTTTGAGAGTGAGCTCTTTCTAATACTTCCTCAGCGATGGTCCCATTTTCATTTTCAGTTCCTGGTACATTGTCATACTGGGAGGCATTGGATCCCCGCTTACCTTCATCACCATCTAAAATCTTAACCTTCTGCCTTACATTCAATGCCCATGTCTCAACAGGACTTGGGGGTGTGCCTATAAGTGGGTGATTTACTGTTCTACCTTTGCCTTCAATGGCATATTTTCCTGCTTTTTCAATGGCTGACATATCTGAAGGCTTATTCCACTTTGGTATAAAATCCCTCCGGATATTTGAAGTAGCATTAGAATTTTGGTTAGCTGCAGCATTGTTATATTGCTTAGAATTGTCTTGTGTACTAGGTGGCTGTTTTCTTCGAGTCTCTACCTCACTCTTAATTTTCCCACTACCTTTTTCTATTGAGTCAAGTCTCTTTACAGAAGGAATCTTTTCCCCTGCATTGATTGTACTTTCAGGACGGGGCAACATTTCTTGTCTTTTGGGAGTTGCTGTGTCATCTGTTTTTTTGGATGGTTGGGAGTTTGATACACCAACATTTTTCTGTCCATTGCTCAGGTGATTAACAATAGTCAGAGGTTCAGGTGGAAGTTGCCCCAGAGGTTTCTTTGGATATTCATCCTCTTTGCCTAACAGGAAAAAAAGAAATAGTTAGGCAGTGTACAATTGATACAACTCTTAATAAAATGCTATACAACATATAAAAATCTTTGTCTTCTGCTAATTAAAAATACTAAGCTCTTTCTCAGCGATACAAACCTGATCAGCTTATTTCCTTTCTTAAAAAAATATCCCAAGTCATCTATCAAGCCATCTTCATAACATCTCTTTCACTTTAACCAACTTCTAAATTTAGAAAGTTGTGAAATCTTAGAGAAAACTGTTCCCCTTCTCAGTTCCAAGCCAAGATGGCCAAATTTAGAAGCCAAATGATGACTTAGAAAGGTATCAAAGGTATTTCAATTTGAATAGCTGGTTGTCTTTGGAGAGAGAAATGTTAGATGTTATTTCTATTCTTGATGATGGGTTCCTGCTAGCCACTAAAATCAGGTACCTTTTGGTAGGGAACTTTTGGTTATACTGAAAAAGGAATTTTGTTAAATGTAAACTACCATATATTCTAGAGAAGATTTGTAGGTATGAATTAATAGTCACAAAACTTAAATTGTCTTATAAATTCTATAACTTTCTGCCCACATTTGGTTCCTTAATGTCAAATTTAAATATCCTCCAAGTAAGCGTATTCAAAAATTACATGTACAACAAGAGCTGTGAAATCAATATGCAAATACTTAAATGATCAGTAGATAAATTTAACGTCTAAATGACTGACTGTAAGTTTATATTCTATGACACAGATAGTTTTGAAAAACCACTATTAATATCCGACAATTGAAAGTTTGGCCTTGTTTCTACACATAGAAGGTAAATGAGACCAAGTTTATGACAATCAACATATCATATAGAGAAAGAAAAAAGTACAAAACAGAAATCACTGAACTCAATAAGCTTAATGTCAAGTAAGAGACAAAACTAAAATACACAATAATATATAATAAATACCATAGAAATGCTACCAAGTGCTCTAGAAATTCAGATGAGGGACAAATAACTTCTGGTAGGTAGAGTATGAAAGGGTAAGGTAGTATTTAAATTTAGCCTTCTTAAACAAGTAATGAAATGGCTCAGTGTAATAGAAAGTATTAACCTAATGCTCAATAATCCATCTTCATGGCCGTAATGAAAAATCTTAAACAATTTTTAAAAATGTTAAAAGAAAAGAAAAATTGATCATTGGGGGTGGGAAGGTGATAATGCTCTTGAATAAATTAGGGCCTACTTAAAATGACTAATTTCATTATTTATTATTTTGTTCCAATGATAAATTGATTAAAAAGTTAAGCAGAGAAAATGTTTCACTTCAAAAAACTCCTGTGTTTCTGTGTGTATTTCAGGAGAGCTTGTTCATCATCTTCTTATCAGGACATAGGAAAATACTCCATGAAATAAGATAAAAAGACATAGTCCTTGCTGTCTGTGATCCATTTAAAAATGTTTGTATTCTGAATACAAAAGCAAATATGTCAACTGTATGTGGTGGCTTAATTTAATTGTATATATTATTATTAATTTATGAGTTCAGATAATTTTCAAGGAAGTATATAATGGTATTACAAATTAAGCCAGTAAATGTGGTTTTAAAATTATCTGCTATAATAACCTATACCCAATAAATGTCATCTTGAGAAAAATGACAGAAGTCATCTGCAAGTAATACCTTAGCTTGAAATGTATCTCTCATCTATTAAAAAATCAATAATTACATAATCATTTAAAGATGAATGTTAAGTTTTCTTAAAATACCCATGATGATTTTATTATCTACACAGATAGCATAAGGTCTCTATGGCAAGTAAATGCCAATAAAAATATACAAAAAAGAAACTTGGAAAAAATAATGTACAAAGAACAGTTTGGGGGTGGGGGAACAAATTTACATGTCTCATAGAGTTGAGTTTCCTAAAACTAAAAATCTAAACAATTTTGCTGAATTAAAGTTGTGAAATTGTTTCTATAAATTCTTTTTAGCACATATTTTTGAACCTCAGAAAAGCATCAATAGTAGCAATGTGGTTGAAAGTCAGTAGGTTGGGGGGCAGAGCCAAGATGGCAGCTGGAAAGCAGTGATTGGCGTGAGCTCCTCACCAAGTCCCTCCAAAAACCCATCAAAAAATGGCTCTGAACCAATTCTAGAACTGCAGAACCCACTAAGTGGCAGAGGGAAGCAGGGCTCCAGCCCAGGACAGCCTGGATGGTCTCGGGGTAAGGTCTGTCCCGCACAGAGCTCCCAGCTGCCAGCTGAGGGGAGTGGAGCTGAGCCCAGCAGAGCACAGCGTGCGCAGCGCGGGCTGACCAGACCGCGGACCGAGGAGACCAGGAGCTGAGTGGAGAGTGCCCTAGCATTCTGAATTACTGAGCTGTGGCATTTACCAGACCTCACAACCCACAAACAGCAGACAACAGAGTAGGTTAGTGGGAAAAGCTGCGGGACTGAGTTTGCAGTTTGGCCACCGCCCCTGGGGGAGCAGAGGTGGCGCAGCTTTAGAACTACAGCTGAAGTTGCTTCTGGCCCCAGGCCCACCTGGTGGGAGGAATTAAGTGGCAGATCAGAGCAAGAGTGAAGAGCCTGCTGAAGATTTAAGCCCAGTCCTGGTTGGGGGTTCTTGGGGAAGGAGGAGTGCTGGTGTGGCAGCGCATCCGCCCAAGCGTGGAACATAGAACTCTTTAGTCTACAAGCAGTCATATCCCACTGAAAAACTCAAGGGTTAAGTAAGTTGGCTGGGAACACGGCCAGGTGGCAAAAACACATCCAGATTCAGTCTCGGACTCTGGAATCCTTCTTTGGTAACAAAGAAGAGCAAAACATACAGTCAGAAAAAGTTAACAAAGTCATAGACCCTACAACAAAAACCTCCAAGAGGGACATGAACT
>CM053623.1:139440608-139465380 GCA_028646595.1 Phalanger gymnotis | reverse complement strand
TCCTCAAGAACCCCCAACCTGGACTGGACTTAGATCTTCAGCAGGCTCTTCACTCCTGCTCTGATCTGCCACTTAATTCCTCCCACCAGGTGGGCTTGGGGCCAGAAGCAACTGCAGCTGTAGTTCTGTAGCTGCCCCACCTCTGCTGCCCCTGGGGCTGTGGCTGAACCTGCAAAATCCCTGTCCCCAGCAGCTTTTCCCACTAACCTACTCTGTTGTCTTTGGTGTTTGTGGGTTGAGAAGTCTGGTAACTGCTGCAGCTCGCTGATTCAGGGCGCTAGGGCACGCTCCGTCCGGCTCCTGGTCTGGTTGGTCCACGCCGCCCATGCTGGGCTCTGCTCCGCTCCCCTCTGCTCCCAGCTCCATGTGGTATAGACCTTACCCAGATACTATCCAGGCTGTCCTAGGATAGAGCCCTGCTTCCCTCTGCTACCCTGTGGGTTCTGCAGTTCTAGAATTGGTTCAGAGGCATTTTTTATAGGTTTTTGGAGGGACTTGGCAGGGAGCTCACGCTAGTCCCTGCTTTCCAGCTGCCATCTTGGCTCCGCCCCCCTAAAACGAAGTCTTTTTTTCAAAGGATGGGAAGATAATTTAACCAGGTAAATAACATTTTTATTTCAATTCAATTTAAGGAGCAATATAGGAACAAAGAACCTCCTCAGCTTGGATAAGTCCTAAGGAAAGAAAAAATTTCCTCCAAGCACATGAAATGAAACAAGAAGTGCAATTTTCAAATGTAACCATGCATATTAATAAGCATTACTCAAACTCACAAAGAAACACAACAAAGAATATTCAGGAATTTTGTGAACCAATCAAAGGAAAGACAACAAAGAGACACTTATGAAGTCAAAGAATAACTGCTGGGAAAGTGTTGGAGATGGGGAAATAGGTGATGGGGTTCATTTTTACTTGAACAGAAGAAAAAGGAAACCAATATAGAGAGAAAAGGAAGTAAGTTACAAGGGCAGTCATCAATGGTATTTTAAGTATGCCAATAAATATTCTCTAATTTTTCACGAAAGCAAATCAAAGCATAAAACATCCTGGTCCAACCCTTTTGAGGTCTATCTTATGTACATAAGTTTATACTGCAGAACAGGGCATCTTCACATCTGGCACTTATGTCTGCAACACGACCCCTTGTTCTCTCACTCTCTAAACATGCTTGTGGCAGAACAATCACTTAAGGACAATTGAAGGATTCAAGCATAAATGCTGTCAAAGTCAGATGGCTATTAAAGGGTAAAACATTCTTTTTTTGTTTTGTTTTTTTTTTTGTCAAGGGTTCAGTAACCCTTGGGATGTTATCCAGCTATTGTTTGAGTCATTACTACAACCTCAGATTTAAAATTGTACCCTTTTATTATCATCAGTGAACAAGGGTTAAAATAAAGAATTAATACCCTACTCTTAAAAGAACGATTTGAATCAGAATGCTGGAAAGAGGCACCAGTATCTTTAGTACAAATCTGACAATGCTGTTTTCCTTCTCTATCACGCAAAACTGGTGAGAGCACTTTTATCAAAGTTGTGCTTCTGGGCCATATGTTAAGAGCAATCTTATTAAAAAGGAAAACAAAAACAAACTTGGCAAATTTCAAAGAAGAGAAAATGTTCAATGTCTAGTCTATGAAAACATAAATAAAACAGCTAATATCAAATAATATCCAGATAATCCTTAGAAAGAAGGAAAGTAGAAAAGGGAAGAAAGAAGAATGTGAAGAGGCAAAGAAAGAGAAAGAAAAGGAAAGAAAGAAAGGAAAAAGAGAGGAAGGGAGAGAGGGAGGGAGGGAGGGAGGGAGGGAAGGAAGGAAGGAAGGAAGAAAAAATAAAGTCTTCATATTGAGATTTTTGTCTATTTCTTGATCTTGCTCAAGTCTTTGTCACCACCCAGTGGAAACTCAGTTCAACTGCAGGATTTACAGAATAATTGCCTCAGTAGGCATTAACAGCTTCTTGCTCTGAACAACAGACATATAATTAGGGTAAAGTGCTCTAAGTGCTCTCTTGTGAACAACAGTCTACTTTTTAATTTCAGCACCAGAATGTACGTACTCTGACTGTTCTAATAGTTTTAAGTGAGGAGTGAAAGGACCCATTGTCAGAAAAATTATTCTAGAAAAATGGCATCTTGGTAGGAGCTTTATGCTTCCTTCTTTACAAATGACTTCTGATTGAACGCTATAGTTTTAGAGTCAAAGTAAGTTTTTAAAATACCATCATAATACTGCGACCTCAAATCAATATTTGAAACATGAAAGTGTCTTCTTTTTTTCCTGTACTATGTGCCAGTAGAACATAAAATGTATGTAATACAGTGAGGACTACCAGAAAGGTGATCCATTCGGCTTTTTTATACCAATTCTGTAGAGTCCTGAGAGTAAAAATAAGAGCTGCTTTAAATTTTTTAAATAGAGTATGCAAACTCCCTTTCCTTAGAAGGTTAAACTTAAAAGAAAAAGGAAGTGGTGGTGCCATAACTGTTTCAGTCCACTTCTCACTAGACTATTACTTAATACTATATGCATTCTATAGATCTTAAGATAAATTATTATACTGCTCAAAATGAATTTTAAGTACTTACTATAACCTTCAATTTACAAAAGGATTTTTTTTAAAAAAAGAGTATGCAATAGTTCCAATTATAAAAATTAAAATGAGATATGGCAGCCCCTCAACCTCAACAAAAGGGGGATAGTGGCTATTATAATTTAACAATGATATCAGAAGCAAGTGTGTAATCAGTTTGAACAACAGAATAACTTGTAATGCTAAAATAATTTCTGAAAGCAAGTATAAGTCAATGAGTTCTGTTTAATCAATTACAATATTATAAGCACCTACTATGCAGCAAGGAATTGTAATGAAGAGAAAAGCAGGAGAAAATACAGGGTAGAATTTTTACTATATTTTTCTGAGTTTAACTTTTGGTCCAATTAGAAGCCAAAGTACCTCTATACAGAAGTGTAACTGAAATGACTGGTACTTTGAAGTCCCTGCCAATTGGCTGTGATTTAAATACTTTTTAAAAGCCAAGTATATGCATATAATATGTGTAATTATATATATATATATATATATGATTCTATACCATCCTGTAGAAACCTCTCTGCAGAGCCACTATCTTGAATGATGATTCTCTAACTCAGACCATTTATGGGGGTTCCCAGCCATGCTCAGTTCTCCCTTACTACTCTTACTTTCTTGATATCTCCACTTCCTTGCCAGTTGAATTGCTCCCCTCCCTAGTACATGTCCCTACTCTAACCCCTTTATGTATTGCCTTTCCTCATTTGGATGTGCCTTCCTGTCTTCTTTGTTTGGATACATACCCTCATCATTTACTCCAGAGCCTGACATCACATAATAAGCATTTAATCAATGAGTTTTCTCCAGTGCTCACGTGCTCTCTCTCTCTGTCCCTGTCTTCCATATTCTCTACTATTCCTCAGTAAAAGATATGAAGCTTTAACTTCACAAGTATAAGTGCTGCATATGTGGCATCCTTTCATAAGGCCTGGCTCTGTGAATATCTTTATGAGAAGATAGTTCTCGGGAAGGCAAAGGACTTAATAGAACTATAAGCAAGACTTTAATGATTTTCCTAATAGCTGCTCTCTTTTAAGGGGCTTTAACATATTACACAGTTACAGCTATAATTAAACCAAAAATTTCTAATTTAGAAGTAGTTAGTATTATAGACTATCTAGAAAAATGGCAGTGTTTTAGGCAAAACTTCTGTAAAATTCTATAATGAACAATGAACAACAAATTCAGAGAAACATCAGAAGACTTGTAAGAAGTGATAAAGAAAAGGAGAATCAAAAGGACAGCACACACACTAACAATGCAAATAAAGACACCCCTAAAAGGCAACCAAAAGCAAGTGAAATACAACAGACAATCTTAGCACCAAACTATTAAAGCTAAAATACCTCTTCGCAATCTGTAAACTCCAAAACCCGAAAGTGGCATGTAATACAGCAGAGAGAAGAATGAGCTGCCTAAGAAAGTAGTGTGTTTCTGCTCACTGAAAATCTTCAAGCAGAAACTGCTGTAATGAATATGCTTTAATGATCTGAATTAAATGGATAATGTGATCAATTCCGACTTTAAAATCTTATGATTATGTGAATGAAATGTTTGTTGGACTGGATTTAAAAAAACTTGAAGAAAAATATACTAGGCAAAGCCTAAAGTAAATGAGGTTGAAAAGTTTTAATTAAAAATGCTAAATGCAAAAAAAAATACTGAAGTAGTAAAGTTTGGTCTAGTATAGAGAGCATGCATATAGGCTATTTATTGGATTACTTAGTGTGAAAGGCAACTAGGATATTTAAAATAATACACCTGATATTAAACCAGAGAATTTTAAATCACTTCCCCCAGATTTATAAAGGCAGAGAAGGCAATACTGAATATAAAGTCTGTCTAATTTTTAAATTTTTTATGCCTAATTTTTAAAAACGTCAATTTACTAAATAAAGTAAAGCTGCCAAGTTAATGGCATTCTAAGAAAACAGATACTTATGACAATAATCCCAATGCAATTCTATTTCTATCATCCTACTGAATATTACAGTGATGGTTCTCTTTTAAGCTTTGTACTTCAAAAACCCAAGTCTCTGTACCCTCCCTCATATGCACTCTTTAAGCCTCCAACTCTTACAACTAAATTTCATTAAGCACTTTCTTTCAACAACAAATTGTTCCTGAAAAGCCCACCTGTTCTGTGAAAACTTCACTTAAATTCCCCATCACTCATTTTTCCTCAGATGTCCCCAGTTGGTCCATACTCTTCCATTAAATGAAATAGTGTTCCTATTGCTGATCTAACACTAATGATGCTGAGCATACTGGCAGAATAATGCCACATTAATTTCAACAACTGTTGACAGAAGGGACGGGTAATGAAAAACCAATCCTTTTGAAATAATGGAAACAAACACAAAAAGGAATTATACAGCTTCTCCCTACATTAATACAAGTGACAGAGATTATGTATAAATCAATTTAAAGTAAGATATTAAACCACCATATTATAAAATGTATAATAATTGGGCAACATAAGAGACAAACTTTAAATGGAACATGAATATCCTACGCTGTTTGAAGAAAAACATTTTCTCTTTAAAAAGACAATAAGAGAAACAAAACGTTGCACGGTGGATGGAGAGCTGGCCAAAGAGTCAGCCCGACCTAGTTTCAAGTCCCACTTCTGACAAGCACTGGCAACAGGACCAGCCATTTAAACTCTCAATACCACAAGCAACTCCCTAAGACTAGGTGCAGTTGCTGACTTTCATTGGTAGAAGGAAAATGGGAGAGGGATAAGGAAAGAGGAAGAGAAGAGGGAACATGCTGAAGGGAAGGAGAAAGAGAGATTGCAAAAATGTGCTGTATACAGTAAGAAAAAATATTCTTAGCAGCAGAGATGTCACAAAGGGGAAGAGGAAAATCCTCACTAGCCAATGACGATGACTCTAACAGTTAAAGTACGCTTTCATTTGCATTTATTACTGTGGCTCCTGTGCTAGCAAACTGATTACAATGAGTAAGTACTAGAAAAGCATTAATTAACCATAAAAAATATGGAGTCTTGAATCTGTCCATATGAAAAGAAGATATTACCTAGGTGCTAACTGTATTTCCACTGCTTTTTATATATCCCTTATTAACTCGGCTCTTTCTATGCCTAGCAATCATTTTTCAATTGATCTACTTCAAATCCTTAAAAGGCAGCTCTATAATATCACATTAAGAAGACATTGTAGAAGCGACCACAACTCTAGCTCCAACTAATTTTAGTTCTTCTTTTTCCTTTCCCTTTTTCTCCCCTCTCCCTCAAAAAGTTCCAGTTAGAGAAGTGACTTTTATTCAGAGAGAGAACAATGACAGTATAGTACTGTGGAAAGAATGCTGGGTTTAGAATTAGACAGCCCAGGTTCAAACTCCAGCTTTCTTACTATCTTCATGCCCTTGAATATATAACGACCTCTCTGGGCCTCAGTTTCCTCATCTGTAAAAGCAGGGGGCTAGACTAGATAATCTTTAAGCTCCTTCCCTGCTGTAATCGACAATCTTATGAGAAAAGAAGGCCACAAGCATTTATCAAGCACCTATATTATATGCCAGGCAATACACTAATCACTACACAAATATTAGTACATTTGATCTTCACAACAATCCTAGGAATTAGGTGCTATTATAATTCCCATTTAACAGCTGAGGAAACTGAGGCAGACAGAAGTTAAATTAACTTTTCCAGGGTCACACAGTTAGTAAGTATATGAGGCAGGAATTGAAATCAGATTCTCCGAATCTCATGCTCAAACCACTGGGCCACCTATCTGCCTCTAAGAATACATGCCCTGAGTCACATATTTTCAGTCTGGATATATATAATGTTATGCCTTTCTGTGTTTCTTAAATTCTCTAAAATACATGTGGATATTATCCACACTGCAGAATACAAAGTGGTACTTACTAAATCAAGATTCGCTAGCATTATTGGATTTGTGGAGGTAGATTTATATTTATTTACTTAGAATCAAAGCTTTCGTAGGCTGTTTTAGTATAAATAGGAACCACACCATCTAATAAAAGTTTATACATACCAATACTAATGAAAGTATAATGATTATACTTCTAAAACTGGTCAGTGTTAAGCTGACCATGTATTCTAATCTTTATTACATTGGAAAGCAGGATCTTTGGTAAAATTTCTTACCGGGTTCTGGGAGATCTAATTTGGCCCGTTTCAGTTCTAACATAGAATTCTGAAGTTGTTCTATTACAAAATCATCATCAAAAAAAAAGTCCTTGGCTAGTGTTTCTTGAAGAAATTCCACAAGTTCCTCCATAGATAGTTTCATTAGATGCTCTAATAAGGGACAGGAGAAAAGAAAAACATATTGTCAATGGTCACCACTAGTTTCACTACCAATTGTACTTGGTTTCAGCTATATGCAGTTACATGGTGGTTGAATAAAACAAACTGGAAGTTTAAGTATTTCACCACAGCTATCATTAAATAACATAACAGAAATAATATACCCTTTGAGACTAAACAGCTAAAGATTAAAAAAGTATTTGAATTTGGGGATGGGGTATGCTGCCAAATGTCTCCCCTCTGTTTCAAAAACTTCTAGGCTCCCAAAATGAGTGACAATAACAGTCAAAAAACATTTGTTGGAAAAATACAAATGAATACAGAAGGGTCATGCAGGGTGATGTGAGGGTCCATGTGTCTCCCCTAGCAGTTGTATTTAACTCTAAATGGCAGGAAGGCATTAATATTGATTTTAAATGCTTTAAAATCATTTGTGTCACACCTGGTTCAGGGCCCTGGGTTGACATAAGGTTTTGATGCCAAGGTAAAAGGCTATCCCAGTAAATGTCCTGGGGTCTCCCTCACTTCTCCCTAAAGGTGACAAATGTTTCAATTTAATACATATACAATGGCCATTGCATTAAGTAAATTTTATGATATGGTAGTTTCCAATACCTGAAAAAGTAGAGTTCCTTCTATCAGTCTGGCTCCTACAAGCGTCACTGAGGGAAGAAATCATTGTAGAGAGAGGGCCCAAGTTGCTCATCCCAGGCAAATAGGCACAGGTGCAATGGGAAGGGAAGTACCCCCAAACAACGATAGCTTGGAGAGGCAATCCCTGTGCTAAAGGTGCCAGTCATCACTACCAACTTGGCAACTAACTGCCATAACAGCCTAGCTGAAGCAAGGAACTCCTGAGGACAAGTCAGGAGGCAGCATACACCAGACAGCTCCACCATTATAACCACCTTGACCACCATCATCCCCTAAATACTGATGTAGGCACTTCAGGAACCTAAAACTAAGACTCTTGGGAACAGTGATACTTCCAGTCCAGTGCCTGCAGCCATCAGGCTGGGAGGCAAGCCCTGTGGAAATGCAGCCTGACAACTACTCTTACAGATACTATTGCCACAGCCACTGAAGACCCAGATAAAGAAAGTTATTACCAACAAAGTCCTTGGTTCTGAAAAGGGGCTCAGCATCAGAAACTGATGTAATTTTATCAGTGGAAATAATATTGAATCCTAAGGATGACAGGATCTTTCCATCTGATTTACAGCTGAAACCTTCCACATGTCAGACTTCCATATAGGTTAGACCCATTAGACCGAGAGCTTCTTGAGAGCAAGGATTGTCTTCTTATTCTGTTTGTATTCCCTTCATTTAGCCCAGTGTTTTACATATAGTAAACATTCAATAAATGCTTTATCAATTCATATCTATCAAGGAAAAAGGAATCAAGGGCCATCATTTTTTTTTAAAGTAGCTTAAGAAAGGTACTATTATTTTTGGCATATTAATTTCCTTTTGCTTTTTAAATTGGATCAGTGACTATACTACAGAACTAATAATATAAATTAAATGTCTTTTGTGTTTTGGCTAGTTAATCAAGAGAACGTTGGGGGAGGAAGAAAAGGGCATTTACAGACAGACACAGATATAGACATCAAGGTATAGATATAAATGCAGAAATTTACTAAGACATAGATATAGCTGTAGATGAAGAAGAAAATGGACACAGATACAGATATATAATAAACAGGCTGTCTGAAAGACTCAGTGCAATTTTAAGCTACCAAAGCTTGTAAAGATTTGTAGCATTACCAATTCCCAAAAATGTAATACTCACTGAAAATTTAATAATCAGATTGGCGGGAGCTGAATCCAGCACACCCCTGCCTATGATCCTTTTCTTGGAGAATGGAACAGAAAATTTTGTCTTTTAAGCTACTAAAGCTTAACACTGCACTATGACTTTGGGGAGAGCTTTTATATACCAATTTCTGACAAAAGTCCGTGAGGTAGAGATCTAAATAACTAGCAAATAATACAATTATCCAATTATTGTTAAATTATATGGTATAAGCTATTAAATACTATATCTAGAGAAGGACAGAGGAATAGGGACCTGATTTCAGATTTGAAAAAGGTGTAAAATTACTAATTTTTAAAAGAAACTCTAACATTCTATTCTATTCTCAAATTATCATTTTACAGTGAAAAAGGCATAGTGCTGCTCTCTCCTTCGACACCAGGCCATGCCAGAACCAATCCAGATGGCTGTGCAATGGGAAGAAATGTTGCCACAGGGGCTGCTCTCTCTTCCTGACTCCTCCCTTCACCCAAGATACCTGACTGCTCATATGGTCTGGATAAGCTGAGTTAATAATTCCATTCTTTGTTATGAAATGATGTAGGATCACTAGGCCTTAATATCTGTCTAGCCACTGTCTCCTAAGAGTCTCCTATAGGCCTTAGTACCTGCCCCATTTCTATGGCTTACAGTCTCCTGTTACTGTCACCTCCTCTGTGTCATGCCATGCACCTGAACCACTGAACCTTTAGGGCTTCCAAGACTTTCCATATACCCTTTGGCTGAACTTTTTTTTTATGTTATAGGTTTTAGAAGTTTATATCTGCCTTAACTAGAATATAAGCCCCTTGAGGAGAAATTTCTGGAATTTTCTATTTGCATTACTCTCCAGAACTTAGCATAGTGCTCGACATAGTGTAAAGTGCTTAACAAATGCTTTTTCATTCATTCCTAATTTTAGGGAGTATTTGCTAAAGATTTTAAAACCTTTTTTAGTTTTTGCATATAATCATAGATAGCATTTTTTCTTGGTTCTTGCTCAAAGGAACACCTAAAATGAAAGTTAAAAGTAACCTACAACTAAGGGAGTACTGATAAATACTGAACAACAACTTCTCCAAAGGGAAAATACATGCACAGCACACTTATTTTAAGTTTAATTTGCATTATTAACACTTTCTCTATCACTTTCTTTTTTCCTCCATCACTTTCTTAAATCTAGACTTAATCTGCAAAACAATGAAGCCCATATCTGCAACATTTGCCAATTCCCAAAATGTAATACTCAATGAAAATTCAACAATCAGTTTGGTAGAAATTGAGTCTAGCACATCCCTGCCTTTGATCCTTTTCTTGGAGAAAGGAGAAGAAATCAACTCTTTTGGCTTTTTCATGTCTGAGCTCTAGAGTCTCTTCCTATTCTCTTCCAGTGCTCACAGACTAGGGGAAAAAACAGATAATGTCTCACTAGAATATTAAGACACTAAAAAATGTTACTATTAGAGTACACTGTATTTCACATCATACTGTAGATGTGAAATGGGGGGACTATGATGTTTGGATGATTCCTATTTTTGCCATCTACTGAATAAATGTTATATTATGACTATCCTCATTTTTACCTTGTCATTAGTAATTACCTTATGTCTGAAAGTTAAATACTGTCACTGTGAGTGATCTATGGAAATGAGGACCACACTGGAGTAGGCTAAGAAGCTATAGTGATGAGTAGGAGAAGTTTATTCCCTCCTCTCCCTGCCTCCACACACACCAGGATTACCCCTAGAACCCTGAGAGGGAGTAGTAGCTGTGTGGTCACTGCTCTCAGGAACCATCCAAGCTGCTGAAGCAGATCACAGATGGAATGGGCAAGTTAATCACAGCTCAAGAAGAGAGAGAACCTTGAGAGAAACCTGGCATCAATGCCATGCTTAGGCTCCACACAGCTGTGATACATATTACTTCACACTTGTCATTAAGTGGAGGCAAGCAAAGGGAGATTTGAGGAAAAGGTCAAAGGCCACCAAAATGCCATCAGATCTATAGGCTTTATATAATGGTTTCATGAGATAACCCCAAAGGTCACTTGTTTTTGGTAGTTAAGAAAACCATTAAAAAATAAACGTACAGGAATAGAGAATGAGGTTTTTAAAGATGATATCAACTTTTGTAGAGTACTTGCAATAAAAACATTTCTTACTTCTGTGTAGCTTCAGGATCGTGTAAGACATGGCAGTAAGAACTCGCTCTCCTTCAAATATGTAAATATCCCATATCCTGAGGCTTAGCGTAAAGGGGGTCTGCAATAAAGTTTTTTAAAAAGTCAATAATTTGATTCTACTTTATAATTGCACGCTCAAGTTCAATAAATAAAAATACTTACTCGATCAAGGAAACACTGAAAGAACCACTTCATTGTATAAAAGCTTGTGTAGATTTCTTGAGAATCCTGAAAAACAAACAACCCTCGTACAACACACAAACACAGCTTAAGATGATAATGGTAACTGACATTTATACAGAATTTAAATTTTATAAAGCTCTGTATATAGTTAATAAAGGTACTATTATTTTGGGCATATAAAAATATAATTTCCTTTCACTTTTTAAATTGGGTCAGTGACTATACTACAGAACTAATAATATAAATTAAATGTCTTTTGTGTTTTGGCTAGCTAATCAAGAGAACGTTGGGGGAGGAAGAAAAGGGCATTTATAGACAGACACAGATATAGACATCAAGGTATAGATATAAATGCAGAAATTTACTAAGACATAGATACAGCTGTAGATGAAGAAGAAAATGGACACAGATATAGATATATAATAAACAGGCTGTCTGAAAGACTCAGTGCAATTTTAAGCTACCAAAGCTTGTAAAGATTTGTAGCATTACCAATTCCAAAAAACGTAATACTCACTGAAAATTTAATAATCAGATTGGCGGGAGCTGAATCCAGGACACCCCTGCCTATGATCCTTTTCTTGGAGAATGGAACAGAAAATTTTGTCTTTTAAGCTACTAAAGCTTAACACTGCACTAAGACTTTGGGGAATCTCATTTATAGTATGTGGAAACCAGACTATAAAAACAAAGCATTACAAACTTGAATACTTAAAGATATGTTAGATACATTAGAGAGAGTGAAGAAAAAGAATAAGAAAACTAGACCATGCTCAACCTTCTGCCATCTCACTGGAGCCTTTCTTCATGATGTTTTATTTCTATTTTTCCCTATTCTGGTCTTTTTCCCATCTCCAGTAAAAAGTAGGCAGAATTCCAAATTCTGCCTCTGTCACTTATTACTCACGTAACTTCAAGAAAGATGTTTCCTTTCCCTATTATAAAATGAGAGAGATGGACTAGATGGCTTCAGCACTAAATTCTTTTCTCATTAAAATGCTATAGCTATAATACTTTACACTGCCTTTACGGATCCCATGATATATATATTGTATACTTAGGTACTATGAGATCCAGCCTGGTTGACACTTAATATATGTTTGGAGCCCCCCCCCCCCACCTTCTCCCCGAATGCTTCTAAATCTACTGAGATCATTTTATGAGTGTGTGTGATCACATATAATTAAGAAACGTAACATTTTTATTTGTCAGGTTAAACAAGAAATATCTTCCTTTCAACTACAAAGTACAACAAATGTCATATATTATTATATATATTATTTATTGGTCAGATTAGCTCGGCATATCAACACTAAAATTTTGAAATCTAATATGCTGAAATAAATTGTGATTTTTAAATTGCTTACTTTATGAATAAAAAAAGTGAAGACAGTAGAATCAAAAGCTGGTCTTTATTTCTTCAGCTAAATTTTTGACCGCTTTTACCTACCAAGTGTTGTTTAAGTTTAGATAGAAATTTCTTCAGTATTTTTTCATGATGTTCTTGAAACCTCAGAAGTTTAGGAAAACCTTGGACAAAAAAGCCTAGGATATAGCAAAAAGAAAGTTATTTTATTACAAGGAAAGAAAAAATCAGTTTTGAAATACAGTATATAGGATGAAGAGCTAAAATGAAAACAACCAGTAGTGTATAGATTTTCTCTCCATCTAGAAAAACATGCAAATGATGGTAATGAAATTTTAACAGCACTGCTACTGTCCATTATCTATTTATTAAAGAGAGAGAGAGAGAGAGAGAGAGAGAGAGAGAGAGAGAGAGAGAGAGAGAGAGAGAGAGAGAGTGTGTGTGTGTGTGTATGTGTCTATCTGTAAAATCACCCTTGGATTAATTACCTTTTAAAGCAGGGTCAGGAAATACTCTGCCAGAAAATAAAAGAAAAATGTCTTCTTACATATTATAAAATTAAAATGCTATTTGTCAGAGTGGAAAAAGAGAGGAAGGAAGAAAGGAAAGACGGAATTTAGAGTAAATTCATCTAGAGATGAAATAGGCATTTAGTTTTGTTTATGAAAAAATCAGGCTGTATATAAGAATTTCACTCAGTTTTTCCCTTGAGGATGGTTCAGTACTAACCTGACATCACTCTAATGTATATATGTTATAATATGAAAATTGAATTAAGTTCATGTAAAAGAAAATTTAATATTGAAGTTAGCTTTACAAAAATCATATTTTTACTCATCAAATGACTATATATTAAGTTTGAATTCTATTTTTTAAATGACCTGTAATCCCACCATCAGAATCAGACTGAGATTCTATAAAGATGTCAGATAAAAAAAAAGTTGTCACTGTATTTTTAAGAAAATCAATTACACTATATAACTTAGGTGGCCTCTGACAGGGTAGGAATTAGAAACTATTCAGAGCTATTTTTATACATTTAACTGTTTAGTGAATTTTTGAAAAATTCTAAAACTTAGGGTTTTAAAAATTCATTACTTTCTAAGAGACTAGTCCCAGTCTATGCAATTTAGCAAAGGACTAGAAAGCATGTTAAATTTGTTTTCTAATCAACACTACAACTTAATTATCGCAAAGTGAGCTGAAGGAAACCTGAGAAATCAGGAGGCAGAGATGAGGAGAAAGAAAATTCCAGGCATGATCAGTGAAAATGCTCAGAATCAGGACATAGCTTGTCATGAGTGAGGAACAGCAAGGAAGCAATACCATCTCAATGGATCAAAGAGTATGTGGAGGGGGAGTAAGAAGATCGGAAATGCAAGAAAAGGCCAAGTTATGAAGGTCTGCCAAAGTCTAAGAGGAGATCTTATATTTCATCCTACAAGCACTAGAGCTTACTGAAGTAGGAGAGGTGGTGGTGATATGGTCAGACCCGTATTCATATCAATTTGACAACTGAGTGAAGGAGAGATTGGAGAGGGGACAGATTTGAAGCAGTGAGACCAACCAACAGGCTTATATACACTGAAAAAACAGAAATTTTATTTTTTTCTTTGATATCCCAGTATTAGTAATTTAAAAATATTTACTGAGCTATCACATTCACTACAAATTCAGAGCAAAATCATTTTTACATATGCAACATAAAACTGAGTTAACATACATTTCAAAGTTTTATTAGCAGACCTGGAAATAGATACCTTCAAGTACAGAAGCACCAGCAAAAATATCTTTAACTACAGCATAAAAAAAAAATTACTGAGGTAGTTAATATTAACTTGTAAAAAAAACCCTGGCAGCATTAATTGGTGAATAAGCTACCATCCATGTTTAAGTAAAATATCATTTCTCATAATTGAGCATTTTTTTCACATCTGTTACCAACACCAAAGTCAATGGTAATTCAGAATATACCAGCAACGCCATCTATTCACATGATATATCAAAATAAAGATTTTTTAAAAATAAAATATTCTTAATATATTTTGATTTTTACAACACCTACATTTTCTAGCATAACCCCCACACCCTGAAAGACATAATAAACAAGTTTTTAAAATAGGAGGAAAAAAACAACACAAAGCTAACTTGTCAAAATAAACTGTCTAACCTGATATGTAATATGTTGCTCCTATAATATTCTACCTCTAAAAAGAACTAGGAGGGGGATTCTTCTCATATGCTCAAGCTTGGTGTTCATATCATAGAATCCAGTATAAGGCAAGAGGCAATAGGGAGGCAGGCAACAAAACTCATTTTTGTGAGTTCAAATCTTGCCTCAGACACTCTGTGTGACCCTGGATAAGTCACTTAATCCTGTTTGCCTCAGTTTCCTCATCTGCAAAATGATCTGGAGAAGGAAATGGCAAACCACTCCAGAGTCTTTGCCAAGAAAACCCCAAACGGGGTCACAAAGAGTTGGACACAACTGAAACAACTAAACAACAACAGCGTGTCTCTGTATGCATTATACAGCCCCCCTGCCCCTAGCATAAAGTTCGAATGTCAATTTTGAGTTCAAGGTCAGATAGATGTTTTACTGTGGTTCCGAGAGTTGGTGTAAGCTGATATTAGCATCTAGGTCTTCTTATTAAGTGTTCTTCCACTGAAAAAGTTTCACTTCTCAACAAATAGGGCTTACTTCTCATAAGCCACTGGAAGACACTGGGATAATGTAAAGAGAAGTAGGAAATGGAAATTTACAATAAAATACAAATTATTTATATTTAATGTTACTTAATTTATCTGCCTCAGAAGTTTTATGGGATAAATCTATCCCACTAGAATTTCAATTTCTAATTTTAAGAAGTGTTTTTTGTGTCCTAAAGATCCATTTAGAAGCAATTTATTTAATAAAATAAAAATTTTAAATATGTTATAACCCATTTTTACCAGGCAGAGGGAAAACCATGACACACATATACTATGTACTTCTAAGAACAAATCACAACCTAAGTGGATCAAAATCAGATTGTACATGGTTTAACAGATGTAAGGAAAAAATTATAAAAAATGGGATAAGTTGCTTAAAATCATATATTAAGGATAAAAAAAGGAGAACATACTGCTAGTATTTTATAAAAACTAAATGTCAAATATAAATGGCAATTTAAATTAAAATTAAGCTTTATGGGGTAACAGTATCTAACCATATTTAACTGAAGTACTAACCTTATTTTCTAAGTGTCATAATTTGCCTCTAGAAAAAAAATTTACTTATTATCCTCTGCAATTTCAAACAAGCCAGAAATTAATAAAATTAGGTATAGGAATCCATTTATAGCACAAGTTTATATTCAATAAAATGTAATTTTATTCTTTAAGAAAAAAATTTTAAAGAAAATTTATCTTCAAAATCCCACTTAAAAAAAGTAAACTCTCCTCGCATTGCCCAATAATTAAAAAAAATTTTTCCTCTGGAAATTTTTTCAGTGATTCATTTTTAAAGTCTTTCACTTTATGTTACTAAGATTCTTCAAAGTTTTAAAAAGCTTTTAGTATCTTTTTTAAACTGTAAAATATTAGCTTTTCTTACCATGCATGGCGTACTTGGGGCCTGAAAGTAGCTTCACCAGAGCCCAGAAGGCATCTTCTTCATTCATATACATAAGGAGCAAAGCAGTGATCTGGCTCATTCCCTGACAGTATCCAACTTCCTGAAGGTTAAGTGAATAAAAACAAGTTAATATCAAATGTCCAAAAGATTTCTTACCAAAGTATTTCATGTTAAGTGAAAATGCATACTTTCACAAGTCCAATCCAAAATCTTTGGTCAACATAAAATACTAAACTAGATATGACTGGAAGCATTTGGCACCTTCCTTTATTTCACGTACAGTTGTACTGTTGAGAACGTGTGTGTGTGTGTGCGCACGCATCTATGTGTATTCACACATACTATGTATGTATGTATGTATCATATCCCACCATACATTACATAGAGCAGAATGATCTCGGAAACAAATCAAATACTGTGCATAGATTGTAAAGTCCTATATGCCTACGTTTATGTGGTCAAAGGATTTACAGAGAGAATGGACTTAGGAGGTCATGTAGTCCAACCTTCTCATTTTGTGGTGGTGGTTGTTCAGTTGTTTTTCAATCCAACTCTGGGACCCCACCGGGGTTTTCTTGGCAGAGATGCTGGAGGGGTTTGCCATTATTTTCTCCAGCTCATTTTACAGATGAGGAAACCGAGGCAAACAAGGTTAAGTGACTTGCAAGGGGTCACATAGCTAGTAAGTGCCTGAAGCTAGATTTGAACTTATTAAGAAGAGTCTTCTTGACTCCAGGCCCAGCACTTTATCTACTGTGCCATATAACAGAGCTCTCCTCATGGAGTCCAACCCTTTCATTTTGCAGATGAGTAAACTGAGGCCAAAGAGTAAAATGACTTACTCAAACTGACACCTTTAGTAAATGGCCTGGAATGCAAACACAAGCTCTTTGAACATGACTTCAGTGCCTTTTCTACTACCTCATGTTGTATCACCTCCGTTTAACCACCACTCTATGTTTCACTATCCCACCATTTTGTCCTCCAAATATAGCTTTGGCTTCTATTTTTTTCTTTATGACCTCAGAAATCGATAGTTCTACTATTAGTTCAACATAGTTCTCATTTTTTTTCTTGTATGATAAATGTTTCATAGTGTTTATTTTCCTTTGAATTTCTGACATAATCATTACTCCACAGCATTACAATTTATCAATTTATCCTAGTTGCTAATTCCCTTGAATCCAGTCAGTCAACAACTATTTATATAGCTTCCACACTGTGGGAAGCATTCATCTAAAAGTTCAAATAGCACCCTATCTTCCCATTTCAGAAACTAGTCTAGTTCCATCCTAGCCCAAGAACAGGAAAAGTAAAAAAGGGTGTGTGGTGAAAAGTAGGAGGGCCATTATATTTGTAATCTCCTTCTTAAGAGATGTCTACATGTATTCCCATAAACTAGTGAAAGGAGAATTTCAAGATCTGTGAAGGGCCATAAAGAACCCAACTACGGCACTCCAGAAGTCCAAATGGAAAGGACTTGTGGATAATTTTCATCTTTATTTGTATATATGACTAATATTTTAATGAATTTAATAATCACTAGGAGAAAGTCTTCTTCCATTAACTCTTTAGGTGGAGCTATTTATGTGGAACACATTTCCCAGGTTATAAAATCACAAACCTAGAGATGGAAGGGATTGTAGAGGTCATCTAATTCAACACTTTCATCTTACAGATGAAGAAACTAAGGCCCGGAGAGCTTAAATTACTCATCTAAACTAGGAATAACTGCATCTACTTCAGAATGTTGTTGTGAGGATCAAATGAGATAATAAACATAAAGTACTTTGCAATCCTTAAAGTTATATATAACAGTGAGTTTTTATTTTTGTTATTATTATGCATGATTACATATACCATAAAGTAGCAGAGCCTAGGATTTGAACTCAGGTCCTGTGATTCCAAGTAAAGTGCTCTTTTCCTCATACCATAAATCCTATTATCTGTTTTGTTGAGAGTGGGGACTGAGGTGACAACATTTAGGAGTCTCTTGTTCTGGAAGCAAGTATCTGGGCAGATTCTAGGACCCCAAATTATAGATGGACAATAACAAATACTACTCTGCCCAAATCCAAGAATATATGGTCTGCCATGACACATGTTGCCCTCAGATTCTTCACTTTCAAAGTTAATAATACTCAAGGCAGGTACCACACCTAGGTCTTAAATAACACCACAGAATCATTGGGTTGGATGGGACATGAATAACTTGATTGTTTAATCTCATTTTTGCAAATGAGCAAATTCACGATCAGAGAAGATAAGTGGCAGATCAAGGATAGAACTTATGATTCCCATACGACGTGCTCTCTATTAGATTCTACTGAATAAGTCAAAATTAGAAATCAAAAAATCAAAATAGCTACCTTAAAAACAACTTATCTATAAAAAAAGATAAGCAAAACTCAAAAGGAAGCAAGTCTGAACAATAAATAAAAACTGATATATTTAATCATCTCAATACATAAAATGGCAAGTGGTCATCTGGTCTTGCATCAATAGAAGAGCTATTATCAAAATACTACAGCAAAAATCTCTTCCTAGCACTGAATTTGTGCACTGGTTTGCTTTTAAAATTTTCTCGACATGAAATCCTAAATGACACATCAATGACACCTCCACAATTAAAAGGTGGGAATGGTTGGAGAATATACATATTAAAAATAGAACCAGTTTTCTTTTCTGAATGGACTAAAGTAAACACAATGGGGTTAAACTCTCTGACTCTCCTAAAAGTCTGGTTATAAGGTGAATGATACTATGAGCAAATGGTAGGAAATCTAAACTGAAATTTCAACTTGAGATACTCAATTTGCTTAAATGCGTAGTTTTCCAAATCTGAAATTACTGACTATAAATTAGAAGGGTACATACTTCCGAATTATGTTTTTAAGACAGGAAATGGATTTTTCCTGATATATTTACATCTTTTCACCCAGTCACACTTGCCACAGGGTTAAGGATACAATTTATGGAACAGGAAAATTGGTTTGCATAATAACCTAAGTAGAATCTTAGTCTTCTTATCACAATACTCTTGACACTGACACACTAATCAGGAAAAACAACTAAATACTATTCAGATGAGACATTGCTCTTTAAATACATTGTTTGAAAATTTCAACTGCAAATGCACCAACTAGATAATTTGTTTCCTAAATAAAACTCACTCCAATATCAAGACATGAACCCACACACTTTAAAATGACAATTCCCATCCTTACTCTTAGTCTATTCCTCCCTAGTTAATCTTCAACCAACATGTGACTCTTTAAAACACAGGGAAACTTTAAAACCTGAGAAAGATTTCTTTCCTGAAGGAAATAAAGTGAACCTAATAGGGATCAACTCTAACTCTCCAAACTACAAAATGTAATGGTGTTATGACCAAACAGTGCAGTCTGATTTAAAATTTCACTATCTGAATAGACATCCTATTTAACACTAAGAGAGACATCAGAAAATCTGGGTCTGAGTTTAAGAATCAGTTTTATTTGGAAAAGTTTTAATCTTAATTCTCAAACAACATGATAAGGGAAAAAAAGATAAAACATGGAACCATGTACAAAATGAACAACTTACCGTATTATAAATAGAATATGCAGCTAGAACATGGAATAAGGATTGTTGCCTAGAGGTAAAAGAACAATTATATGAAACACAATTTAGTTACTGAATTTTTTTTTAATTTAAAAAATGAAGTTAATTTGTTATGAAACAGGTTCCCTCTTACATAGTCCTATCAGGTAAAACTATATGGTTATAAATGGGCTCAAGTACAAAACTGGACTGTATAAAATTAGACGTGTTACATTCTGATGGAAAAATTCACACAGGGATCTCGGCAGTAGTTTTTAGCAACTCCTTACCTATCATACTTAAAACCACTTCAACACAACTGATTCTTTCAAGAGAAACTGGAAAGAGGACTTTTATAACTACATGTATAACTATGCCAAACTGTACTACAGGTATTTATATGAAATTTAAAGCTTTATAAAATACTTTATATACACTATGTCATTTGATCCTCATAGAAAGTCCTATGTTGTAGACAGTCTAATAATTACTCTCATCTTACAGACAAGTAAAATGAGGTTGGCATGGGTTAAGTCAAGTAATTTGCCAGGTCGCATTGCTAATAAGTGGCAGAGTCAGAATTTGAACCCAAGTCTTCTGACTCCAAGTTGTGTGATTTTTTTCTAATATTATGCTGCCTCTCACAGAAATAACTTCTCTGAGAATAGCAAGTATTACACAATACTAAGATTGAGCCTATGAAAATGATCATTCTTATTTTCTTGTCTCAGGATTTTTTTTTCTGTAGACTAATTTTCTTTAGCCTCAGGGCCTCTAGAGTTCCATTATAATTTAGAGATATACGGCATTAGCACAATCCTCAAAAGGTATTTCAAAAGTAATTTCATCCTAAAAAAGCTATCTTATATATATGAGAATTCTCAGATCAAAAATTATTATTATTTTTTACTAATCTCTTATTACTTAATGAGTGAGTAGAGTAGTAAATTAAATCAGACACTTAAGTTTCAGTTTCAAATGACAAGGCTTTAAATGTTCTCAAATTGGAAAATTAAAAACCATTATTCAATAGTAAGTACTACAGGGGACCCTTTAAGGACTCAGGTTCGAAGTAAAACATACTATAATAAGACTTTTTACAGATTCTAACTTATATTACACAATATTCAAATTTACTTACTTCACACCATATCTATCTCTAAACATAATATGGTCCCTGTATGTGCGGTTGACATCAAGATCAATTTGTCTGATATCAGGCGAACAACCTCGTGCTCTATGTTTTAGTTTCTGAAAAAGAAAAGGAACAATCATGCAATTTTAAAGAAAAGTCTTCAAAGTTTTAAGAAATTTCATAAGAAACAATAAAATGAATTTTTTATTATTCCAAAAATTATTTATTTGGTGTTAACTGACGTCCCTATCAGTTTCTTGAGCAGCTGACTACTTAGGTCATAGGTGAAGCAATTTTGGTTATTATTGTGATAACTTACATAAAAAGGATGATGTATAACTCATACATACTTGAAAGGATGGATATGGCCCATTTCTCAAACCAATCTGGTAAACTGAAACTGTAATTTGAGGGAGAGGAAAAAAATGTTCTGATAAAACCACATACTATGAAGTACAACAGGTATGCCATGTAAAGCACCATAACAATGGAGGTAATGCAGAGTAATCCTCAGGTAAAAATAATAAAGAACTAGGTCAAGACCAATATTTATGGCCTATGATGCCTAGGTAAACAAGAAACAAAAGAGGGTTTATGTGAATAAAGTGAAAGTGAAATGTTAGCACAAGAAGATAAATATGACTGTAGAAGTATCATCAAGACCTATTAAGTTGGGACTCAAAAGGAGCCTGATGATGGAAGGATGTATTTTGTTTAAAAAAAATGTCTAAAGAAGGTAAGAAGGAGAAAATAGTTGAGACGGGAATAGTTGATGCTTTTTTGTAAGACATGACAGATATCCAGAAAAAGGACATGGATGATGCTTTCTCCTAAGATCAATTGGCAACACATCAAAAAGGCAGCATATAGTATTGATGAGATATTTCTACAGCCTTGACATCTGCAAAAAAAAAAAATCACATGCCAATAAAACGTAGATCACTTGATAAATGCTTTACTAGCCTTGCTGATAATTTCATCTTAGAAGCCAGAGGAGGCATTACAAGTAGTTAAAATTCAATAAACACTGAGGTATACACTACATGCAGAATACTGTGTTAGGTACTAAAAATACAAAAATCAAGAATGAAAGAGGCAGGGTGGCACAGTGATAGAGTGCTGGACTTGGGACAGGAAGAAGACCTAAGTTAAAATTTGAATTCTGACATTGGCTACCTATGTGACAATGTTTATGATGCTTAACCTAAGTTTCAATTTCCTCATCTGTAAAATGAGAGAAACAGATGGCCTCTAAATTCCTTTTCAACTCTAAATCTATGAACCTATGAGACTTATAAGGAAATGGTTATTCTCCTGGAGAAAGTATGACATACACAGAGAAAATACAAGTATAAAATGATGGGAGTCAGAGAAAGCACTTGAGAAAAAAGGAAATTATCAATGGGTACATGTATGAGCATGAAAAAGAAAGAGAATTAGTCAGATATCAAAGTGACAGGGAACAAGTAGTAACAAATCAACAATTCTTTTTTTAGATAGGATTACTAGATTAGTAGATATGAGAATCTATTGATATAGTATATTACTATTTTGGCAGGCATTTGACAAAGTCTCTAATGACATCTTTGTGGACAGGATGGAGAAATGTGAGCTTTAAGTAGACTCACATACGCAAATGTTGTTAACGTACAATAATACTAACTCAAAATATTTTGCTTTAAGTCCCATAAAACACATTGGACCATTCACACTACCTTAGCAGTGCACAATTAAATAATTTTTATCAATGGCTTAAATGAACACAAACTTATAAAATCTGCAAGGGACACAATGCTGGAAGGGATAGTTAAGATGAAGAATAATGTAATCAAGATACAAAATTATGTTCTCATAAGAAGTGCAAACTGTTAACAATCGTATGAAAGAATACTCCAAATCATTAATAATAAGAAAAACGTACATAGGAACAACCCTGATTTTTCACCTTATACTAAGTACATTGACAAAGATGACAAAAAATAGGTGTAATCAATGATGGACTGTGAAAAGAAAGCCACATTAATTAATGCACTGTTGGTGATATTGTGAATTAGTACAATCATTTTGGAAAGTAATTTGTTAATTATTTAAATAAAGTGACTAAAATGTCCATACCCTCTGACTCAAGAGATTCCACAGCTAGATATATACTACCCCAAGGATATCTTTGACAAAAAGAAAGGACCTATGTGTACATTAATATTTATAGCAGCACTTTTTGCTGTATCAAAAAATTAGAAACAAAGCAGATGTCCATGGATTGGGAAATGACTAAATACATTGTGGTACGAAGACAAAATGGAATATTAAGCAACTATGACAATTGTGAATAAAGAGAAGCAAGGACTTACATGAACTGATGCAAAGTGAAGTAAGAACAAGGAAAACTCTGTGTGTGTGTGTGTGTGTGTGTGTGTGTGTGTGTGTGTGTGTGTGTGTACAGAGAGAGAAAGAAAGTTAAAAAAGTCATAAAACAATTGAAAATGAATGCTGCAGAATTTGAAAAAATACAAGCTTGGATTCAAAGAAGAGATATGAGAAGACACCTTCCCAAAACTCTTTTGCAGAGAATGAGGAAGGGGTTCTTGGGTACAAAACACTGAATATGTCAGATTTTTTCCAATGTTTTGATCAATACACTTACTGATTTTATCCCCCTTCTTCCTCTTCCTCATTTTTTCTTTTTGAAAAAAATTATTTCTTTAAAAGGATGTCTCAAAGGGATACAGAAAGAAATCTAAGTGTTATAAAAATAAAATATGTGAAAAGGCCAAAATTATCTTGCAAACATAAGATAAAATCAAAGAAATTACATTTAACAGGCATAAATGTAAAAGCTCTGTATTTAAGGTATGGCTTTTAAAAAAAAAAATCAATGTTGGGGGGCGGAGCCAAGATGGCAGCTGGAAAGCAGGGACTAGCGTGAGCTCCCCAACAAGTCCCTCCAAAAACGTATAAAAAATGGCTCTGAACCAATTCTAGAACTGCAGAACCCACAAAGCGGTGGAGGGAAGGAGGGCTCTAGCCTAGGACAGCCTGGATGGTCTCTGGGTAAGGTCTATCCCGCACGGAGCTGGGAGTGGAGGGAAGCGGGGCTGAGCAGAGGAGAGCCCAGCGTGGGCGGCGCGGACAGACCAGGGCGCGGACAGACCAGACCAGGAGCTGGGCGGAGAGTGCCCAAGCGCCCTGAATTAGTGAGCTGTGGCATGTACCAGACCTCTCAACCCACAAACACCAAAAACAACAGAGAATGTTGGGAAAAGCAGAGGAGGTGGGGCAGCTACAGAACAGCTGCAGTTGCTTTTGGCCCCAGGCCCACCTGGTGGGAGGAATTAAGTGGCAACTAAGAGCCTGCTGAAGATCTAAGCCCAGTCTGGCTAGAGGGTTCTTGGGAAAGGAGGAGGGCTGGTGTGGCAGTGCATCCCCCCAAGTGTGGAACATAGAACTCTTTAGTCTACAAGCAGTCATACTCCGCTGAAAAACTCAAGGCTCAAGTAAGTTGGCTGGGAACATGGCCAGGCGGCGAAAACACACCCAGATTCAGTCTCAGACTCTGGAATCCTTCTTTGGGGACAAAGAAGACCAAAACGTATAACCAGAAGAAGTCAACAAAGTTATAGAGCCTACAATAAAAACCTGCAAGAAAAACATGAACTGGTCTCAGGCCATGGAAGAGCTCAAAAAGGATTTGGAAAAGCAAGTTAGAGAAGTAGAGGAAAAATTGGGAAGAGAAATGAGAAGGATGAGAGAAAACCAAGAAAAACAAGTCAATGACTTGCTAATGGAGACCTCCAAAAAAATACTGAAAATATACTGAAGAAAACAACACCTTAAAAAATAGACTAACTCAAATGGCAAAAGAGATCCAAAAAGCCAATGAGGAGAAGAATGCCTCGAAAGGCAGAATTAGCCAAATGGAAAAGGAAGTCCAAAAGACCACTGAAGAAAATACCTCCTTAAAAATTAGACTGGAGCAAGTGGAAGCTAGTGACTTGATGAGAAATCAAGATATTATCAA
>CM053623.1:139421310-139440108 GCA_028646595.1 Phalanger gymnotis | reverse complement strand
AGTTCTGTAGGAAGAGAAGAGAAGGCAGGTGAGGGGGAATGAGTGAATCTTGCCCTCATCCGATTTGACCTGAAGAGGGAATACCATACATACTCAGTTGGGTATCTTATCCCACAGGAAAGAAGGAGGAAGAAGATTAAAGAGGGGGGATGACAGAAGGGAGGACAGATGGGGATGAAAGTAATCAAAAACAAACACTTTCAAAAAGGGACAGGGTCAAGGGAGAAAATTCAATAAAGGGGGATAGGTCAGGAAGAAGCAAAATATAGTTAGTCTTTCACAACATGAGTATTGTGGAAGGGTTATACATAACGATACGCATGTGGCCCATGTTGAATTGCTTGACTTCTTAGGGAGGGTGGATGGGAAGGGAAGAGGGGAGAGAATTTGGAACTCAAAGTTTTAAAAAATAGATGTTCAAACACAAAAAAGTTTTTTTTTTCATGCAACTACAAAATAAGATACACAGGCAATGGGGCATAGAAATTTATCTTGCCCTACAAGAAAGGAAGGGAAAAGGGGATGGGAGGGGAGTGGTGTGACAGAAGGGAGGGATGAATGGGGAACAGGGCAACCAGAATATACACCATCTTGGAGTAGGGGGTGGGTAGAAATGGGGAGAAAATTTGTAATCCAAACTCCTATGAAAATCAATGCTGAAAACTAAACATATAAAATAAAATAAAATAAAATAAAAAAAAGAAGACTAATGATAGGGTCTTATTGGTACAGTGTCTTGATCTTGTGAAATTTCAAGTAAAAGCTTATATGTGCTAAATAAACAAAGCTTCGATTCAAAAAAGAAAATCAATGTTTACCAAAGATAACTGCTTGTAGTAGGTGCTCAATGAATATTTTTTTTGTAAGGAAATATGCCTAAGAAATCCTGAGGATTACCTTTTCTCAGATTGGGAATCAACTGCATACATGATCTAGATAAACAATTTAGGGTTGAAGAAAAGAAAATTTTCATTTTGAAACTTAAACAAAAACAATATAAGTTACACTGCATTCCTTTTTATAGAGGGAATGCCTGGAGTATTACATACCGAGTTGGGAGCTCAGAGGGGATGAAGAGGGAAGTAGTGTTGGAAACAAAAACTTTTGTAGGGGAGTAGTTAAAAAAAAAAACTTTTAAGAAGTGGTGCAAAGTGAAGTCAGCAGAACTATTTATGTCAACTATAACTTCAAAAAAGGAAAGAAAAAGTCCCAGGCTTGGAAGATGCAGAGCAAATACATTTTTGCAATTCAAAAAAATTCATTTGGTTCTACTTTGTTAACTCCTAAGGTTTTTAATATTTTTTGAACTTTAAAGAAAATTTACTCTATGATTCATTACTTGTCTCTCTGGTCGTTATTACAGTTCACATTTCAAAAAAATCAAGGAAAAATATTTTTTCCAATACCAGCTTAGTTATGTTGTCTTATATTAGTCAAATTCAAGAATTTAAGCTTCAGATGAAGAGTGAGGGTAACCACACTGGCTGCTAGTGCAGGTTCTCAGATCTGCTTTACTAAGGAAAGATAGCTATTTCAGGGGTTACAATCTCACTTTAATTAAACATTTATCATTCAGGGGAAAAAGCACCCTAAACTTCAGAGCAAATAGAATTAGAAATTACAAACAGAAAAAATAACACAAATCAAAAGACAGACTACAGCAATATATACAGTTACCAGAGAGAGAGAAGCACCAACATCTGGGTTTTCAAAGCCAGGGGGCTTCTTAATGGCTACCCAGAGTCTCATCTGGCCAAATCAGATGAACACTCTTCCAATGAGTGAGCCCCAAAGCAAAAGGCTAACTTCAGAATATATACTGTTTTCAATCAAGGACTCTTGATTCAATCATGGACTCCTGATTCAAACAAAGGCAAGACTCAGTCAATGGCACTTGATTGCCTTAGGGCTGAGAAGCACTCCAAAAGAAAAAAAAAACAGAAAAAAGTCTTACTTTGCTTGCCATTACATGAAGTCAGCAAAAGCGTAACTGAAAAGCGCAGTTTTATTCACTACCATGCCATCTATAGAACTAGTTTTTCTCCCTTCATTACAATTCACTATACATTCTGTTTATATCATAATACAGAAATTCAAGAATTGTGCATTGTAGGCTCAATACTTTGAATTGCTTCAAGCAAATCAAGAAGAGTATGCTGCATTATTGTACCACCAGCTCTTTCATGATGAATAAAATAAAGCAGAAAAATAAGGCTATACATTACTTAAGCTATGTTGCTTTATGGAAAGAATTAATAATTTCTATTTATGTTGCCAATTAAACATCTTTTGGCCTTATTGACAGGAATATACAAGTAAGCACATGAACTGTAATTCTTCTACCTATAATTAAATGTAACATCTGTTTTATTCTGAGGCATAATTTAATTTTAATTTAAATTTGAGTGTTAGTTCTTAAATAAATAATAAAAAACAAACCAATTATCAGTTTAAAAAAATTAAAATATCTGAAATTTGAAAGATAGCTTGACATTAAATGTAGGAAATATCTACTTAGATGCTCACTACCAATTAAAGGTTTTTAGAAATTTATTTTCAGTATCCTGAGGTTATGAGAGAGCTAGATGGCTTAGTGAACAGAATTCTGAGCCTGGAGTCAGGAAGACCTGAGTTCAAATCTGATCTCAGACAATTACTAGATGCTTGACCCTCAACAAGTCACTTAAACTTTGTTTTAATCCACTGGAGAAGGAAATGGTAAACTGCTTCAGTATCTTTGCCAAGAAAACAGCAGGGACAGTATGGTCCATGAAGTCACAAAGAGTCAAACACAACTCAATGACTAAACAACAACACACCCCGAGGTTATACAAATACAAACAGTTCTCTAAATTAGAATAATTATAATTTTTAGGGCTTCCCAATTTAAATCTTGATGAATTATTATATAAAATACTATAGGATGAACCAAGAATACTGAATTGGCATTTCATTTCACAATTCCCTTTAACAAGGGATTTTGGGTCTCAACTTCAAAAATTTTTCGCTTTTCTCCTTTATGTTTCTATTAAATGTATTCTATATGATGTCATTTATCAAAAAGGTTGCTTCCTAAACCTGGGATTTTTTGAGATACTTTGATATTGCACTGTTTTTACATAACACTTGTCTAAAGTACCCATGGGTCTACTGTCTTTGAAGACAAGGTATATAACTTGTGTTTCAAAAGGAGTTTCCTGGAATATGATAAAAGAAATTTTATTCACCAAGTCAGATTAAGTAGAAAAGAATATTTTGAATACCAATCCATTGTTTAATTAAGGAGTTATAAAGTTAAATTAGAGAAAGTGGGTTAGAGGGAACCTCCAATTTCTATGCTAAAAAAGAAAATGGCCATGTAAATCAAAACAAATAGAGTTCTATTAAACTGCTTTTCCATACTTCAGAAAATATTTTTTGATATCACGGCTTCATATAGCCATTTTGGGTGACTTTCCCCCCTAAATATATGCCTCAATATTGATTTACCATTGTAAGTTACTTATAATGAAAGAGCTTTGGCTACTGATTCACTGAAATCAGAAAAAATTACTAAAGCTTTTGTCTGAAATCCAGGAGATACATATTAAATGCGGCAAAAAAATCCGCATAGAGTTTTTCTTTAGTTTTGGGGGAAGGCTTTTAATATCTAAAATAAAAAAATTTTAACTTTTTAATTTGATTAAGACTGATTTAATATACTCACATTGTAAAGGTCTCTTGTTTCTTCTTTCATTTTAGGAATCTCAAGTAGTAAAGACCAGACTTCACCTCTGAGCTGAAGTGGAATTCCTTTGTAAATCCTCCTATGAAACTAATTAAAAGAAAAGAAATTAAATTTTACAAAGTACAAAAGTCTGTAATTTTTCCTAAATTCAGAATGCAAAACTTTTTATTGGTTATTTACAATATCAATAACCAACTCACTGAATATTTTTTTTATATACTTCTTTCTAGTCCCAGACATGCTTTAACTAGACAGAAAAACAAACCAACCTGTCCTTGGAGGCAGGTTCACAGGGCCACCATTAGTAACTATAAAATAGAATTATAAACTTTCACAGTTAGAAGGGATCCTAGAGGTCATCAAATCCCACCTTCTCATTTTAAAGATGAAAAACCTGGGTCTCGGAGAGGTGGTAAATAATCAGAGATCACACTGCACACAAAGTAAATCAATACAGCAGCTGTATTTCCTAACTTCTGTTCTATTGTTCTTTCAATTATGTTATTTTTCTTCCTCATCAAAAATACTATGCATATTCTGTATTTCTCTATTTTCTGTTATTTTTTATCACTGACAGGTCAGTTAATCCTACTTCAGAAAATCTCATTTAGATATATACAGTATCTTTAACCACTTTCTTCATTTTCCTTCTCTTCTAATTCTTGGCCAGGTAATTCAGGAAAACTTCACTTTTTTCTTTATTTATTCCATCTGTGTACCAAAAAATGATCTTAATTATAGATAAATACTGAGAAAAGTAAGGACAGCCATGGCATAGTGGACAGTGAACCAACCTGAAGCTATGAAAACCTGGGTTGGAATTTCCCCTATGACACATACTAGGGGGGGTGGCAACCCAAGCAAGCCACTGCACCTTTCAGTACTCTCAGCAACACTCAAAACCGTAAGTTACAGAAAAGGCATGAACGAACTACAATTGGTGGAGAAGGAGTTTCCTCAAATAGGAATTCCCTATATCAATGAAAACACAAGTCCATCCTCTCCCTATAATATCAGTACTTAATGTGTAGAAGAAAAGAAGAGCCATTGTTTTAGAAGTGAAATCTGACACACATTACTGTCAACTTCTATGCCTTTTAAATTGACCAGAAATGAGTCTTCCTCAACTTCTGCATTCTCCTCATAAAATTTCTTCACAAATTTAAAAGCTTAAATGTTAAATTAAAAGTATTTAAATTCAAGTTTTATGTCTTAAGTCACTGAACTAACAATATTTAAGACTTATCAATTCCAAAACCATTTGTTAAAATCTACTATGTGCACGTTAAACTAAAGTTCATATTTTTGGAAACCATATTCTCACAATTCTATAAGGCTGCAAGTCATGGAATACCACGGTATGAAAAGACTTAATATGGGTTACCCAGAGGGCAATTTGGCCAATTATGGTGAATATAAATTGTCTATAATATGACATGAATAACATGAACCTCAAGGCAGAAGTACAAAGGCAGTAGAAGGTGGGAATAACACAAAAAAGGCAGATAATAGAATAAAGGGGCAAGGGACATGAGAAGAAGGCAATGTAGAGTTGAACTGATTGACCAAAGAGTCAATATAGAGAAGGGCGGAGGATGTAGCCGTGAAAGGGTGTTGGTGCTGTGAGATATATATAAAAAAAAAAAACAAACAAACCACTCAGGACACTGAAGAATACATGGTTCAATTTGCACTTTCTTTTTTTTTTCCTCCTTTTTTCCCACAGTGATTTCCTTTGTTTTAACTTGTGACAGAAAGAAAAGGAAAAAGAGAATGGCCATTCAGAATGTGGTAAAATTAATAGGAAGAAAAAGTACAAATCCTATGAATCCTCCTCATTCTCTGGCCACTGGCTGTGGCTGTTGTTCCTGGGGGAAGTTTGATATCAAAGCTTCAGAACAACTGTTGAAGTGAATCAGGGAGAATCTGAGCGTCTGAGGGACATGTACTAGTTACATTCATTTCCTCCCCAGATGGTTAAGCTGATCCTTATTGCTATCTTTAAGGTTTGGAGTAGAATAGATATTAGACTATGCTTATTATTGATGGGTCTGCCTTTGCAACATCTCTTGATTGTATTCATCCCTCTCCATTGCCTCTTACTCAAACCATATTCAGGTTCCTGTTATTTCACATCTTGACAACTGTAAGAAACTTCTAACTGGAAAACAAGTTCCTTGAGGGCAGAGACTGCTTCATTTTTGTCTTTGCGTCACCAATACTTACTGGAGTGCCTTGTAACTTAGCAGGCATGTAAGAAAAGTTTAACAAATTTTTCTTGGCTTCTATTTCTCTCAGCTAAAATCTATTCTGCAAACTGATGCCAGTATAATCTTCCTAGAGCACTGCTTCTATCTTGTCACACCATTCCATTCAAAAACCTGCCATAGCACCACTACCCCAACCCCCATTGCTGATAGTCCAGATTCCTTGACTTTGATTTCACAGATGCCAGTATAATCTTCCTAAAGCACTGCTTCTATCTTGTCACACCACTCCATTCAAAAACCTGCCATAGCACTACCCCCCCCACAACCCCTCATTGCTGACAGTCCAGATTCCTTGACTTCGATTTCATAGATGTCTACAAACTATCACTACATTAGTTACCAACACATCTCTGGGTTATGTCATGCTTTAAAGATTATTAAGGTTAATAAACTGAGTTTATAAAATGAAAAAAAAACTGTTTCCACACAAGTGGAGGGAAGGGGGTTTTCTTCTCAGAGAACTAGTCTCTTTTTGCTAAAACAATTCTCAGAAAGGGGGAGAACCAGTTTCAACTGGGTCTGTGGTCAAAAGTAGAGCAAATGGTAAGCTACACCTGAAATATGCATGCTTAATTGCTTCATGAATATTAGCTTCTCCTCCCCAGGAGGAGCTAAGGCTCATTTTAATGCACATGAGATCTATGTGGATATATAATGGCGGAGAAGAACAGGTGAAGGGGAAAATATGAAGTAGGCATATGGAGAAGTTGTACACCTCAGAGAACTCAGCCAAGTAGGAAATGAGGAAGGGACTTCACATTTCAGGGCAAGGATTTAAACGGCTAGCTTTTGCTTTTGATGTGTGGTGTTGTTCAGGCAGCACACTTACTTCTTGCAAGAACTGTGGAATAAATGAGCTTGCCTCATCTACCTTGGGAGTCTTTTGTAATTCCTTCAGAAAATTTTATTCCTAACAGTGTGGGAAGTCAGGACAAAGAATAGGGTTAGGAGTATGACTGGATCCTCTTGCCCCTTTCTCACAACTCTGTAAACATCACTGCAGAAACCAAAGTATGTTGCACGGGACAAACAAGCATCTTGGATTCTTTGTTTTGCTGCCAGGGACAAAGAATTCATCTGCACGTGGCCAGTCTACTGATAGTGAGCTTTTCTGTACTTAACTTGGGTGGTACTTAGAAAGCAGACTGAGTTTGTTGCTAGGGCCATACTCAAAATCTGGAAGAACCTGCCCAAACTACTGCTCTACTAAGCACTTAGTTCCATGGTAACACCATAATAGGATGCTCTAAATGGATGATGAGTTGAACAACATTATCAAGGCACTTTGCAGTCCTGGACAGTATCTGGCTATATCAAGCATTAACATGATTACAAAATGACACTAAACAAAACAAGGCTGCACTACACTTCATGAAGCTAGTTAACAGTGCCCTGAGGAACTTAAAAAGTTTTGTTTACATACAACTTTTTTGGATATACTGTGCACAAGTGACCTACGTTCAATGTAATCTGCTTCTGCTCCCCAGCCCCTCTTCTTTTTCAATTGACCAGGGTTAAGTTAAACACTCTCACCCTTTCTTTCTTTCCTTTTAAACCCCTCTTTATAAAACTCCCTTCAAGGTTAGCATTTGTTTTGCTTATAACTAATCCCTCCCCAAACCCATATTCCCTCCCATTCTTTCCTCTCCCCTTTCTTAAATGCAGGTTTAAAATATATTTAACTAAAATTTATGTGTGTATTTTACTCCTTTGTGACCATATCAGATGAAAATGAGGTTGCCTGTTCCCTCCATCCCATTCTCCTTGTTTGCAGTCTTCTACCAGTGCATTCTAAATATGTGACATGTTTCCTCGCCCCTCTCCCTCCTTTTTTCCCTAGTGTATTCCTTCTTCTTTCTCTTCCCTTTCTTCTTTTAAGTTCATCAAAGTAAAACAAAATCATTCCCAGGCCCTGTGTCTTATTTAATTCCCCCCATGACTGTGATGTCACCAGAGTTCTGAGGGGACACTTGTTATCATTTATTAGAAGGTAAACATTACTTCTTGTTCTAGTCCCTTGTGATTGTTTGCTTTTATTTACCATGTTTCTTTTGATTCTCACATTTGTATTTTAAAATCCCACTCAGCTTTGGTCTTTTCATCGAGGATGCTTCGAATTCTCCTATTGCATTAAAAGTTCATTTTCCCTGAGTAGGATCGTAGTCAGTTTTGCTGCATAAATTATTCTTGGTTATGAGCTTCCATCTTTTGTCTTTTAGAATATCAATATTCCAAAGTGCTCCTCTTCTTTACAATGTGAGCTGCCAAACTCTGTGTGATTCGGATTGTGGCTCCTCGATACTTGAACTCTGTTTCTGGATGCTTGAAACTTTTTTTTTTTCCTTTGACGTAGAAACTCTGAATTTTGGCTCTCACACTCCTGGTAGTTATCATTTTGAGATATCTTTCAGGAGTTGACTGGTAAACTCTTATTCTACTTTTCCCTCGGTTTCAAATATGTCTTGATTTATTTTCTTGAAATATGGTATCCAGGTTTGGGGAGCAGAGGAGTTTGCATGGTTTTCAGGTGATCCAATGAAACTTAAGATTGTTTTGTCCTTGACTTGTTTTTTTATATGAATTATTTTATATTTTCTTCCATTTATTCAGTCATTTGACTTTCTTTTAATATTGATTTTTATCACAGAGCCCCTTATCTTCCATTGTTCCATTCGAATTTTCATGTAGTCTATTACTTGATTAAGGTTTTGTGCCTCTTGTACTATGTTATTAGTACTCTTTCCAAGTCTTTCCTTTAGTGCTTTAATTTCTTTTACAATTCTTTTCTCAAGAAATCTCATTTCATTTACAACTTAATTTTAAAAGTCTCTCTTCATTTCTTCCAGAAATTCTAGTTGATCTTGTAATCAAACCATGTTTTTCTTGTGGCTTTGCTTGTAGAAGTTGTGGAGTTATTCTTTTCTTCTGGGTTTGTGTCTTGGTGTATCCTCTGGCTCCACCAAAGCCTTTTATTACTGGTCTTTTTTTTGTTCACTCATTTTTTCCATCATTATTTCCCAAATTGGGAGTGTGTTAGGGTCAGGATCCGGGCTTTTCTGGAAGGAACGTCAAGGTCTTTTTTGATCTGAGCTATAGCCTCTTGGGTCCTACTGCTACTTTCCTGGGGTATTGAGTTCTGGAATCCTTCAAGGACCTTAAGGGACAGCACTGGACAAGGTCAGGTACTCACGCTGTTCTTGCTCCTTGCCTTCAAGCCATCATGCTCCTTACTCCAGTATAGAGCCAAAGGTCTGGCACCCCCAGGGGCAGAGGTCTCTTCTGCAGTCCATGATATATCTATAACCTAACTCTAGGATCAATGTGATAGAGTTGTCAGTTGGCTCCTTCCTGTTGCTTCTTCCTAAATATTGTCTGGTCCAATTGTGCTGTTATCTCTGGTCACTTTTTGTGTAGTACACACAAGGTCTGACTAGTTTGGTTCTCTAGTGCCCACATACCTCAGTCTGTATTCCTATATCAATCTCGGCTAGAAAAATAACTCACTGATTTTTTTTTAGATTTCCAGATCGTGACATTATACAGTCACCTCTCTAGGTCTTTGTTGGCATAGTTATGGGGGAGTTGTGGACTATACTGCCTCTGTTATCTTTACTGGTTTCTCAGACGTTAGTCTCCTTGATTTTGCTGAAATGTTTGATACTTGTTGACTGAATATTAAAACTCAGGCGAAAAAAAAAACCAACACTGAGTAGTGAAAACACAAGGCAAATGATCATTTCCACAGAACCCTTCATTCAATGCTACACAAATATCTACTCACGTTTATATGTATTTTAAGATGAATAAAGTGCTTTCCTTACAACAATCCTGGTAGGTAATAAAATTGTTCTCGTTTCGGAGATGAGGAAATGAAGTTTAGAGGGATAAAATAACTTCTCCAAAGTTATACAGATGACAATTATATGAACTAGAACTCAAACCTGCATTTTCTGACAGTAAGACTAGCATTTTTATACCATCAAACAAATATGACTACACATAGGCTTTTCCTCACCATGAGGTTACACATATGTCACTTTCAAACAACCCAAATGGAAACTATTATTAAAATTTGTACTCTAAAAATTTAAATCTTCATTCCTACATTAATATTTAAGACATCTTAATTTCACTGTATTATTACTGTGTGAGTAAAGAGTTGGTAAGAAAAAATATATCTCTCTTTTGGAAAAGAGAAATATATAGCAACTTCTTTTTCTTAAAGTACTTTTTAAAACTTCAGTTTATAGGATGAATTAGAAGAGGTATTTTTTTTAGAAAGTACATCATGTTTCACACTAAATAAGTCTATATGTACACCACCTAAAGCCACTACCATTATAGGGAACAGTGCTTTAAAATTATATATCAAAGAAGATAGTTCCATTAAAATCTTTCTTAATGGAGAATGCATTAGTCTGAGTTGCTATTAGGTTAGGCAAATGGAGTCCATCTTTACAGCTTACATAGATATTTTCATAAATATATATGTAAAAAAGAATACAGTTACATAATCCTATGAACATTACAACAGATAGTTTATGAAGTTGTAAGTGTAGGCACCAAGCATGGTCATTTGTCCTGTCCTTTTCTGGTCCTCATACAATCTTTTTATTGAGACAAAATGTATTGATAAACTTCATATCAACATAAGAGACAACATAATTTTCAACAATTATATAGGCCCAACATCTATGTTTTGAATTAGATTCAATTCTGAACTAGGTTATCCTTAGCCATAACTGTGCCATTTATTTAACACCACACAAACTCATTACTGAACTAGGTTACCTTAGCCATAACTGTGCCATTTGTTTAACACCACACAAACTCATTAACAATGATATATTAGCTTTTAAAGAGATGATCATTATAGACAAGTCTCAGGTAACATAGACGAGATGAAAAAACCTCCAAAATTATGATATAACAAGCTAAAAAGGACTAACTGCCTTGAAGCATACCTTCATATGATGTGGAACAACATATAGAATGCTAGGAAATTGCAGACAAAATTATAGGGCAGTAATAAAAAATAAGGTGTCTTTTAGAATACATAAACCCTTTGCATTAACCACAAATCTAAGAGAGGACTATAAATAGCAACAAGTTTTGCATATGAAAAACCTAGAAAACAGAAGAATATTCATATTTTAAAGATTTTTAAAAAGTCTTACACACTGTAGCAAAGGTACGCACTTGCACACTGAAACTTAGACAGTCATAATCATCTGAATTGCCTTTTAACAAAAAGATAAACGATATATAACTATACAACAAAATAACTAATGTTACAAAAGAAACGGAAAGTGTTAACTATCCTTTGGACCTCCATTTCTATTATCACATCTAATAATTAACTGAAATCTAACTAGACGAAAGCTATTATCACATGAACTGTCTAAAATCCCAATATATTTTTGTAATACTAGCAACCTTTATTTTGGAGAGTTCTAAATTAAGAGGAAGAAAGAAAAGAATAAGCATTCACAGAAGGCCTACTATGTGCGCCAATGTGCTAAGTGCTTTTTACACATACTATCTCATTTGATCCTCACAATAATTCCACAAGGTAGGTGCCTCTCTCATCCCCATTTCACAAGGTTATAGAGCTAAGTGTCAGAAGCCACATTTGAACTCAGATCTTCCTAACTCCAGACTCTATCCACTGTGCCACCAGATGCCTTTAGGGATAATACCTTAATTAAAAATTAGCCATGAAACTGATAAAGCTGTATTTGATCAATTTAGAGACTCCTTCCAGTTATACCTATTACAGCAAACATATATGGATCATCCCTTAGGACTCCTGCCAGCATTATGCTATAAAGCACCCACAGGTATCCAAAGTTGCTAAGAGGCTTTCCTCTAAGATCTCTTGACATTTCACAGGCTCAAAAGATCATAGATTTAGAGTTGGAAAAAAAATCTCAGAGGCTATCTCTTTCCACTGTACTATACTGCTTCAAATAGACTGCAATTAGAGCATCCAGAGAAGTTCACTGGTTATCACTCTTGCTACATAAGTACTTCAAATCTTTTCCCACATATACAACTCTCTGATGACATCCTTTGTATTACTTTTTCTATAAAATTCCTAATTGGCAATATTTGATTGTTTATCCACAACTCTATGCACCTCTTCCATTGATCTACTCAATGTCATAATATCAGTTTAAGGATACTGATGGGTCTTTGTTTCAGAAAGAAGCTTGGTTACGTTAAAAGCTCGGTACGATTTCCCAAAGGCAATCCAATCTTCTTTCTTACTAGCATTCAATCCTGAGCCCGGGTCATCATCCACATGTAATATCTTTTCCAAAACATATGTACTGATGGACCAGACCTATGGTTTGTCCATCCAAATGCATATCACATTCAAGACAATAAACATTTTTTATCCATCTGGTTTTTCATGTGTGGGCAGTTAGGTCAAACTCTTTTGAGTGACTATGGATCTCATTTAGGAGGTACTAAAGTGTTTCAGGGTTTGATACTATCATCATAATTTATTATTCAAACAGTATTTGGCAATAACACTATATACGTGGCCTCCATCTTTCAATCAAGCATTACATTGGACATCTGCCATTTTAGTCCAGGTCCTTATCACTTCTCCCCTAAACTACTGCATACTAACTGGTCTCCTTGCCTCCAGTATCTCACCGTTCTAGTCTTTTCTACCTATTTACAACCAAAGTAATTTTCCTTAAGTACTGATCCAACTGTGTGATTAGCCTTTTCAATCAACTCCAGTGACTTCCTATTGTCTCTAGAATAAAACATAAAGCCCACCACAACTCTGGCCCAACTGATTTAACCTTGCCAGTTTCCCTGGACATTACTCACTCCTTATCCTTCACTCTATGATCCAGCCTTTTCTCAGTTCCTCACTCATGACATTCCATTTCCTTTCTTTGTGCTTTTTCATTGGTATGTCTGAAATACATTACCTCCTTATCTTTACCTCACAGAATCCCTCTCTTCCTTTAAGAAACCATCTTCTGTATGAATTCTCTCCTGATTCTCTCAACTGTTAGTGCCTTCCCTCCCAAACTACTTTCTGTGTGTGTGTATGTGTACATAACACACACACACACACACATATATATGTATATATATGTGTGTGTATATATATATATATATACATATATATAAAACTTACATTTATTCAGTATGTATTTTTATATGTACTTATCTCCTCCATTACAGTTTAATGTGAATTGGGATTGTTTCATTCTTTTGGGGGAGGGCTATCCCCAGTGACTGGCATACAGTAGGCACTAAATAAATACTTATTGATTGATGATAACAGCTAACAATTGCAGAATGTTTTCCCAGTTTTATGCCTTTAAAAGTCAAGTATGTTATTACCAAAAAATAGCCAAGTGTGAAAATATCAATAATAATATATATGCACACTTTCTAATGTCTAAAAGATCTTTGAGAATTAGTGAAATGCAAATGAATTGGACTTTATCATACCACCAAGAACCTTATTATCAATAAACTCATCAACTGTCATTGAGAATACTGATGAGGTGTGAGTACCAAGACTAATGCAATGTCCTACACTCCTCTGATAAGAGGATTAGAAGGCAGATCAACAGGCTCCTTCCACAGCATACATTTAGAGAGTGCTAAAAGGCCAGCCACGTCTTCATTTGCCCCCTGCCACTCTCCTCTGGATGGGACTCTATCATACCATGCTAATTCTGAGGTACTTCCCCTCCCTATTCTCTTCAGTTTTCTTTTTTGTGTTGTCTTCTCCCATTAGACTGTAAGTTACCTGAGGGCGATGACTATCTTTTTCATATTTGTATCCTTAGCTTTTATTTAGCACAATACCTGGTATATAGTAGGCACTTAATAAATGTTTACTGACTGACAAATAACAGGCATCTTTGATTAAGGTATGAGGAAGGAATGCAAATGATACTCTATAACAGACAATATGTTTACAGGCATATAACTGACTGAACAGCATAGAGAAAACTGTGCTTATGATTTATTGATTACTTACAGCAAAATACTGCCTTAAAGGATCTTTTCCAACAAGATATCTCCTGTACATATGTTAATATGACATAAGATTTCCTGAGAGAGAACGCCAGGAAACACTTTAGTGACTCCTTGTTTAGCCATATATAGCCATTTTATTGATACTTTAAAACATGATTACTGGAAGATAGCAAAGTATTGCGGCATAGTGGAAAGTAAGCTGGTCTTAAATCCGGGAAGACCTGAGTTCAAGTTTCATCACTGATACATAGTGGTTCAGCAACCCTAAGCAAGTCACTTAAACTCAGTGCTCTATGCAAATCTCTAAGATCAAAAATTGCAAAGAAGGTGCCATTCAACAGTGGTAGAGGGAATTTCTTCTTAGAATTACCCTAATTATATATACCAGTGAATAAATATACCAATATACTAGTAAAATCACAAAGTTAAAATCACAATACCCATAACCATAACCCTACACTTGAGTAATTCTCTGCTGCACAGCTCTTAGTTTCATGACATGGAGCACTGTCTATGTGATACTTCCTTTTTTGTTTTAACTCTGTCATAATAGTATACCACTTATGAAACTGGCACCACTCACTTACTAAAAGTTCAATGAGAGTTTGGGGCTACCCTTTCTAGAAGTGGTAGTTGTTTATATAGCACAGTGCCTGTGACATATAAAGCAATGCAATATTTGACGAATGACATTGACGGAAATGTACTATCCAAGCCATCCTTTTATGTCCTATATGTACCTATAAGTAGTTTTGGGGGGGGGGTGCTAAAAAGGGACAGGGGTGAAGTCTGTGGACATAAAATGAAGTCAACTGAGTGATACAAGAACTTAATTCATGACCTTGATGTTATTGCAAAATGGTCAGTTCAACTGTGTAACCCAGATTTAGTTATTAATGAGATTTGATTTCTCTCCCAAATATTCAGGTTGCCAAAAATGTTCACTATTTCTTGAAATTATAATTGCCCATCCAAATTTCTCACAGGTGCCCTATTTTCTAATCTCCTCCATCAGAATCACACTACCAACTTTCATATTATTTTTTGCTCTATTCCAAACCTATGCTTGCTCTCATATCATACCAGGGAAGAGTACAGATTATCAAGTTCTCTCCTGAAAGAATTCTGCCTTTTCAAAGAAAACACTACAGAATGTGCAAGGGAAGAGTCCTACCAAATTACTACTTTTCACTTACTTCCTAAGAAATATGTCCAAATAAATAATATATATTTAAAAAACCATAAAACACAAAGGTGCCATATATTTTTGTTTTTCTAGCGGTTTTATTTTTCCATTCTAGATAGCAGAGCCCATACTTTCTTTCTACACTTACCTACTTTGGAATTTCTGAATCCTTCAAGAGACATGATTTCAATCAGTGTAGATACTCTCTCCAGCAAAAGAAAAAGAATGACCTCCTCCCATGCCTTCTCATCCTGTGATTATTCTTCATGTTTTCCCACAAATACTCCATGGAGGATATATTCAAGTAATGCCTTTTAAGTGATCTTTAAATCCCTAGAGTATTTTAGGCATACTCAAACACTAAATAAATCAATACTCTTCATTTTGTTTGCTTCCTAATCATTTTGTGAGTTGTAACATAATAATTATAATAGCTCATTATGTAGCACTTTATATTTTACAAAATGATTTCCCTCAGGGCAGCTAGGTGGCGCAGTGAGTAGAGCACTGGCCCTGGAGTCAGGAGGACCTGAGTTCAAATCCAGCCTCAGATACCTGGTATACTTACTAGCTGTGTGACCTTGGGCAAGTCACTTAAACCCAATTACCCTGCCTTCTCTCCTCTAAAAAACAGAACAAAAAACAAAATGATTTCCCTCACAACCATAAATATTACCTCCGGTGTATCAAGAGAAGGTATTTAAATTAGTCTTGACAAAAAGACATTTACAGTATTAGTAAAGTATTTCAGTTGAACTAAAGTGACAATAACTGATACACAGAGCCTTACAGTTTACAATATACTTTATATGTTACTTCATTTTAACCTCACAACAATGACACACGGTAGGAAATAAGGTACTGTTATCCCCATTTTATGGATAAGGAAACAGAAGCTCTGGGAGGACAAGTGACTATGAAAGTTGCACAGTCAGTAGGTCTCTGTGTTGTTAAGCAAAATTGTCTCATTAGCATGGCTTTTGTTTCTTTTGAGTGGAAGTACTTTCAGCTGTTAAGTGCTAAGCCCCAGGCCCAGGGCCCTGTCAGGTGTGAAACCTGTGTGGGTGTGGATTGGTGACTTAGGAGGGGCCAGCTCGGGAACCAATGGTCTCTGGTCGTTGAGGAGGGGCTTGAGAATGCCAGAAGCTCAGCTGCGAGGAGGGGTGAGCCGGAAGCTGCGGAAGCCGCGGAAGCCGGAAGCTGCGGAAGCCAGAAGCTGCAGAAGCAGGAAGCTGCAGAAGCGGGGCTTACCCGAGTGCGAGCAGGAACATGAGGCCAGTAAAAATGATTTGGCTAAATGCTATCTTGTTTTTCTGTGGCCTCCTGGTTGCTCTTGTGAGATGGGCTTTCTGGGCCTGGAGTCGTTTTGTCAAGATGTTGGAATGGGGAGGCTGGTTCAAGTTTTTGCTGCGGTGGGGCCTAAATAAATTTCTTGTTGTTTTCTCCTTAGAGAATCTCTCATGCCTTGCGATTTCAGACCATTCAAATATATACATGATTATATTTGAGATCATAAATTCGGCCTTCCTACTACGGTCTCAAAGGAAGAATTTAAATTCATGTCTTCCTAATTCAATTTCCAGAACTCTGTTCATGGCACAACTTTTACCTTCAATAATAGGGTAAAAAAGGACTAAAATTAATGTGAAACCATACAATGGCTCTATAAAAATAATGTGAAATATTAACATATCATGCCTTCAAATTATCATGGAACCTAATGAATATAAAGTAAGTTTTTTGGTTCATATATATTCAGCACAGGAGTAAGGAACATATCTATAAGTGTCATTTTATCACCACCCTTCTTCACAGCTTTACACAAGTTATCTTTAAGGTTATTTAAGATGCTGTAACTCCATGGTCTCAGAAGACTGCTTGCATGATAGAAGGAATCTGCTGTCAGAGGAAGGGATTTCAATCCCAGCTCTACTTTTTACTACTTGTGTGATCTTTGGACAAATCACTTAACCTCTATGAGCCTCAGTATTCTCAGCTGTTGTTGTTGCAGTTTTTTTTTTTTAAAGAGGGTATAAGGAAGGAAAAGATGGTATCTAAGGTCCCTCCAACTCTCTATCTATGATCCCACTGTCAAGGAGAAATGGATGTTATTGCCACTAGTAAGGCACTTTCCCTGAAAAGATACTTTTACCAATGGCCTCAGAGAACAAGATGAGGCATATTATTTTTGGATGTCACCAGTTTGAGAATTTTGGGATATCACCAATTTGGAATTTGTTTTGCCTGACTATGCATATGTTACAGTGCTTTTGTATTTCTTTTTTTCTTTGGGGGAAAATGAGGAAGGTAATTTTATTTCTCTGACATATCAATGCTAAGAAGCATGGGCTCTTTCTCTCTTCCCACACCCCACCCCATATGCATACAAAAATACAGAAAGACAGACAGACATAAAACAACTATAAATCAATAAATGGATATCCTAGCTTACAAATCAGTCTCCTGGGGGTAGAGCCAAGATGGCGGCTGGAAAGCAGGGACTAGTGTGAGCTCCCCGCCAAGTCCCTCCAAAAACCTATAAAAAATGGCTCTGAACCAATTCTAGAACTGCAGAACCCACGAAATAGCAGAGGGAAACAGGGCTCCAGCCCAGGAGAGCCTGGATGGTTACTGGGTGAGGTCTTTCGCTCACGGAGCTGGGAGCGGAGGGGAGTGGAGCAGAGCCCAGCGTGGGCCACGTGGACTAACCAGACCAGGAGCCGGGCGGAGTGTGCCCTAGCACCCTGAATCAGTGAGCTGCAGCAGTTACCAGACTTCTCAACCCACAAACACCAAAGACAACAGGGAAGGTTAGTGGGAAAAGCTTCTGGGGACAGAGTGAAAAAAGAAGCTCGGATTCAGCCACCGCCCCGGGGCAGCAGAGGTGGGGCAGCTACGGAACTACAGCTGCAGTTGCTTCTGGCCCCAGGCCCACCTGGTGGGAAGAGTTCAGTGGTGGATCAGAGCAGGAGTGAAGAGCCTGCTGAAGATCTAAGTCCAGTCCTGCTTGGGGTTCTTGGGGAAGGAGGAGTGCTGGTGTGGCAGAGCTGGCGCATCCCCCCCCAAGCTTGGAACATAGTTGTCTTCACTCTACAAGCAGTCATACCCTGCTGAAAAACTCAAGGGTCAAGTAAGTTCAGCCAACTTACAAACATGGAACATGGCCAGGCACCAAAAACGCACCCAGATTCAGTCTCAGACTTTGGAATCCTTCTTTGGTGACAAAGAAGACCAAAACATACAGCCAGAAGAAGTCAACAAGTCAAAGAGCCTATGACAAAAAACTCCAAGAAAAACATGAACTGGTCTCAGGCCATGGAAGAGCTCAAAAAAGATCTGGAAAAACAAGTTACAGAAGTAGAGGAAAAATTGGGAAGAGAAATGAGAAGGATGAGAGAAAACCATGAAAAATTAGTCAATGACTTGCTAAAGGAGACCCCAAAAAATACTGAAAAATATACTGAAGAAAACAACACCTTAACAAATAGACTAACTCAAATGGCAAAAGAGATCCAAAAAGCCAATGAGGAGAAGAATGCCTTGAAAGGCAGAATTAGCCAAATGGAAAAGGAGGTCCAAAAGACCACTGAAGA
>CM053623.1:139376175-139420810 GCA_028646595.1 Phalanger gymnotis | reverse complement strand
TGAGGGGGAATGAGTGAATCTTGCCCTCATCAGATTTGACCTGAAGAGGGAATACCATACATACTCAGTTGGGTATCTTACCCCACAGGAAAGAAGGAGGAAGAAGATAAAAAGAGGGGGGATGACAGAAGGGAGGGCAGATGAGGGTGGAGGTAATCAAAAACAAACACTTTCGAAAAGGGACAGGGTCAAGAGAGAAAATTCAATAAAGGGGGATAGGTTAGGAAGAAGCAAAATATAGTTAGTCTTTCACAACATGAGTATTGTGGAAGGGTTATACATAATGATACGCATGTGGCCCATGTTGAATTGCTTGACTTCTTAGGGAGGGATGGTGGGCGGGAAGGGAAGAGGGGAGAGAATTTGGAACTCAAAGTTTTAAAAACAGATGTTGAAAGACAAAAAAAAAGTTATTGCATGCAACTAGAAAATAAGATACACAGGCAATCGGGCACAGAAATTTATCTTGCCCTACAAGAAAGGAAGGGAAAAGGGGATGGGAGGGGAGTGGTGTGACAGAAGGGAGAGCTGACTGGGGAACAGGGCAACCAGAATATATGCCATCTTGGAGTGGGGGGGAGGATAGAAATAGGGAGAAAATTGGTAATTCAAACTCTTGTGAAAATCAATGCTGAAAAATAAATATATTAAATATAGTTTATAAAGGAAAAAAAAATCAGTCTCCTGTAACACTGCCAATCATAAATCAGTTCACCAGAGTCTGATCATCATATGATGAACAGATAAAACTGATTTTCCAGAACCGAAAAGCTGAGGAACAGATTCTAGGTAATAAGTCTGAAAGAGAAGCAACTCCTAAATCCAAATACAACCCATGACAATAAAATCAGTAATTATTTTATTTGACTGAAAGCACTGTTAACAGCATTTATTGGTAAGTTTATTAAGGTTAAATACCTTTTCTGTATTCTTGTATTTTTCCCAGCTTTTCAGCATTTTCAGCCATTTTGTACTTCTTTCAATTTCCAGGTGCTTTTGCTGAAATGGAATTATAATGCCTTGTTATTGTTTTTCAAGGTTCCTTTGTTTACAAATTATATCTGTTAATAAAGGAAATGCTACTAAAAAGTATTACTAAAGGAAGCCAACTTGTCTTACATTCACCAACAAATCTTTAGTTGAAGTAATTTTTATTGATAATCTTTATTTTGTTTTTGTTCAGTTATTTTTTTACAGTCATGTCCAACTTTAGGTGATCCCATTTGGGGTTTTATTGGCAAAAATGACTGGAGTGGTTTGCCATTTCCTTCTCCATCTCATTTTACAGATGAGGAACTGAGGCAAACAAGGTTAAATGACTTATCCAGACAGCTAGTAAGTGTCTGAGGTCCGATTTGAACTGGGGAAGATAAGTTTTTCTGATTCCAGGCCTGCCACTTTATCCACTGAGGGAGTCAAGAAAGAAAGAGTTCTGCCCCTAACTTTTGTTTTACTAATACTTAAATTTTTCCTTATATCTCCCCATCCTCCCCACAAAGACTATCCTATCTCATATAAAAAAAGGTTTGGTTTTTTTTTTAAGGAAAAAGAAAAAGAAATCATCAAAATCAAATAATACATAGAAAAAGTCTGAAAATATATGTGATGTTCCACATCCATGGACTTGGTTGGTCTGCTAAGGAGGAAAAATTTCTTCTCAAATCTCTCTTTCGGACCCATGTCTGTTATTTTAAATTCTGCAACATTCACTTTCAATTGCTTTCTGGTTGTTTTTTTTTCAGTTAAATTATTGTAGTCACTTGGTATGTTGTTTTCTTGATTCTGCTTATTTCACTCTCCATCAGTTCATGTGAGTCTTTCCATGTTTCTCTATGTTCATCAAATTCAGTTTCTGACTATACAGTATTACTCCATTCTACCTACAAACCACAATTTGTTTAGCTATTTCCCAATAAATAAGCATCAACTTTGTTTTTGGTTTTTTGCTATCACAAAAATGCATACTGCCACAAATATTTTAGTGTATATAGAGACTTTCTTCTTATAAATGACCTCTTTGGGGTATATGTCTAATAATGAATTTCTGAGTCAAAGAGTATAGGCATCTTAGCCATTTTACTTGAACAATATTGCTTCCTGAAACAGCTGTACTGATTCATAGCTCCACCAACAATGCCTTGGTCTAACCTTCTTCCCATAACCCTTCCCCATCAACTATTCTCAGCTTTTACTGTTTGTTGAATGTGACGTAAAACCTCAGGGTTATTTTGATTTATATTTCTCTTATTATTAGTAGTTTGGAACATTCTTCAAGTGGCTATTACTTCTTAGGAGAACTCTCTGTCCATATCTTCTGACCACTTCTCAATTAGTGAATGAATCTGATCTTCCAATTTTTTAAAGGTATCTTTAATATTTAGATTATACATCCATTTTGAATCTGTGTAGCATGGCATAAGATGATATTAGTCTAATTTCTGTCAAGACTACTGCCAAGTTTTCCCAGCAATTTTTAAAATAGTTCTTTCCTAAGTAATTTATGTTTATCCAACAATAAGCTATTGAGATTCATCATTTCTGATTCTCTTTTGTGTCGTCTGTTGCACTGATCTACTTCTCTGTTCTTTTAAACCAATACCAAATAGTTCTCACGAATGCTGCTTCGTAAAATAGTTTGAAGTCCAAAAAAATGCACCTTCATCCCTTTTTTATTCATTATTTCTCTTGATATTATCTATCTTTTTATCTATTTATCTTGATATTTATCTATCTTTTCTTTCTCCAAATGAATTTTCTTATCATTCTATCAAGCAGTGATTGGAATAGCACTAAAGCTATAAATTAATTTCAGTAGTATTATATTGGCCTAGCCCATCCAGGAACACTGAATGTTTCTCCAGCTATTGGCATTGTTTTTCATTTTTTTAAAGGAAGATTTTATAACTGAATCTTTATAAATATTTTGTGTGTACAATATTTGTGGAGTAAATATAAAGTAATTTTTATAGAGAGTGGTTCACTAGCACCTAGGGAAATTAGGAAAGGTTTCAAGAAGGAAGTGGCACCTATGTTTTGAAGGTAGCTAGAGATTTTAAAAGGTGGAGGTGAATAGGTAGAGTATTGTAGGCACGGAAGATAAGTCTGTAAAAAGATGTGAAGAGATGGAATGGTGAAAAAGTACATCACTCTGGCTGGATTATAAAGTATGTGAAGGGTAATAATGCATAGTGAACCTGTAGAGAAAGGCTTTCAGAGAAAAGGAGATAGTCCATTCTGTTAAGTCTCCAGCATTGTTTCGTGCCTTGGGTTAAGGAGAGTAACACCATTTCTTCAGATCCAAACACCAACCAATACCCCCTCCAGAACTGCTAATGGCCCAGAGGTGGCTACACTCTGAAGCCAAAACCTTAGAGACAATGAAAATTTACCTAAACTTACTCCTAAATGATGAACCTCCTCTCCTTGGTCATAACCTCTCCATCCCAGGGATTCTGAAACTTCCCTCTTTATGACAAAAATCCTACCCCCCTACTGCAGATCCCCTATTTCCATTCCTTTTGTCTTTTTCCATTTACTCCACCTTCTGGTTTTCACTGAGACCTGGCTGCTTCCTGATTACACCTCCTTGGCCTCCCTTTCCAGCACTGGCTGCATTTTCACTCATCCCCTTTGCCCCAACACCCTCCCCCATCCCCTACTCACTGGTTAAGGTGGAGGAGTTGGAATACTCCTTGCTCCCTTCTGCCATTTCCAGGTTTTCTTTCTCCCATCATTATTCAGTAGCCTTTCCTCTTTTGAGGTTCATTTAATCCATATATACCACCTAATAAAAATTCTAATAGCTGTTACCTACTATAATCCAGGATACTCTGCCCCTCCCCCTTTCCTTCTTCAATGATTTCAGTGCCGACCTCATAGTGTTTCTCTCTTCTTCAACTCCTACCCCATCAACTCTGAAACTCACAGCTCCAGCACCCTAAGCCCCTTGGGCTCCTTGCTCCTTCTGATTGGAGACAATGGAGAGTGGACACTGGAAAGGTCCTGCCTCATACTCTACCATTTAAGGAGGACACCCTGGAAATTCATTTCATTATTTCCCACCCAGCTCCTCTTCTGGATTTCATAATCTCCAGGAACTCATCATTCTGCAAGATGAAATAAACTCTTAAACTGAAGCCTCCTCAGATCATTTCCCACCTAAATGTGGGAGCTGGTACCCCACCTCTTTTAGCTTATTTTTACATGTTGTCTTCCCCATTAGACTGTGAGCTCCTTAAAGGTAATGACTGTCTCACTACTCTTTGTATCCCTAGCAGTTAGCACAGTGCCTGGTACATAGGAGATGCTTAATAAACATTTATTGACTGACTCTGAGAATGGGGTACTTTAACAAACATACATACTGATACTTTCCTCAGTCACAGTCCATCGACTTAAGTCATTTCCCATAACCTACTCCTCCAGCCACTATATCTATACACAGTTATTAATTTTGCTGTCAAAATGGTTTTGCTTCCACATTCATGAACTGCAAAATTCCTTTATCTAATGACACACAATCAGTTGTCATTCTACTTCTCCCTCTGCCTTACAATCCCAAATCCTGTTATTCAATTCCATTCGATAAACATTTATTAACTGTCTTATGTGTGCCAGGCACTGTGCTAAGTTCTGGGAATATAAGACTTAAGAGGCAAGACAGTCCCTGCCTTCAAGGAACTTACAATCTAATGGGGGAGATTACATGCAAACAAATATACACAAAGCAAGCTATATACAGAATAAATAGGAAATTATTAACAGAGGGAAGGTACCAGAATTAAGAAGGGTTGGGGAAGGCTTCCTGTAGAAGTAGAATTTTAGCTGAGAATTACAGGAAACCAGGGAGGTCAGTAATCAGAGTGGAAGAAAGAGAGCAATATAGGCATGAGGAACAGCCAGAGAGAACACCCAGAACTCAGAGACGGAGTGTCTTATTCATGGAACAGCCAGGAGGCCAGAGTCACTGAATCAATGAGAATGTGTTAGGCAGTAAAGTGTAAGAAGACTAGAAAAGTTGAAAGAGGCTAGGTTATGCAGGACTCTGAATGCCAAACAAGACTCTGTATTTGTTCTTAGAGGCAATAGGAACCCACTGGAAATTACTAAGCAGGGGGAGGAAGTGACATGATCAGACAAGTTCCAGGAAAATTATTTTGATGGATGAATGGAGAATGAATTAGAGTGGGGAGAGACTTGAAGCAGGCAGATCCACTAACAGGTACTCAAGTAATCAAGGTGTGAGGTGATGAGGATCTGCACTGGACGGGTGAAAGCATCAGAGGAGAAAAGGCGGGGGGACATATCCAGAAGATGTTGCAAAGGTGAAACTGGCAGGCCCAGATAGCCTGGGAGAGAATTGATGGGTCAAGGAACTGGAGGTCACAGTGAAGATAAAGAGTAAAGTTATGTAAAGGAAGACAGAAGTAAAAATGAACTTGCTCCTCCTCCCTCAACACCTTCATCTGAGAACACTGCCTCTTATTTTACTCCAAAAAAGACTGTTTACTGAGAAGTCCCTTTTTCCTCTCCTCATCTCATGTTACCCAGATGCCTTCTGCTTTCTCCTCCTTCACCTCTGTCTCTCATGATGAAGTGGTGCCTCTCTTTGCTAAGACAAATCTCTCTAGGAACGGCTAGCTAGTACAGTGGATAAAGCAGTGAGTCTAGAAGAAAACCTGAGTACAAATCTGCCCTCACACTTATTGTGTGACCCTGGGCAGAACTGTTTGCCTCAGTTCCTCACAGGGTTGTTGTGAAGATCAAATAAGATAATATTTTTAAAGTGTGGCAATGACTGACACATAGGAAGTACTTAATAAACATGTGTTCCCTCCCTTTCCCCCTATAAGCACATGGTCACATTCTTTCCCATCTTCTCTAGCAGACTGCCTCCTCTATCATCTCCACTCTCACTCACCTTCAGTCTCAGTCTACTAGCTGTTTCCCTATTGCCTATAAACATGCCTATTTCTCAACCATCCTCAAAAACCCTCATTTGATTCATCTATCCCTGTTAGTTATTATTCCCTCTCTCCTCCCTTTTGTGGCTAAAGTCCTTGAGAAGGCCACCTACATCTGACACCTCCAACTCCTTTCCTCTCACTTGGGCAGAGCCAAGACGGCAGAGTAGTGGCAAGCAATATCATGAACACCTCACCACAAACTCCACTAAACAGATAAAGAAAATGTACCGCACCTGATGAGGAAAACCAGAAAAAATCATAGTCATTTTTCCAGCCGGTTCACCATATGGAGACGAATGGGGATTTTTTAGACAGTGTCAAGCCAGGAGTACACAAAAAGTGAGAATTTTAGCAAGCAAGGAAAGACTATGCACCAGGGCAAAAGGAGGTCCCAGAACTATACCAAGGTATCCATACTGAGGCAGTAGGAGGGGAACAGACAAGAACTTGCAACGTCGTTGCCCACTCCCATTCTAGATCACAGGTCCAGAGCACTCCAAGAAGGGTACCTACACACAGAGGGATGGTGTTCTCAGGAACAGAGTTCTTGGAGATGTATAAGAAAGGAGGAAATTAAGAAGTAGTAAGAAGCAGCAAGTTGGCTCCGATTCCAAGTTAGAACAGGGTTTAATTTCCAACATCTTGCCCAGTTTCCAGAGGAATAACTAGGGTAGGTGTCCCAGACAAAAAGACAGCCTGTAATTCTGCTGCTCAGAAACAACAGTTTTTCAGCTTGTTGACAGGGGCTAAGTGTAGCAGCAATCTACTCTTGCTCAGACTCAGCTAAGAAACAAGCAGAGCCTAGGCTCTCCTAGGCTAGGAGAGACAGTAATCAGACTCTGCCCTTGATCAGACCATTTTGGGAGCAATGAAAGCTTGCAGGTCCCCAACTTGTCCTTGAGATTTTGAAATCATGCAATACTCCAAGGAAGCGGCAGCAAGATCAGCCCAGACCTTCCCTCCAGAAGCGCTACAGAGCCCAGCCTGAAGATCAAGTCCAAAGTCAGGAAGTAGGCTGCAAGAAAGAGCAAACACAAAAAGCATCTCACCATAAAGAGCTGTTATGGTGGCAGGGAAGCTCAGGATAGAAACCTGTAAGAGAAGAATGACTCCAAAATATCTAAATGCAAAGCCTCAAAGAAAAACACAGCCTGGGCAAAAACTCATCCAGAATGCCTGGAAGAGACGAAACAAAAGAAAAACATTCTCTCATTTTCAACTGACTACTGAACATCTTGAACTGAAGGTCCAATAGACATCTTAAACTCAACATGTCCAAACTGAACTCATTCACTTTCTCCTCACACCCTCCCCTTTCCTAACTTCCCTAATGCTACTGAGAGTCATTCCCCAATGACCCAGGCTCACAACTCCTCACTCTCTCTCACGTCTAATTTGCTACCAAGGCCTGTCAATAACACATGCAACGTCTCTTGAATACACTGCCTTCTCTCCTCTGACATTGCCACCATCCTGAATCAGGCACTCGTCACCTCACACTCAGATTACTGCATTAGGCAGCTGGTTAGTCTCTCTGTCTCAAGTCTCTCCCCCTCTAGTTCATCTTTTACTTACTTGACAATCAAAGTGATTTTCCTTAAGCAAAGTCTCACCTGGAGGTAGGGTCCTACCCTCTCCCCCAGTTCAATAAATTCCAGCAGCTCCCCATCAAATACACAATCCTGTTTGGCCTTCAAATCCTTTCATAACCTGCCTGCCCACCACCTTCCAGTCTTTGGTTACATTTCTCTCTCTTTCTCTCTCTCTCTCTCTCTCTCTCTCTCTCTCTCTCTCTCTCTCTCTCACACACACACACACACACACACACACACACTCTAATCCAGTGACACTGGCCACCTTGCTGTTCCCAAATCCATCTCCCAAATCAGGGCATTTTTACTGGGTGTCCCTCATACTTGGAACTTCTTCCTTCCTCATCTTTGCCCTCCTGGCTTCCTGCAGGTCCCAGATAAATTCTCACCTTTGACAGGGAGTCTTTATAATGATTTCTCTTAATTCTAGCGCTCCGCCTCTGTTGATCATTTCAAAGTTGTCCCGTACATAGCTTGATAGTACAAAGTTGTTTACAAGTTGTCTCCCCCACAGAGGGAGCTCCTCCAGATCAGACACTCTTATCTTTCTTTGTATTCCAAATACTTAGCACAGCACCTGGCATAAGGCACTAAATAAATGTTTGCTGATGGTCTGATTTGACTAGCTTATCCTGGAGACAAGAAGGAGTCACTAAAAGTTCTTGCACAGAAGAATGACATGGTCAGACATATCCTTTAGGAATATAACATTTGTAGCTATGGGCAAAATGGACTAGAAAGGGGAGAAACTCACATTGAGAATTATTAAAAAAAAATTGAAATAATCCAACCATTTAATCAACAGGCACCTGTCATAGGCATTGCAGATTCAAGGACAAAACTGAAACAATCTATAACCTCAAAGAGTTTGTGTTCTAGGTGGGGGAATAACATGCAAACACATGCTTAATTACATATAACACACACATACATGTGAAATCATGGGTATATATACATACATACATGCACATGCACCCACACTGGTGAGTAATAATGAAGACTGAACTAGTGTGGAAACTATGTAAGTGGATCAAAGAGGCCATGTGTGAGAGATGTAGAAAAAGCATCAAGTGGACTCGGCAATCAATTGTATATGGAGGATATAAGGGGAGTGAAGCAATAGAGATGATTAAAAGGTTGTGAACACAAGAGACTAGAATAATCATGGTGCTTCCAACAGGAAGAGGGAAGGAAAAGATGTTGGTTTGAGGGAGAAGATAAACATTTGCTTCATGCTTACTATGTGCTAGGTACTATATCTGAACAAGTACAAGGAATAAAACAACACCAACTCACATGGAGCTTACATTCTAAGGATGGAGACAAATATGTTTATAAATACATCCAGCTGAAATACAAAATGGGTAAGTACAAATATGTATAGAGTAGTGAAATACTTTGTACAAACATGTACAAAGTAGCGAAATACAGGCAGCTAGGTGGTGCAGTGGATAAACTACCAGGCCTGGAGTTGGGAAGACCTGAGTTCAAATGTGGACTCAGCAACTTACTAGCTGTCTGACCCTGGGCAAGTCACTTAATCCTATTTGCCTTAATTTCCTCATCTGTAAAGTGAGTTAAAGAATGAAATGGCAAACCACTCCAGTATCTTTGCCAAGAAAACCCCAAAAGGGGTCATGTAGAGTCCAACACTACTGAAATGACTGAACGATAATAGTGAATTACAAGGCAGTTTGGGAGGAATGGCATTAGAAGGTAAGGGGATCAGGAAAAGCTCATGCAGAATATGATGCCTGAATTGCATCTTAAAGGAAGAGAGGGATTCTATGAGGTGGATTTAACAAAAGAAGGAATTCCAGGGATGGGAAACAGCCAGTGAAAAAAACAGAAGGGAGATGGGAGTGATATGAGTAAAGAATTCCGAAGTCAGTTTGGCTAGATCACGGAGTGTGGAACAAAGAGTGATATCCAATGAAATTGTAAAGGTAGTGTAAGGCTTTATATCTTATCCAAGCAACAGCAGGAATTCAGCACTTGGAGTGGTGAAAGACTGGAGGCAAACAGACCAATTAAGAAGTTGTAATAATCTAGGTGAGAGGTGAAGAAGGCCTAAACTAAAGTGATAATTATGTGAGTGTAGAGGAGAAATCAGATGCAAGAAAGAGATGTGAGGATTAAAATAGCATGATTTAGCATGAATGGATATGTGGGGTGATAGAGAGTGAGGAGACGTAGATAATGTAAAGGTTACAAACCTGGGAAACTGGAAGGATGGTGGTGACTTTGACAGAAATAAGGAAGTTTGGAAAGGGTGGAATTTTAGGGGGAAAGATGAGCTCATTCTTGGACACACTACATTTGAGATGTCTGTAGGACGTCCAGCCTGAAATGTCTAACAAGCAAGTGGTGATGCAGAACTGAAGTTCAAGTGAGGAACAGGGACTGAATATATATCTGAGAGTCTTCTACACAGTGATGACAGTGAAACTCATGGGAACTCAGAAGTCAACCATAAAAGAAAAAGAAGAAGAAAAGAGGGCCTAGATCAGAACCTTGTTGAAGCCCTAACCGGTTAGATGGCATATGGATGATGAGCCAATGAAGGAAAGTAAAAAGCAGTGAGAAAGGTAGGAGAACCAAAAAAGCAGTGCCTCAAAATTCTAAAGATGAGAGAATATCGAGAAAATGAAAGTGGTGGGACAGTATCAAAAGTAGCAGATGGAATGAGATCGATGAGGAGAAGCAGATCTGGCAATTGAGAGATCATTGATAACTTAGGATAAAACAGTTTTAATTGAAGGATGAGGTCAAAAGCCATATTGCAAAGGGCTGAGGATCAATTAAGAGCAGAGGAAGTGGAGGCTATAGTCTAGAAAGCTTTTTCATGCAAGTTGGTAGAAAAAGAAAGGAGAAAGATCAGATAATAGTTTAATGAGATAGTAGGGTTTAGTGAAGGTGTTTTAAAGATGAGAGAGGTTTAGGCATGTTTGAAGGTAGTAGAGAAGTAAGCAGTATATAAGGAGAGGTAGAATATAAAAGGGAGAGAAGAAATGTGGAAAAAGTAAGAAAAGGGGATGTGATCTGTTGGAGAAGATGCGATCAAGTGCACAGTTAGAAGGGTTGAACATGGCAAGGAGAAAAACAGATTTTGTCAGAGACCTGAGTAAAAGAGAAAAGAGTAGCAGATGATACCAAGGAGTTCTGAGATGAAAGGAAAGGGAGAAAAAGAAGCTCCTACCAAATGGCCTCAAAATTCTCAACAATGTATGTCAAGTTCCTCAGACAAAGAGGTGTGGGAGACTTGAGGAGGAAAGAGGTCCAGAAGAGTTTCTGTTGGGAGTGAGATAAAGAAATCGAGTAGGAAATAATAAGTGGATGGTCTTGCTACTAGGAGGGCAGAGTGGAGGTTAGAGAACGTGAATTTGTAATCTACCCATTAAGAACAGTTGTGAGACTTTTTCCAGATGTCTTCAGCAGCTTGTAAGAACAGAAGAGGTAGATAGTATGCATAATCTAGGTCTGAATTTCAGCGAAAGATGAGCAATGACTGGATGAGGGGCAAGAAAGTCAAAAGCAGAGGCCAGTGTAGTGTTGAAATGGCTAACTACTGAGTGAAGATTAGCAATGAAGGAAAATGAAGTCAGAATCAGAGAATGAGAAAGTACTAAAAGGTGGAACAACTAAAAGTCTCCATGAGAACAAGAAATAGATTTAGGAGGAATGAGACACAGAGACAGGTGGAATGACAGGAGATTATGGTCAAATAAGAGAATGTCAGAAAATGTGTAATTAGGGAAGTGGCATAGTTGTGTATAATAAGAAGAGATAGTGTAAGACCATCCCGATATGTGTCTGAAAGAATGGGAAAGGGGACTGAATATAGTCTGAGAAGTCACAGGTGAAATAGTGGATAGAAGATGAATTTTGAAGCAGTCTCCATACAGTGTTGTAGGAAAGGGGAGAAGGTGAAATCTGGGTCTGGTCTCAAACCTGGCTTTTCAGTGCAATTTGCTACTGTTCCTTAAGACATGTTGGGGGGGGCGGGCAAGATGGTGGAATAAAAGCAGGGACTTGCTTGAGCTCTCCCCTAAACCCCTCTGAATGCCTGTAAAAACTGACTCTAAACAAATTCTTAGAGCAGCAGAATCCACAAAATGACAGAGTGAAACAAATTTCAAGCCCAACACAACCTGGCAAGTCTATAGGAAAGGTCTGTTGCACCAGTCTGGAGGAACATAGTCCAGCATGGGCTTTGCCAGCACAGACAAGGCTAGAGCAGGCCTCAGGGGAGTAAATCACTGGCAGGTGTGACAGTTCCCACAAACACCAGACAATTTAAAAGGTCAGTAAGGAAGGTCTCTTGGACCTAGGTGAGAGAAGACTGTGGTATAGCCCCAGACCCAGGGTGGAGGGAGTAGTGTAGTGTCAGACTCCAGCCCCTGGGGCAGTGGAGGCAGCAGCGGTTGCAGAAGTGCTGGTGGCAGCAGCAGCAGCTGCTTCCAGAGTTCTTGGCCCACAGACAGTACAGGGATCAAATTGTTGATCAGAAGGGGACTGCAGAGATCGCTTTGCTGGTGCTATGGCAGGATTCTCTTGCTTTGTCCATGCTTTGATCTGGGTCGCGGTCCTGGGGTGAGGAGTGCTGGTGTGGCAGAGCCTGTGCAGTGGTAGAGAAGGAATCCTCCTCACAGTTCCAGGGCAGAAAAGGATGGTCACTCAAAGATCAGAGCACAGGCCAGGAGAGGACTAAAAACCTCTCCTTTGATCATACCATATTAGAACTGAAAATTAATAGGTTCCTAGAAGTATCTCTGGAAACAGCTGCACAAAAACCTCTGAAGCTTGAGACTGTACACCACCCATCACTGGAAGCAGAATTCTACCTTAACAAAGAGTTAAAAAGTTAAGTAATTGGCTGGGAAAATGAGCAAATAGTGTAAAAAAGCCTCCAACTATAGAATCTTACTTTGGTGACAAAGAAGAGCAAAATATACAACCAGAAGAAGACAACAAAATCAAAGCTCCTACATCAAAATCCTCCAAGAAAAATATGAATTGGTCATAGGTCATAGAAAAGCTCAAAAAGGATTTTGAAAATCAACTAAAAGTAGAGGAAAAATTGGGAAGACAAATGAGAGTGATGCAAGAAAACCATGAAAAATGAGTCAACAGCTTGCTAAAGGAGACCCCAAAAAATACTGAAGAAAATAATACCTTAAAAAATAGACTAACCCGAATTCCAAAAGAGCTCCAAAAAGCCAATGAGGAGAAGAATGCCTTAAAAAGCAGAATTGGCCAAATGGAAAAGGAGGTCCAAAAGCTCACTGAAGAAAATAATTCCTTAAAAATTAAAATGGAATAAATGGAATCTAATGACTTTATGAGAAATCAAGAAATTATGAAACAAAACCAAAAGAATGAAAAAAAATAGAAAACAATGTAAACTATCTCATCGGAAAAACAACTGACCTGGAGAATAGATCCAGGCAAGATAATTTAAAAATTATTGGATGACCTGAAAGCCATGATCAAAAGAAGAGCCAACACATCATCTTTCAAGAAACTACCAAGGAAAACTGTCCTGATATTCTAGAACCAGAGGGTAAAATAGAAATTGAGAGAATCTACCAATCACCTCATGAAAGAGATCCCAAAAGGAAAACTCCTAGGAATATTGTCACCAAATTCCAGAGTTCCCAGGTCAAGGAGATAAGATTACAAGCAGCCAGAAAGAAACAATTCAAGTATTGTAGAAACACAAGATTTAGCAGCTTCTACATTAAGGGATCTGAGAGCTTGGGATATGATATTCTGGAGATCAAAGGAAATAGGATTAAAACCAAGAATCACCTACTCAGCAAAACTGAGTATAGTCCTGCAAGGGGAAAAAAATGGACATTCAATGAAATAGAGACTTTCAAGCTTTCAAGTATTCTTGATGAAAAGACCAGAGCTGAACAAAAAAAATCTGACTTTCAAATACAAGACTCAAGAGAAACATGAAAAGGTAAACAGGAAAGAGAAATCATAATGGATTTATTAAAATTGAACTGTTTATATTCCTACATGGAAAGATGATATTTGTAACTCATGAGACCTTTCTCAATATTAGCGTAGTTGGAAGGAATACACACATACACACATATACACACACATACGTATGTATGTATATATATATGCAGACAGAGGGCACAGGGTGAGTTAAATTTCATGTATATCTTAAATATCTTAAAAATATAAGAGGTGAGAGAAGAATATACTGGGAGGAGAAAGGGAGAGATAGAATGGGGTAAATTATCTCACATAAAAGAGTCAAAAAGAAAAACCTTTTACAGTGGAAGAGAATAGAGGGGAGGTGAGAGGGAATGAGTGAACCTTCTTCTCATCAGATTTGGCTTGAGGAGGAAATAACACACAAACTCAATTGGTTATGGAAATCTATCTTACCCCACAAGAAAGTAGGTGGGAAGGGGATAGGAGAGGACGGGATGAGGGAAGGGAGGGCAAATGTGGGGAGGGGCATAATCAGAAGCAAACATTTTCTAGGACGGGCAGAGCCAAAGGAGAGAATAGAATAAATGGGGAGTGGGATGGGATGGAGGAAAATAGTCTTTCACAGCATGACTATTATGGAGGTGTTTTGCACGACTGCACGTGTATGGCCTATATCAAATTCTTGCCTTCTCAAGGAGGGTGGGTGGGGAGAGAGGAATGGAGAGAATGTAGAATTCAAAGTTTTAAAAACAAATGTTAAAAATTGTTTTTACATACAACTGGGAAATAAGATATACGGGCAATGGAGTATAGAAATCTATCTTGCCCTACAAGAAAATAGAAGGGAAGGGGATGGGCATGGGGGGAGGGGAGTGTTAGAAGGGAGGGCAGATTGGGGAAAAGGGTAATCAGAATGCACAATGTCTTGGGGTGGGGGCAGGGGAGAGTTGGGAAGAAAATCTGGAACTCAAAATCTTGTGGAAGTAAATGTTGAAAACTAAAAAATAAATTAATAAAAGAAATTTAAAAAGACATGTTGGGTCAGAGCTATTATATTAACAAGGCATTATCATATCACTGAGTCATTATTCTATTATTGCTTTAAAATAATGTTCTACTTTCATGTCTAAAATGGCCTATTTTCAAATCTGTCATTCAAAATTCTTTTTAAAAAATTGGATATCTAAGTTCAAGCCCTCACCATGACTATAGTGGCTTTTGAACATTAAAATGTAAATTGGATGAAACTGAAAAAAGCTTGCATAAATTTAAACCTCACCAGTAGAGGGCAGTAGAACACAAAGTTCAAGGAAGAAAAGCAGATATTAAGAGAATCATCACTATGTTCCTTGATCATCAAATTAACTCGGTTTTTGACTGTCAAGAGTTTGGTTATAGGATGAAGTTTTGTTTTTTAAAAAGAACAAATTGCATATATTATTCCAAAAACTATTTAAATGTTTCTATGTAAATTTTAAATAGTTTAATCCTTTAAAATATACAACATTCCATTAAAAACCATAATATTCAACAAAACGTTTTGGTTCATCTTTGATTTTATTAACGATGACGTTAACTTCCAATACATTTTTAAACCCTTCTACTATATCCTCTACAAAATCTGAATATGTTTTCCCACTCATCTGTTCAGTAAGTATTTATTAAGCAACCACTAAGGACAGAGAATTTTGGGAAAGACACGATCTTTGCCCTCATGGAACTCTTAAAAATGCTCAAAAGAAGCTCTAACCAAAGATCTGAAGGCCTTCCTCTTGTGTTTCTGTTTTCTTAGAGATAACAATGTACTGTTCCAATTGCCCATCCATTGTCTCTCATTATTGATATATGATAAAACTACGTCCTTTTCTGGTGATATTTGTATGACTTGGATAATCTTTTAAGGAAGTTCTCAAATGTAAAACATCACTGATAACATGCTGCAGACTGCTTTCATCCACCACATATCATTCTATAGTCCTTTTGTAATTTCATAGTCACGAATGATAAGAGAACATTGTTGTTAAAAAGATGGACTTTTGCTGAAGATTAGGATCACTGAAAATACTGTCATTTCCAGGTCAGTTCTGCTCAGTGTCCTCAATGCTTGATCTGGTCCATTGTTTTATCTACATTTCCTGTACTACTGCCCATCTAGCTTCATTTCATACTCTTGGCAATGTGTTTTCCCTTCACTTGGTTTTTCCAGTGTGGATTGTCAGCTATAGATATTGACAAGGAGCATTTGTCCTTTGGGGCTCCTCAAAATGTCAGAAAGAGCACTTGGGGAGCCTTGAAATGAAAGAGAATCCATGATTTGGTTGGAATTTATGTACGACATTTCCCATTTACTGGCAAACATCCTAAGTTAGCAAATTTCTCCATTTTGTACTTCATTTGACAGCAATACTAAGCTGATTATTTAACAAAATTATATGTATTTTATACGACTTTAATACATGCATGGGGCAATACATTACCATTAAGGCTGCTAATTATTATCCCAAGTCAAATATTTTCTTAAAAACAATGAAAAATAAACACAGCAGTGTTCTATTTTACCTATCTTTTATTCAGCTCTGTGACTGTAAAGATGTTCTGGTGTAGAAAATCATATGGAAACTTACAGGTTCCTTTTCATGTTTACGAAAATACACCTTCAAAGGCTTTTATAAAGTTGAGAAAACTGACATATTGGTGCGTTCACTAATGTCTTTTCCAATGCCCCCTTTTTTTCTTTTGAAGGGGTAGGGAGGAGTAAATTCAGTAAAAGCATCATTCACAATCTTTTCCATTCTTTTTCGATTCATTACCTCTGAAATAACTTGAAGATCAGTCCTAAAGAGACTCTGAAGTTGAATAACCTCCAGTACAGATTTCTTCTATTCACATTCGTAACTAACCACTTTTCCTAACATGATCTTAAGTGCCACCAGCACTTCCTCATATATACATTCATCTGAACAGAGATGACAGGCCTGAATATGATGCCTCCACTATTACTGTTGATAACAAAAGAGCACCAGAAAAATGCTGGGAGATTTGTTCTGTTTTGTGTCTATCCTCAGCCTCTTAACTGCACCTACAAAAGTTATAAGTTCTAGCTTACCAAGACTCATATCAAGGTCTCTGCAAGCTAACTCTTTGGTCAAGTACTTTTCACTACCATATGCGGTTGTACTACTACAACTAGCTATATGACACAGTGGATACTGTGCCAAGGCATGGAGTCAGATAGGCTCATCTCTTTCAAATCTAGCCTCAGACACTTACTAGCTGTTTGACTCTGGGCAAGTCATTTAATCCTGTGGGCCTCAGTTTCCTCATCTGTAAAGTGATCTGGAGAAGGAAATGGCAAAGCATTCCAGTGTCTTTGCCAAGAAAACCCCAAACAGGTTCATGAAGAGTTGGAGAGGATTGAAACAACGAAACAACTACTACTCATCTGCTTGCATCCTCCTCTGGAGCACTTTATGATGACCTTCACTGCTATATCTCTTGACTTGGCAAAGAAGTCAACTGTTTTTTAGCTGAGATAGTTTCTTCTCTCCTTCTACCTTCCCACTGTGGTGAATATTTTATTAATTAAACTTCTGTAAGAAATGGTGCCAGTAAGAATCAATTTATTTACATTGGTCCATTTCCTATTAAAAAAAAAAATCAATAGCTTGTTTATGGGTTCAACTAGAGCTCCCAGAATGGTCTGTAGTGTATTCTCATCCTGATCACTCTTTAAATACAGTGTTTATTTGCATGTGAATGTTTGCTCCAACTAACCATTAATTTTAATTACCCATAAGATTACAAAATGGTTCCTAGATCTCTAAATAGTCTTTTCCTGTTGACTAAAATATAGTCAATTTTATTGGTTTTTAAAATATCATTCTGGCTGAACAATTGTGGTATATGAATGTAATGGAATACTACTGTGCTATAAGAAATGGTGAGTGGTCTGATTTCAGAAAAAAACTGGAAAGACTTACATGAACTGACGGAAATCAAAGTGAGCAGAACCAGAACAATGCACACAGCAATAGCAACACTGTACAATGATCAATGTATATATACTGCCTGACAAAAGAATCCAATGGATCCATTGGAGAAGAAAATAGCAAATCACTCCAGTATCTTTGCCAAGAAAACCAACCACATGGATAATAATGGTGTGCTATGGTCCATGGAGTCACAGAGGCAGATATGACTAAATGACTGAACAACAACAAACTCCCTAATACCTCCAGGGTCAAATATCATATCCTGCTTGGCTTTTAAAGTCCTTCTAAATAAGGTTCCTTTCTTCATTTTCCATCTAACCTTTTAGCTCCCTCCACATATTTTGTGATTCAGTGATACTGACCTACTTAGTAGTCTCCATATAAGATCCACCATCTCCTAATATGATGCCTTTTCAATGGCTATCCCCTAAGCATGGAGTGTTGTCTGTTCCTCACCTCTGTCTCTTGGCTTCATTCAAGACTCAGATCAAATCATACTTTCTGCAAGAAGATTTTCCTGGTCTTCCCCTACCCACTACTAGAAGCAGCTGGTGGTACAGTAAATAAAGCACTGGGCCTATAGTAAGGAAGACCTGAGTTCAAAACCAGTTTCAGATACTGTATGGCCCTGGGGAAATCACTTAACCTCTGTATGACTCAGTTTTCTCAATTGTAAAATGGTGATAATAATAACATCTACTTTACAGGATTGTTGTGAGGATCAAATGAGATAATATTTCTAAAGAGCACTTAGCATAGTACCTAGACACTGTAGAAATGCTTGCCCTTTACTATTAGTGCTTTCCCTTTGGGATTATCACCCATGTATGTATGTGTGTGTATGTATATGCTGTATGCACATAGGTGTTTTATGTTCTCTCCCACCATTAGAATGTAAGCTTCTTGAAGGCTTAGACTGTCTTGCTTTGTATCCCCAGAATTTGTCATAGTACCTGATATATAATAAGTGCTTAATAAATGCTTGTTGACTGACTGACCAGTTCGTAGCAACACCCACATTGTATTAATATTTCCATATTCCAGATTATGTTCAAAATGAACTATCCCTGTCTTTTGTCATCATTGCCAACTTGCTGGATTTGAGGTAAAACCTCAGTGGGGTTATTTGGGGGGGTACATTTCTCTTACTATTGAGGATCAGGAATAAGTTTTCATGTTTTTCATGCTTGACATTTTTTCTTTTGAGAATTGTTGTCCATATACATTGCAGAATGGCTCTTAGTCATATATTTGCATGAGCTGGATAACAGGATATCATGGATTTGAGAACCTCGTCAGAGATATTTGATTTAAAAGTTGGTTTTTCAAAAAATCAAAACCAAATAGTTTCCATTCTTTTCCTAGTTCCAATGATTTTAGATCATGAATTATATTTTCTAACACAAGTTTTCTTGTCCTCCCCTGTGGACATGTGTTTAAAGTTACAAATTATCAAAGAAGATACAAAGTTATAAAGATTGAAGTAGATACAAAGTTTAAAGTTACAAAGATCAAAGCAGACAGTGACAGTTTTAGGGCACCTTTTCAAATTCTTGAGACAACTTAATTTCTTTATAAACAATTTTGGTATGTCGACTGAAGTGGCCTTTAACATACTGCAAGGAACAGTACCCCAAGCACTCTATTGAAACTGCTCTCTTGGGGAATCTCAATAAATCAAACAACCTTTTCCCCAGTTCTCTTCCTTGATCTTTCTGTAGCTGTTGATATTGATGATTTACTCTACCCTTTCTAGACATTTTCTCCTAGTTATCCTAGAAACTCTCTAGTAGCTTTCGTGACACTTTGCTTGCTACTTGTTTAAATACTCCTTCTTACTTTTCTGTTCAGGATCATCATCTGATACAACCATCTGTTTCAACAATCTGGCTAGCAGCTGTTGTGGGGGTGAAAGACCAACACAAGGCCAACAACAAGCACGCTACCAGCATGCTGCAAAAGCCCAGGTTCTTTTGATCTGCTTTAGTAAGGAAAGCAACGTTAAGGAGTTGACAAGTTTACTTTAATCCAGCATACGAATACCATTCGCTTAGTTCAGGGGAAAAAGCCAGCATCCTGAACTTCAGAGCAAATACAAACAAATTACAAACATTGACAGACAGACCAAATACAATTCATAGTTACCAACATCTAAGTTCAGCCCGGGAGCTCATAACAAGGGCTGGCCCAGAGTCACACGCACCACCACTGCTGTGGGTAAGAGCTCCGAAAAAGAAAAAGCCAACCCCTGGTTTTATATCTTTTTCAGGGTCAAGGATGAGTCATACATGCAACTCACCCATGTGACCTAGAATCTTCTAAAAGCGTCTGATGTCTCAAACATGTCACTCAAACTCATGTGCAAACTAGGCCCTCCCCTGAGGCAAAGAGGTCATCAAGGATTCCCAAATCTCATCAAGGAAACAAAGGCCAAACTCTTCAAGGGCACTTGGTTGAACTGAGTGCTAAGAGCCCATTTTGTTTACCAACACAACATCTGACCACTAGTGTCTACTATGGCTCTATCTTAGGGACTCTTCTTCACCTTTCTCTCTATATTTTCATTCTTGATTATCTCTGCCTTACACAGGGTCAATTTTAATTTCTATGTAAATGAATTCCAAAACTAGCCCTTATCTTTCTCTTGAGCTCCAGTCTCACATCACCAAAAGTCTGATTAATGTCTTCATGGGCAAGTCAAAGAGACACCTTAAACTAAGAATGTCAAAAGCTGAACTTATCTTCCCGTAAACCTTTCCCTATTTCAAATGAGCTATTTTGTTGAGGATACCATCATCTCCCCAGTCACCTAGGCCTATGGCTTAGAAGTGTTTCTGAGTTGTACCTCTTCCACACCGCCCACTTACTCCTCCAATCTACTACCAGGCTTTGTTGATTTTAACTGCACAATATCTCTAATATCCTCTAACTATGCCAACTATATCTTGTACATCTGTCAAACTGTCACTACTTCTCAATTGACCCATATAAATAGTGTACTATAACTGATGTCTTTCCTCCCAGTCTCTCCTTCTCCAAAACATCCTCCAAACTTCAATATGACACAAAAGAAGGAAAACAGAGGAAGAAAGTGAAACAAAGTTTCATCACAGCATACAAGAGACCACCTATACAAAAATAAGAAACAGTTGAAGGAGTTCAGTAAGAAGAGAACAAGTTTGGCAGAGAGGAATGCTAATGATGGAGGATGATAATCATACTGACATGCTAGATCTCTCCCTGACAAAAGATGTAATTTATTGACTTGTACTAATGTTAATTTCATCCTTCAAAAATGTAGAGGGACCCAACAGGAAAAATTCTTTCTGGATTTGATTGTTACCAATAAGGAGAAACTGGTGGCTGAGGATGAGGTATACCATACCATAATGGAATTGGTACACATAGTTCTCACTGCATCTAAGTGAACCTTTCTGCAGACCTTTATGTAAAGTGAGTTTTACATAATTTGAATTAAGTACTGCACAGTAAAGTTAACATAGGTGTTATTTTGGAATGTGGATTTCTAATTCTTTATGTAAAGCTGAATTTGCGTAATGCAACTTTAGATTAAGTGAGAACTCTCTGTAACTACTCAATTTTAAAATTTGCGAAAGAAAATGAGAAGCAGTCTGGGAAAAGCCTGACATATATCCTAAATCTGGGATGAGCACATTTCAAAGAGTTCGAAGAAATAGTAAGGATAACAGGGAGACATGGCTAGACAGCAGTTTTTTCTAAACAGCTCCACAGATTATAGTAGGCTACAAGTTTAATTTGACTCGATTATTTATCTCACAGGCATTTCTAAATTCCTTAAATTTCCTTCCTTAGAGCTAGAAGTGTCCTTAGAGATTATCTTTTCCCACTCAATTATGATGATGAAAATCATCAAAATATTCTCAGATGAGAAAACTGAAGCCCAGGGATTGAAATACTTGGACTTACGAATCTTAAACAGCTTAAGTATAGCCAAACTGAGATTAGAATCCATGCCCCTGGACTTAAAGAAAGGCAAAAGTTATTATGTTTATTTACTTTCTAGACAAAAATGTTGAAATACCGGATTTATTTCTGATAATAGTATGATATGGAAGCCAAGCAAGTTAATGCAACCTCAGGTTGCATAAAATGAGACGTGCTATTCAGTTCTGGGTCACATATTTTAAGGGCACTGATGAACTAGAGTTTTCAGAGGAGAGTAGGATGAATGAATAAAAAAATTCACATGCTTACTATGTGCCTAATACTGTGCTAAGTACTAAGAATACAAATACAAAAGCAAAAAAGTCCCTGCCCTCAAGGAAGTTAGCTTCTAATAGGAAACAACATGTATAGAATAGGGGGAGTCAAGGAAGAATGTTTTAGTTGAGAAGATTAAAGGGATGGTGAGTGGTACCATAAGGGAAGAAACTGACATCCCCCTTCCAAGATCAATGATACAGTCGATTTGATCATGGTCCCAAAAAGAGTCATGGTACGGACACATGGTCTCTGGTATAGGTGCCAAGGAAGGTGGGAAGTAACTGTAAAAAGCAGGAAGTAGTGAAGGGTCTTCAATTGATGCTACTCTATTTTCCATCTGCAGTTCTGGCTGGGCTGAACTCCATAAACTAAGACACTCTCTCCCAGGATAAGCTGATCACCAGAAACCTTATCATGATGTTTAACTTAACCTTAAATGCTCAGCACCTTCTCACTTCTTCAGCCCCTTTCTCCTCTGATTGGAAGGCTAAAGGGTAGAGCACTAACCTTCACCCAAAGCTTTCCTTTATAGAGGGCAGAACTTGGGACTTTGCAGTTCACTTGACTTTCCACCTATAGCTCTGCTTCATCTGGACTCCACAGAACAAGATATACCCTGGTGTCTTATCTGCCCTCCATTCCAGCTTCCTTTTATATGCTGTCTTCCCCATCAGATTGTAAGTTCCTTGAGGGCAGGAACTGTCTTTTCTTATTTGAATCCATGGCACTTAGCACAGTGCCTGATACACAGTAGGCACCCAATATATATTTGCTGAATTGAATTACGTGAGAATTGGAATATAGACCCTTGGAATCCTAATTCAATGTTATTTACATTTGGTGCTATGACTCATTATATTCTTCTCCTTGGACAGAGTATAGAATCATATTATTTTAGACCTACAAGGGACCTTGGAAGTAGATAGTCTAAAGATTTCATTTCAATTTATTAATTTATTTTATAGACATTTATTCTGTCTCTCTCTCACTTTCTAACTTCCAACTAAAAAGAAAAAAGGGAGAAGAGAATCCTCAATAACAAATATGCATAGTTGAACAAAATAAATTCCTACTCTAGCCATGTCCAAAAACCAAGTCTCATTCTGCCATGAAAAGTTGATCTTTCTGGCAGGACACAGTGAATCATATGCCTTCACTTGAAGGAGGAAACTGAAGCTCAGAGAGGCTTTGTGACTTAATAAGATCACACTTTTCCTAAAGGACTAGGATTCAAACCCAGGTTTTGTGACTCTAAATACAATACCTCTTCCATTCTTACATGTTGTTTTACCTCAAACATATTTTAGAGGGTTAATACATATTAGCTATATGTATGTGTGTATGTACAATAGATATGCTACAACTTCTACAGATTTTATCGTAGTTAATGTGTCAAATTCATCACATAGTAGAGTTCTCTAAATATAGTGCTGCTTAAAATCATAGGGGTTAGAAAAATCCACAGAAATAATCCAACCCACTCTACTGCTTCAAGCTCAATGCATTTCTTCTTATGCAATGGATCCAGTAGCTCTGTCACTACTTCACTGTATAAATGATCCTATCTTTTAATATAGAAACTATAACCTCTTCTTTTAACTTGTTTTCACAATCTTTTATGGGTGAGGAAAACAACCAATCAAGTGCATTAAAATTGTATATTTAAAGTAAGATTACTTGGCAAAATATTGAAAACTTAAGAGGATGCCCATCAACTAGGGAATGGTTGCACAAGCTGCAGTACATGAATGTAATGGGATACTATTGTGCAATGAAAAATGATTAACAGGCAGATTTCAGAAAACACCTGGAAAGTATAAACTGGTACAAAGTGAAATGAGCAGAATCAGGAAAACAGTGTACACGGTATCAAAAACATTATTCGATGGTCAACTATGAATGACTCAGCTTTTCTCAGCAACACAATGATCCAAAATAAGTACAAAGGAGTCACAAAGGAAAATTCTATCCATATCCACATAAAGAACTAATGGCATCTGAATGTAGACTGAAGCATATTTTTTTGACTTTGTTTTTTCTCGTGGGTTTTTTTTCCTTTTGATCTGTTTCTTCTTCCACAACTGTGACTAATATGGAAATGTTTTATTTGATAGCATAATAGCACATGTATAAACTATATCAAACTGCCTACCATTTTCAGAAGAGGGGAGGCGAAGACAGAAGGGAGAAAAATTTAGAACTCAAAATCTTGTAAAAACAAATGCTAAAAATTTTCTTGACATGTAATTGGGAAAAAATAAAATACTATTAAAAAATTAAAGATCTGAAAAATTTCTCTCACAGAATTAAAATGTGTGACTTTAGATATACTGGCTTTGTGAGGGCTACTCTGGCTGATCTGAGGGTTTTTCTGCTTACCTCTGGGTTGAAAAGACAATGAATGCCCTGGAGATTTATTTTAACCTTCTCACCTTTGAAACACTCGCCCTGGGGCCCCACTGTCCAGAACCGTGAACATCTTATCCGGCCCAATATTTAAAAGCAGGCCTCAGCTATGCTTCACTTCACTTACTTACTTCCTATAGCCATCTCTTTGACATCCTTACATTGTAGCCTCTGGTATCATCTTCTCCTCTTACCTCCCAATTCTGGAACCGTGATTAAATCAACTATGTCACTGTTCTAGCCAATCTACTATGGAACCATTTATCAATTTTTACTTACAGAAGGCCTCCACTCCGCTATAGGGAGTCTTCCACATTACAATATAAGTTCCTTTAAGGCAGGGACTGTCTTTATTTTTTACTTGTGTCACCAATACTTGGCACATTGCTTAGAATATATTAAGTGTTTAATAAATGAGTTTTCATTCATTCATTCCGTCACAACAACGTTCTGAATAGCTGTTGTTGAAGCAAGTTTGACTTGCACACAAATTTGAGGAGCTCTTCCACACGTGAGTATTTGTGTACATATAGAGACAGAGACACACCCACAACATCTATGGTCTATTTTTCAAAACTGATCAGCAATTTTCAAATACTTGATATTCCCATGAGTAAGCTATGCAAAGTTTGCTTAACTGCTAACTATAGTAACCATTTTGAATGTTTTTATTTTTCCTTTCTAGGAATGAGACACTCCCTCTGAACCAAGTTAAAGTGATGGTCCTCCAACTACCGTAACAACCCATGTCAGCCAGAAGAATGTCAAGAAGGTGAAAAGAACAGGTTCTTTTCACTTCATATCCTGTTTGGCCCCAGTCTCCAGTCAGTCCTTTTCCCCATATTAGCTGCTTGGAGAGAAGTTCATTTTACCTAAATATTAAATGTAGAACTTCATACAAAACTAATGACAGGCACTGATGCTCAGCAACAAAACTGAATTTAACAGCCCACTCTTCTATCACCACATTCTTATTAAGTTCCCATCTGTCAATTTGTAAAGGTTCTACTCTTACCCTCAGTTAAATACTTTCCACTACTAAGAGCATAGGAGTCAACAAAAAAAATCAGTTTAAAAACATTCACCAAAAGAGCTGTCCATCAAAAACTAAATGAACTAGAGCTCATTTCAGCAGCAAAGGGAAATTCTCTCTCAAAGGGGGAGAAGAGATGGTAGACAGTAGCCAGAATAAAGAAAAAGCAGTAAATGAGACATGACTACAGTACAAATAAGAGGAAAGAATGAGTAGGGAAGCCCTTCTGTACCTCATATCTTACCCAAGCCATTTGGCAATATAATCTAAAAGTTCCTTTAATGATGCATTTATATTACTACTTCTGATCACGAAACTACTTCTAGTTGTTCAGGGTACGTATGATTATCCAAATAAACGACAGTCTCACTACATTCAATAAGGGACAGCTATTTGAAGTTGAGAGGATGACTTCAAATCTGTATGCTAAATTTTCAGGGACTTGACAAGGGTCTACTTTTGACAGAATTCATAGAGACATATTTTGATATCCCTTTCACAGTATGAAAAATAGGCTTAGTATAATCCATGGGAGAAAATGTCATTATTGCTATAAATCATTGTACTATATATATTTTGTTTATCATTATAAAGAATAATTCTTTCTCCTTATCCATATCACTCTCTTTAAAAATTCATGTCAATCTATATGGAAAATGTCAGTAATTTTAAAGAAGCAGTAGAATATATTCCTTTTTAAAAAGACTCAAAGATAAATAGAAAGAGGAAAACTCAAACAATTTCATATTAAATGTTCAATGGGAATCTATTAAAAATAATTTGCAAAATGTAAAATATGTATATATATGCAATAGACTTTTAGAGCTATGTAACTCTCTGAGCATTTTGAATAATGTTTTACACAGAGTAGGTATTTAATATATATTTATTCAATGTGTGATAAGCCAGGATAGGCTTTGGAGATCTTTTTTTTCCAAGCTGCTCATTTTATGAATGAGAAAAAAAAAGTCCTCAAAAAGACCAAGGTCACATAGCTAGTGAGTGGCACTGCTAAGCCTGGAACTCAGGGCATGAGATTCTCAGTCTATTGTTCCATGAAATATACCAAGTTGATATCCAGTTTGGGGAAATCAATTGCCATTTAATTTAAAGTCTTTAGAAATCAAAGTCATTTAGCTATGAAAACACGGAGCATCTTGAAATCCTTCCAATAACAGGAAATTGCTTCATGAACATAGAATTTTAATGTTGCTACTTCCCAAGCTACTCTTCCAGAAGATAGAACAGGAAGTTATAGGACCATGATAGTGCAGACTCAAGAATTTTGGATTTTGCTCATTTCCCACAAATAAATCTTCTACGCTCAACTAGCAATAAAGATATCCCACAGCAATTACTATAACCCCGTGGTCTGTCTTAGAGGAGGAAAAACTAAGGTAATAAATGTCTATTACACCCGTACCTTCCCTCTAAAGTATCTTATGTCAAGTAGATATCCAATGCCCAAGGAAATAATCCATTTATATATCTCTGAAGAACCAACAGGTTCTATCTGCTATAAAAGTTGATAAAAATAAGCAAGAAATCACAGAAACAAAGTTTTGCTAAACTATCTCAAATATGTAGAGCTATGTATTTAATTCTGTCTCTTCACCTCTGAATTCTTATACATCCTTCAAAGCTTCTCTTAAACTGACATACACCATTTTTGCCTTCGATTCACCCCAGTTGCTAATGAGTTTTCTCCTTAGGTCTCCTATATCACTTTGCTTTCTGTGTCCCTAATGTACTTAGGTAATACTGTATCTTACAGTTTGTTTTTGTGCTTTTAACCCTCATTAGTCTATAAGCTCTGTATTTTTGTTTCTATGTCCTCATCATTCAGTATAGTTCCCAGAGCATTGTTAATACTTAGTATTTGTTGAATGAATGAGTGAATGAGAACAAGGACTAGTTGTTATCTAAATTTTGTCTCTCTTGCTGTGTTAACACAGTGTTCTTCTTGTTAGAGTTTAGTAAGTTGATTCAATGAACAGATCATGTATCTGATGCATATGTACCTACATATATATTATTTAAACACATATCTACATGTGTACATGGAACGTGGTACATAAGAACAAGACCAACTTCAGCTAAATCTTCAGGTTATGCTATAGGTCTCAAATTAAACCTGCTATTTTCTCCTAATTCTCCTGTTTTCTCTTAAAATCAGAATATAATTTTTGTCTGATAATAACAATCATACTTTGTTTCCAAGTTCCTATGCCAACTCTTAACATCTTTTAAGGACTGTTCATCTCAAATTTAATTCATAGGTGATATAATCAAGGCTAAATGCTATGATCTTTGAAACTTTCAATAGCAAAGATGCCTTTAAATTCTTTGTGATGGATATGATTACTTTATGCACTATAAGGAAAGGTTTCCTAATAAAGGTGCAGAATAAAAGCTACAAATAAATATAGAGTATAACTTACCCTTTCTACTGCTGCATTATGGTATGGAAGCTCCTCCTCACTGTGGGAGGGAAAGTATTAATGAGATACAATTTTATGTTCAAGAATACCATTATATTTCTTATAATTGCACACCTACAGATATACAACAGATTCACAGCTACTGTTGTTATAACTAGGAATAATATACATCTCCACTGTACTCTATATGACTGGCACAAAAAAGGTACAGAATAAATGCTTGTTGGTTGACTGATGTAGTAGAGATGATATTTTTATCCCAGAACTACAACCACTATACATTATCCTTTTTCATGAAGCTTAACCTGAAGCCCATGAACTTTTTAAAAAATGGTTCTACTAAAATGTTTTATTCATGTTTATTATTCTTTGGGGAGGGAAGGGAAGTTGAGAAGTAAGGTTGGGGATGAAGGTATGAAACAGAAAAATCAGGATCACTTAAAGTGACTACCCCTTCCCAGGTCATGAAGTAGTTTTAAAAAATATTTTGATCTAACTATATTTCTATGGAATTGGTTTCCTTTGTAATCTAATAAATTTTATTTTATGTAGCTAAAAACATTATTCTGAGAAGGGTGTCCACAGGCTTTGAAAGAATACCAAAGAAGTCCATGATACACAAAAAGTTAAGAACCTCTGCTTTAGGTCAAGCAATAAATGGTTATATTAAATTTACCAAAAGAAAATAAATGTTATATGAGTTGAAAAGAAAACCTCAAATCTTGTTTAATGATTTGAATCTCCTAGACTGAGTAGGAAATAAAAGAAATATACTGTTTAGTTTAATATCTATAATTTTTTATTAACTCAGATGATGTATTTCTGTTACTCTTAAGTAACATAATAATTCTTCCAACTCAGAACCTTAAAATTAACAAGTTTTAGCATGTCAACAATGTTATATGAAATCTAAACTAATATTTTCAAAAGAGAAGGTTCTGAAGACTTAGTCATAAAGTTTTGATCTTAGCTTTTCAGATTTGCCAAATGTTTGCTGTAAGCCATAGGTCATCTGTTCAAGTTGGCTATCACAACTATATAAACATACATTACTAAATTGCTAAAAATTTGTCTGGTGGAAATTTTAAATTTAGAATTAGTATGATAAACTTTCCCCTTTAGTTATAATTTCAGTTTAAAATAATTTCTTTTTTCCCTCCTCTTTTCATCTCCCATCTTTTAACTCATGACCCGTTAGGCTGAAAGCACTATCAATAGTTCAATAAAGAGTAAGTATCTCTTGGTCAGCAGATTGAATACAGAGTAACTGTATTCTATAAATAAGCATTCTAGAAACTTAAACATGACATCTTCATTCTCTAAGCATAACTCTTTCAGCAGAGAATAAATCTAAAACAAACCTCCTCAATTCCTTAGCAATATACAAAGGCACTTCTGTTTCACCAACAGGACAGCCTGGTTTCCTTTCTTCAATATTCATTTTGTAGTTTGTTGGAGAACCAAACTACCTGTGTACTGTCATATGTTGGTCTATATTATGGGATAATTTAAGTTTGAGATATATCTATGAAGCAAAGGCTTACCAAGAACGGAAGTAAACAACATTATAACAGGCAAGTAATGTCTCCTCACTATTGCTGAGTAAGCAATATTACATTACCTTGAACAATTCAGATCAACCAGCATTTATTAAATACCTGTTTCCTGTGGAACACTGCTCTAAGCCCCAAAGAAGATACAAAGTTTAGTCTCCAGCCTCATAGAGTATACAATTTAGTAAGGATATATTACAGATAAATAGATAGAAGATACACACACATTTATATCACATAAACACACACATACATATGGACAAATAATGACAATACAAACAGAACAAGATTAGTTAACAGAAAATGTACAGATGTAGGGACAACTATTTAAACTTCAAGGGAAGATCACTTCTAAAGGAAAGAATTAGGTATTTTATAGGCTATTCTATTGATATCTGTATTTGAGATGTCCTTTCTACTCCAATCAAAAAAGATAACAGACAGAACTCTACCAGTTTGGAAGAACAATAAACCAACACAGCAAGGCAACTATTTATAGTCCTTTAGCCAAGAAATGGCCAGAAGCAACATCTAAATTCTTCAGAGAAAGTGAATTTAAGTTCTACATGTCTAAGTACCCCACAGTGCCATGGGGGAAAAAAAAATACAAGCTATAATCCTGTCTATGAGGTCATCTCCAGAGAAAGGTTTTTTTTTTCACTTCAAGTTAGCAATTAAAGCAAAAATCAATAGTTTCATTTAAAGAAATTTAATGAAATATCTAACATTTCTTGATTGAAAGTCATTTCTTTGCTTCTTTATTTTCATTTTGCTGCTTACTGAAAGAATACATTAGGAAGCTAATGAAAATTCAATACATTCAAAGAATACAGTTGGAGAGAATGAAAGCTGGTGCAACTGTCTCATTCCAATTTGAACTCTACTGTCTGAAATGTGCCTAAGGCAAAGCAGCACTCTCTAGCCTTAGCAAGATATTCTGAAACACATACTTCAGTGTTAATAGGCTTCTTTCTTACTCTAAAAGAATAACAAAAGAAAAGTATCTATTTTTTAAAACATCCCATTTTAAAAGCACATATTCCTCCAGTGTCCAAAATATTTACTAGAAATAAAGCAAAAAAAAAAAAAAACAAACAACAAAAAGACCAATTAAAGCTAAAATAACAAAAAGAAAAATGTTAAAATTTCTATTAAATCTCAACTCCACTAAGGCCAAATGAAGATGAACAGGAATAATAAAAGTCTCTTCTTCCTCCCCCTCAAAAAGACCCTAAGAACACATTTACCTATAATTTTTAAATTCTTAAGAACACTCTAGGTTCTTTGTATCAGAACCCCCACATGTACAATAAATCTTTAGCTAGCTTTTTCTTAATGTGCATGAAAAGAAGTTTAAAGCAGTGCTTTACAAGGTTCATTCATTTTTCATACACCTAACCGCAAAGCTGCTGAGTGTTATTTTTATAATGCATAAAATGAATTTTTATAACAATTTTAAAACTAGAATGCTCCTAATTTTATTTCATTTTGGAATATTAGTAATACTCATCAGTTTTAATTTTTTCTCAATAAAAGAAAAGACATAAAAATTGTTACTCCTGACAGCAGTTCATTCAGAAAGGCTAAAAACCATAGGAACTTTATAACTGAAAAGTATAATAAAGGTCCATTTAGAAGTTACTCTGCACATTTTTTTACAAGTTATCTTGAAATAATCCGAATCAATACTTGCAATAATTGCATAAAAATATTCTTACTAAATAGCTATGTTAAGTCTGTGTAACTCACTGTAAAAAGCCAAATCTGTCAGTGACTTTGTAAACGAGGTAATCAGCATCTTCCCAAGGTTCAATTTCTGCACCTTCACGACCCTAAGGTAAGAAAAGGGAAAAGAATGTTTATGTAATGATTAACTATATTTTAATAGTATATATTTTCCATAGTGTTTAAATTTTATGAAGTGCTTTCCTTGCAACAGCCCTGTGAGGTATGATTACCAAATAGTATGTAAAAAGGATATTTGTTTTACAGATGAGCAAGCTCAGAGAGTCAAATGATGTGCCAGTAATGCAGCTAGTAACCATAAGCTAAAGTTTTAGCGTAGGTCTTCCTGACCATTTCCAGTTGTCCTTTCATTACACAGTATTACTCATTCAAGAAACCATAATCTATGTCCTTTGTTATTTTATATGAGGAACTACTCCCAATGACAACAGTAACAGCTGGAGAAAAGTAACATAATCCACCTAATTCATCAAGAACTTCTGTTTTATAAAAATGATTTTCCAAACTTAAAAAAAATCTATTTCTATGGCTCTTGAACCAAGATACTAAGGATCAATAAATAATCAATCCATCTATTACTGAGAAGTACATTAAGAGACAAGAAAATCCAGGGCATCACCGAGAGGGCTAACAAAACAGAACCTTTTCAAATAAAAATTTTGTTTAAATACACGAAAATATTCAGAGTTGTTTTTACAAAGGTTTTGCATATAGCAGGTTTAGGCAACTTTGCAAGCTTGTGGCAAAAAGTAGCCATCCAAATTAATTTCTAAAATTAAAATTTTTAACTTAAAGTGGGTTGCTGTTGTTTGGTATGTGGAAGTGCTAAGATAATAATCCCTTTGTGCCTCGGTGATCAGTGTTCATGAGGTAATTCAACCTTTTGGTGATGAGTTTTTCTAGCCACCAATTGTACAAGCATCTATCAAATATTTACTACATTCTAGGCACTGGGCTAATTGCTGGGGATATAAAGAAATTAGCCCAGTGCCTAGAATGTAGTAAGTATCAAAGAACTCACATTTTAAGGGAGGAGACACCATTACAACAACTAGGTACACAGAAGGTATATACAGAATAGAGGAAAGGTAATCTGTGTAGGGAAAACACTAGCAGCTGGGAGGACTGTGAAAGGCTTCCTGCAAAAAGTAGGCTTGCAACTAAGTCAGGAAAGCTAAGAGACAGAGGTGAGGGGGTAAAGCACTGCACAGCTAGCTTGGCCCTTAAACAGCACAGATTTGAGTTTCTGTTTCTGTTCTTAAAATCTATGCCACTTTGCAGGGCCTGTCAAAACTTGCACTCCACTACTAAATTACCTCCCCATCACCATGAGGCATTACTACTATAACGGAGGAAAGGTAACAATAGCTAGGTATATCACTACTGTAATGCCTCATGACTAATTCTAGTGGAACTATTCTTAACTCTGAAAAAATTGATTTTTAATCTGTTATAATCTCAATTTATTCTTCTGTAGCCTCAAAATATGTAAAATATTTGGAAGTCCAGAGTTATCATGGGTTCTTCTTATATGTTCTGTCATTTCAGTTGTATTGGACTCTGTGACTCCTTTTGGGCGAATTTTCTTGGCAAAAATACTGGAGTAGTTTGCCATTTCTTTCTATAGCTTATTTTACAGATGAGGAAACTGAGGCAAAAATGGTTAAGTGACTTGCCCAGGGTTACACAACTACTGTCTGAGGCCAGATTTGAGCTCACAATGATAAGTCTTCCTGACTCCAGGCCTGGTACTACATCCACTGTGCCACTTAACAACCATATAAATATCATTACCTAATGGTTTATTCCAAGATTTTAAAAATAAACAAACCAGGAAAAATAGGCTTTGATAAGTGATTTGAACAATATGCTTTGGACCTACGAAGTGTTTGTAAGAAAAAAAGTTAAAGGAGAGGGGGAGAATCTGGTCTACAATAAGAAACAGAATGTTTATAGTTAAGGTCATGTTTAAAGATGAAAACACTTAGTATATAATAATCAGTTGCTTTTAAATTACAGTAAGAAAAACCCAAGTTAAACACAGAGAAGAATATAAAGGGCTCTAGAGATAGTAGCATAGGTTAGGTTACAAAGGACCTTCACTATACATCAGAGAGGGTCACATCCTAGAAAAAAATAACATATCTAAATGATATATAAAAATAGGAGAATGTCTTTTCCCTCAAAAGATTAGTGTAAATAGGTAGCATAAGGGCAACAAGAACTTGTAATCTGTTTATCACTTAATGAAAACTTGCTTTTATTAGTAAATATTGTTAACAGTAGTAGCAGAGAGCTTCCTCTTTTCCCTCCTCCTCAACTCACATCTCCCAGATGCCTTCTGGGACCATCTCTTTACCCATGTCTCTCATAATGAAGTGGCCCCTCTTGCCAAGGCAAATAACTCTACATGCACAAGTGATCTCATTCCATCTAGTATTGTCCAGCAGATTGTTCCCTTTGTCACCTCTCTTATCTTGAATTTCTCCCAGTCTACTGGGAGATATCTCTACAAACATGCCTATGTCTTCCCCATTCTCAAAAAACCCTCGCTTGATCCATTCATCTTCAACAACCATCAACCTATATTTCTCCTCCCATTTGTGGCTAAAGTCATGGAAAAGGTGATCTACAAGAGGTGCCATCACTTCCTTTCCCCTCACACCTCTAAAGTGTGGCTTCCAAACTTACCATTTGACTTTACTCTTTTCTCTAAAGTTATTTAATTGTTAAATCTAATGGCCTTTTTTCAATCCTGATCCTTCTTGACAGACTTTGACACTGCTGACCACCATCTTTTCCCGATACTCTCTTTTCTCTAGTTCTTTCTGACAGCATGCTGTCCTGGTTCTCCTCCTATCTGACCACTCTTCTGTCTCCTTTGTAGGATCTTGATCCCAGTCATGCCCACTGTCTTGGGAACTCTTCGATTCTTCCTTTATTCTATTTCATTTGGGAATTTCATCAGCTTCCATCGATGATCATCTTTATGCTGATGATCCTCAAATTTACTTATCCAGCCCTAGTCTCTCCACAGACCTCCAATCTCTCATTTCCCAACTGCCTACTGGACATCTCAAACTGAGTATTAGCTTTCCTCCAAAACTCTTCCCTCTTAACTTCCCTATTACTGTTGAAGGTACCATCATCCTCCTAGTCACTCATGCTCACAACAAAGGTGTCATTCTCAAATCTTCAACACTCTCATCTCCTACATCCTGTCTGTTACCAAGGCCTGTCAATTTTACCTTCACAACACTCTCATATGTGCTCCCTTCTCTTCCCAGCCTTCATCACCATGCACAGAGTTTTGCAATAGCCTTCTGGCTATTCGCTCCCAACTTCAGTTCATCCTGTACTCAGCTGCCAAAGTGAAGATATCTTCCTAAAGCACAGATACTAGTGGCTCCCCGTCACCTCCAAGATCAAATATAAAATCTTCTGTTTGGTATTCAAAACCCTTTATAAGCTACTCCTCTCTTACTGGCAGTCTTCTTACATCTTACTCCTTGCCATGTACTTTTTGATCCAGTAACAATGACCTCCTTGCTGTTCCACGAACAAGACCTCTAATCTTCTAGTTGTGGTCATTTTCCCTGGCTGTCTCCCATGCTTGGAATGCTTTCTCTCTTCACCTCTGCCTCCTGGTTTCCTTCAAGTCTCAGTTAGAAATCCTACTTTCTCTATGAAGTCTTTACCAATTTCCCTGAATTTTAGTGCCTTCTTTCTACCGATTATCTTCAATTCACCCTCTATATAGCTTGTTTGTATGCCATCTCTTCCATCAGAATGTATAGTCCTTGAAAGCTGGGATTGTACCTTTCTTTGTAGCCCTAGTGCTTAACATAGTGCCTGGCACATAGTAGGCACTTAATAAATGCTTACTGATTGGCGAAATGTATTTAGTGCTTCAAGATTTGTTAAGTACTTTATATTATCTCACAATTTCTAAATACTTATTTTCCTGTTAGAACATACACTCCTTGAAGGCAGGGACTGTTAACTCTGGTCTTTGTATCCTAGCACTTGTCACTTAACCTTAGTGCTTGATATATACTAACTTGCTGATTCCCTGGTTAAGTCCAACAATCAGCTAGTAAAGGAGGTGAGTATAAGAAGCAGCAGAATATTATACTCCTAAATGTAAACATTAAATAAGTGATAAGTAAACAAATGACATCATTTGGCTGTAAGCTGCTTGTAAGTAGGAATTGATTCATTCTTTCTTTCTGTATCTTCAGCAGTAACCTGTCCCAGTACCTGGCTTTAAGAAATGTTTGCTGATTGACTGACTGGAAGAGTGAAATTCTTCAACAGCTTCCCTACAGCAATGACCAAACAGAATAAATAACAAAACAGAAATGCAAAAGGGAATAAAGATGAACCACCAGGAATTTTTTATATATATGTAATTATTATTAGCAAAAGGGTAAAATATTGATGAAATTTATATATTAGTGAATTATACATTATTGCATATATAATTATTCATTACATATGTATAATTATGTAACATAATTATATATATGTATTATACACAGTTGTATAGAATATGCATACATTATTGTATATATAATCACATATTATTGAAAAATTCTGACTTTCAAAAAAGCAAAAATCTTTCACTTACAAGTTTTTTTTTTAAAAAATAACTAAAACAAAAAATGGATGCCATACAATGTATGAAAGGCAGCCATAGCATGGGAGATAAAAAATTGGTCCTGAGTCAGGAAGACCTTGAATCCAGGTTTTGCCTGTGGTACTACTGACTACTGAGTAAGTTCATTTTAGCTCTCGGTGTCACCAGGAAGCTCTCTCAGACTAAACTGCAAAGCAAGTGCGCATCTGCATTGGTGAAGAAAGTTTCCTTAGCAGGAGAGGCTTATACCAATGGAGATCTAAAAGCAAATAAAAAAAAAACTCTACTAAACATGAACTACAGAAACAATAAAGAAAAAAGATAATCTCAATCTTTACTTAAAGAAAAAGGATAATCTCAATGTTTACTTGAAATAAATAAACTGTTCTTGTCATTTAAGCTCTCTAGGCCAATGTACTTCTATTTTTAACCTTCTGATAAAATTAAACTCACAAAAAAAGTAAATACAGATACTTACTCGGTCATATTTGGCAACTATTTCAGCCCGTTCTTGGGCAAGTTTAAACTCTGCATCCTGCTCCAAATCTGTAGAGTTGAAATGTTGTAATTATTATAAGGAAAACAAATATTCCCTTGAAGAATGAGAGATATAATTTTAAAATAACAAAATAATATAAACAGCAAAAGAGAACATCAGGAGTACAAGTCGCAACAAATGCTAAATAGTACAAAACAGCTTATAGTTATAACCAGTTCAATGAGAATAATGTAATATTTTTTGTTTCCAAAATATTTATTATAAGGCATTCACAAGAAAAAAAAAAAAGAACGTGGTAATGGTACCCAGAAGGGTCAATTATAGGTCCAGTTTCATTGTGTTATACATACAAATACATACATATACACGGACCCACCCTCTCACATATGTATATATTAACAATACACATAGATATAAAATACGTACATGTAAAATATGTGTGTAAACATATAAATTAAGCATTTAAAAAATAAAATAGAATTCAACTTTGCTTTTGAAACTAATTGGGGGAGATGCGAACAAAATCCAAACTGACCTTTACAAATTAAGACAATCATAAAATCTCAGAATTTTAGAGTTGGCAAAGTACTCAGCAGCTGTCTAGTACAAAACATCCTGGAAAAAAATCCTCACTACAACACGTTCGACAAATAGTCATCGGCCCCTGCATGAAGACCTCCAATAACTGATAACCTCCAGAGAATGCCCATTTCACTCTTATTCAGCTCTTTTTATTAGGATTTTTTTCCTACCCATCAAACTTAAATTTTCCTTTTTTTAACTTCTACCCACTGCCCCTCATTCTGGCTAACCAGAACAAAGCAAATCTCGCTTTCATGGGATCGCTCTACAAAAAACAACTATCGAACCCCTTTCAAATTTTTTCCAGGTGCCTTCCAGCTCCTTCAAACAATCTTCATGTCATGGACTCTAAAGTCCTTCACCATCCCAGTTGCCTTCTTTTATATGCTCTTTAATTCATTAACTTCCTTCCCAAACTGTGGCACACAGGTATTCCAGCAGTGATCTAGTGATCTGTCCAGAATATTTCAAACAAAATAGAATAAAATCCAAGGTAGAGTTCAAGGCTGTGTGTGTGTGTGTGTGTGTGTGTACACAGACACAGACATGCATACATACATACTACACACACACACACACATACGCACACTATACCAACATAAGATTTTAAAGGACTACTTGATATAGGTAATAGAAAAAAAAGGCATGAAGGTACATAAATAATTCACCAAAAGTATATTATGAATAAAAAAGACAAAGCCAGCATATAAATCATGAATTAATAATGGGCATATAATAAATGAGAGCTTGTAATGACATCCATTATAAAGTATTAGTTTCCAATTTTGCTTCTAAGGGATAAATAAATCAACTAATACTACTGATTAAGCTGTCTCAACTATATAGAAACTACAAAAGATTGAAAGATCAACTAAACTGACGAATGAAAAATGTCTATTTTTAAAGGAAGTGGGGTCTGCTCATCCAACAAAAATAGGATAAGGGATAATAAATACAATGTCATAGCTTTTTATGAAGAGAGTATTGAACAGAATGAAAGGCAACATGGCATAAGTGGAAAGTATGTTGCTCTTATAATCAGGAAGACTCAGTTTTTAAATTCCATCCCTATATTTACCAACATGTTAATCATGGACCAGAACCATGATCCTCTCCCAGCTACTGGTTCACAGAAGTAAAATATATATCATGATTCTTCTATTATGGTCCCTAAATCATACTTTGCAGAACTGCCAAATAATCTGGCTACTATCCAGGTCTGATCATGCTATTTACCTGCCTAAAACGTGTGGTGGCTCTCTGTTGTCTCTAGGATAAAAGGGAGTAATATGGCATGGTGGAAATTGGTGCTGGACTTGAAAGGAGGAAAAGTGGAGTGTGAAACCTCACTGGGCCTTTCATTTCATTATTTGCTAAATGCCAGTATCTACCATAGGGTTTTTGTGAGGCTGTGCAAACCCAAAAGCACTACAGGAACATCAGTTATTTATTCCTCCTGTAAAAAATGATCTTACCCTCACTTTCTAATGTTTTAGATTTATTTTGCCTTTACCACATTGTACCTTGTAGTGCACTTGTTTGTGCATGTCATGTCCCCCACATCAGACTATAAATTCCCGGAAGGTAGGAAGTATTATTTTCCATCCGTGTATCTTTAAGTGCCTAGTACAGTGCCTCGTCCATAACAGCTACTTAATAAACAGTTTAATTAGAAAAAAAACAAATACAAAACAAAAAAACTAACAGACCCAAGGACTAGACATACAAGTCAGGGCTTACGACAAAACCCAAACCTATACCCCAGTCGCTGCTCCTTCTTTCCAGTGTTATGGGGACCTGGCTCAAGGCTGAGTAAGTCTGCTTTGATAGTACCAGCAATCCATTATGGCAGGAGGTACCTCTTTAAGAACAAAACATTCTGGGGGCCACAGCTCTGACAACCAGTATTGCAAAGCTCTGAACAGCCAGTACTACAGGTGCAACAGTTCTTCTGGTGCTGGTGCATGGCATGCTTGCCAATGCCAGGGTAGACAATCTCATAGAACTAGCACAACCTCACCAACACTAGCATGCCAGGTCTCTGAACTGCTGGTTCTAGGCAAGACAAATGAGAAACAGAGGGAGTGGGATAGGACATCAGGACAGGACACCGTTAAGGAGGGAGAGAGGGAGGGGGGCTATATAATACTCTATTAAGTCTGAGAGAAAAAAAAATCCAGCTGGGGATAGTTCTGACCACCCAAAAATCGTCTGGGGAAGATTTATTTTGGCTAATAGGCTGCTGAACTGTAACTTGCCCAGCATAGGAGGCTAAGATGCTTTGAAATACAACCTCCAAGAAAACCACCACCAGAGGAAGCACAGTCTAAAAGTAAATAGAGGAAAATGGGGGGTGGGGTGGGGGAGAACTAAAGTTACCAAAGATCACAGGAAGAAGGAAACTCAAAGATTTGAACATAAGTAGATAAATCAACAGAGCACATTAACAACAAAAGGAAATATGGCCTCTAAATCTAATAAACAAGCTTAGGAATCTATGAATAAACTGCAAAACAAAACAAAATGATGTAACACCTGATAAGACAAAGGACCTTGTGCAACATGGGAACATGAAAAGGAAACACTATTTTTCAGTGGTTCAAAAGAGAAACGAGAATTATGAGAGTGGAATTTATGGTCTATAAAACAAAAATAATGGGCAGAATAGAAAATGGAATGTGAAAGTAAGATTTACCAAAAAAAAACCAACAAGAGAAAAATAGGCTGGTAGCACAAATATAGAGAAGTAAAGGACAATCCATAAGAAGAGAAGCAAACAAAGACTATGCAAGCAAAATATGACCTCAAATACAGAATGTGTAAAAACAAACTAAGGATCCAGGATCTCCCAGAAGAACATGAAAGGGAAAATAACTTTAACGCCACAATGCAGGAATTTATAGAAGAGAACGACCCAGAACTTCTAAACCAAGAAAATGAAATTCCAACTGAAAGTCACCTCCAGAAAAAATAAATCATGGCTGAAAACTCCAAGACACATTGAGGTTAAATTTAACAATTCAATTAAGAAACGAGTTCGGCTGGTGGGAAGATCAAGAGAAAGATTTTAAAATACAAAGGAAAGGAAATTTGAATAATACAAGGCTATTCTTTTCCTACCAGAAAACAGAGGAGAGAGCAGAATGTGTTCTGAAGAGCAATGAAGCTCAGAATGCAGCAAAGAGTGACATACCCTGCAAATGTAAGCTAAACGATAAGTGAAAAAAGATGGATGTTATAAATGAAAAAAGACGTCCAGTTTACTACTGAAGATATTATTTGCTTCTCAAATACCCCAAACAACAAAAATGCAGGAGGAGTGAATATATGCAGTAGCTAAGGTCATCAACAGCATTAGAGTGATGGCAGAGAGACCAAAACAAGAAAGTCCTGTGGAGAACAAAGGAAAGAGGCATGCCTGGGGCATTATGGACAGAACTTGGTAACACTGCCTATAGATAAATCATTGTCTTTACATGAGACTCCATTATAACATAAGAGGAGATACATAGAGATAGAGATATAAAAGATAGATCAGGAGAGCAGGGAGATAGAAAGGAATGTGTGGTGCGCCAAGGTCAAATCTAGGGCTAGCAATGAAGGGAAGATGTGATCCCATAAAGAGAAGAGCACTTACAAGGGAGAGAGTGAAGAGAAATAAGGAAGGGTTGGAAAAAAAGGGGGAAAGGAAGAATGCCTTCCTTGCTTGGTGGCAGGAGCGAGTTCAACTGATAATCCTCCAATAAATGATGAAAGATGGCCTGTGAAGGGAGATGTAGGCTTTACCCTTGAGAATTTTTGACAGCATTAGGAATACAGAGAAAACAAGAGATACCAGATAATTATAAGGGTCATGAATCATATAACGAGGGTCTAAAGTAGACAGAAAGAGAGCATAAATAAATGAAGAGAGTAAGAGAAATCCTTTTGGCAAAGGGGAACAAAAATGAAATTTAAAAATCTAATGAACAGGACTAGTTGAAGGGAAAAAAGGGTGAACTGACTTGACTGAGAGAGGAAAACAGGGGAAAGAATTATATAACCAGATAAAAGCAGGAGATGAAAAAGGAACTAATAAGCTAAACTCCAAAGAAAAAGGAGTAGCAAATGAGGAGGGGATGACGTCTAAGGAGAAGAAAGCCAAGTGGAACAGAGCTATCTTTAAAAAAGATTAAGGTAAAGTAAATGAAAGAACACAGAACTGTGTTTACATCAGAAATAGTGAAAAAAAATCATAACTTAAAAACAAAACAATATTAGAGCCAATGAAAGAAAAGATAAACCTAACTCTCATAATTTTAGGTAAATTAAACAATCCAATAAAATCAAAAAGAGTGAGACTGGATTAAAAAAACCCTATAATCTGCTGCTTGCAAGAACCACATTTAAGAAAGTCATATACCAAAGAGGATAGAAAAACATTTGGTATGAATCAAGTAAATTTAAAAAAAAAAAACAAAACCCAAGAGTTGCCATCATGGTATCTAACAAAACAAAAACAAACATTACAAAAAGGGATAAACACTGAAACTATACTATGCTGAAAGGAACTATAGGCAACAAACCAATAACAGTAATAAATATACATGCCCCAAATGCGTTAGTAGTATTCATATTCATAAAGGCAACATCTGAGTTACACGAAGACAGACAGGAACACAATAATGACAGAAGACTCCCACATTCATCTTTCAGTTTTGGTTAAGTCTAACAGGAAAATAAATGAAAGGGAAAATAGGGAACGGAACTCAGAACGAATGCCTAGAGAAACTTGAGTAAAAACTTATGATGTCTTCTAAATGGGACAGCAAAAGAGTATAAATATTTCTCAGCATTACATGAACTTTTACAAAAATTGACCATTTACTAGGGCACAGAGAAATTGCAAACAAATGTATAAAGGCAGACATATATGGTAAATGCATTCTTTAGAGACAACAACACAGTAAAAATAGTGTTTGGTTGAGGAATGACAAACAAAAGGAGACTTAACAATGAAATCTTAAATAATTAGGGGGTTTTATATATATATATAATTATAAAAACTATTAATAGCTATACAAAAGAAAATGATTATGATGAAACAACGTGACAAAATTTCTGGCATTCGGCAAAAGCAGTCATCAGGAAAAATCATATCGTTACAAACGTACATTAATAAAACAGAAAAAGAGAGGGTTAATAAATTAAATAATGCATTTTTAAAATTAGAAAGCCAATAAGGAAACATAAAATAAGCACAAAAGAGGAGATATTAAAAATTAGAGGGGAAATATATAAGTTGTAAACCAAAAAATGTAGTAACGATAAAACTGAAAGCTGTTGCATTAAAAAGACCAATAAAACTTATAAACCCTTAAGTAATTTGATTAAAAAGACAGCAGGAAATCGAATGAAAATATCAAATAAACAAGGTAAGAGTACAGTAAAATCAGAAAAAATGCAGAGTAATCAGAACATATTAAGCACAGCAATATGTTAAAAAACTAAGACAACAAAAGAAACAGTAATACTTTCAAAAATATAAATTCCCCAAACTATCAAAAGACCACTTAGAGGTCTTAAAAAACCTAAGTTATCTCAAATCTCAAAATAGATCTGACTATAAACTAACTACCAAAGGAAAAAACTCCTGGTGCTGATTTTGTCAAGCTTTTAGAGCACAGGCAGCATCCATACATCACAAATTATTCTCAAAAACTAAGAAAGCACCCTACCAGGATCTTTCTATAAAACCAAAAATATAAGGAAATATAAAACATGGAAAGGAAGCTATAGGCCAATATCATTAATGAACAATGTCTCAAAAATAAAAATTTTACTATTCTCTCAAAAAGACTACAGCAATTTATCTAGAAAATTATTCATTATGACCACGTAGAATCTGTATTAGGGATACAGGGAAAGTTCATTACTAGGAATCAACATAATCATACCAAAAGCAGAAACATCCAAATCCACATGATCATCTCAACAGATGCAGAAAAAGCCTATGACAAAATACAATGCTCTTTTACGCTAAAAGACATACAAAGAACGAAGAGGGACCTTTGTTAATATCACAAAAAGCATCTATCTAAAAACAAACGCAAGTATCATGTGCAGTGGGAAATATGCTAGAACCTTTCCCTTCACGAGTCTTTGATGTCAAGAAAAAGTACAAAATACCATGTGTACAGTGAGATGTTAGTTTCCAAGTATTTAGAACATTCACTGTAAATGTAACCTGGTAGAAATACTAATATACTTGTTTTTTAATTTGTCAGAGTATTGTTTTCAAACCAATTCAAAATCAAATGTATAAGCACTGCAATGTCATATAAAACAGCAACTGTATTATAATAGGCAAAAAAAATTAAAGAACCTGAAATTCAAATCTTGCATTTGCTATTCACCCAGAGTAGATTTTGTAACCCTTTTGCTTCTGTGCAGATATGGAATAAACCATTTCCTTTTTTCTTTTTTTTAGGGGGGAAGGCAGGACAACTGAGGTTAAGTGACTTGCCCAAGGTCACACAGCTAGTAAATGTGTCAATTGTCTGAGGTCACATTTGAACTCAGATCCTCCTGACTCCAGGGCCAACACTCTGCTCACTATACCACTTAGATGCATCAGTAAATCATTTTCAACAAACTTTGTAGGGTTATTAGTGGTTTGGCCTATAAATTAGTGTAGGCCACTAGATCTGGAGCCTGAAATAAAAATCCAAATAAAAGTAGAAAAATATTTCTCAATTTTCAGTTATGGCACTGTTTTAGGGAAAGTATTCGGGAACAATGCTTTTGAAAATGATTGACCAGGCGCTTCTTTTTTATTCAACTTGAATAATGATGTACCTGCCACAGAAGATTTTTTTTAAGATTATTTTAGTTTGAACATTTACTTTTAGAAGATTCTGAGTTCTAAATTTTTCCCTCGCCCTTCTCCCTCCCCAATATGGCATGCAATCTGTTATAGGCCATACATGTACAATCATATTAAACATATTTCCACATCAGTCATGATACGAAAGAAGAATCAGAATAAAAGGTAAAAACCACGAGAAAGAAAAAACAAGCAAAAAGAGGGAAAACAGTTTGCTTCAATCTGCATTCAGACTCCATAGTTCTTTCTCTGGATGTGGACAGCATTTTTCTTCATGAGTCTTTTGGAATTGTCTTAAATCCTTGCACTGTTGAGAAGAGCTAAGTCTATCAAATTTGATCATCTCACAATGTTGCTGTTATTGAGTACAGTGTTCTGGTTCTGCTCACTTCACTCAGCATCAGTTCATGTAAGTTGCCCCAGTCTTTTCTGAAATCTGCTTGCTCATCATTTCTTATGGAATAATAGTATTCCACTATATTCATATACCATAACTGGTTCAGACCATTTCCCAATTGATGTGCATCCTTTCAATTTCTAATCCTTTACCACCAAAAAAGAGCTGCTATAAATATTTTTATACATGTGGGTCCTTTCCCTCTTTTTATGATATCTTTGGGATACTGACCTAGTAGTGCTATTACCGGAACAAAAGGTATGCACAGTTTTTTGGCCCTTTGGGCATAGTGCAGAAGCAGATTTTTTAAAAACAGCAACAAAATGTATGTATTTCAAGATAAACGTGATGGCAGAATAGAAAAGCTAGCTGGAAATCTGGGTTCTACTCACTCTTTAAGCCATTAACCGTTTATACAGCTAGCTCTAATACATTAGGCAAATCATTCAATCTCTTAGGGCTTCAGCATCTTCACCTTTAAGAGTTGAATGAGATGGGGGCGGAGCCAAGATGGCAACTGGAAACCAGTAACTGGCGTGAGCTCCCCACCAAGTCCCTCCAAAAACCTATGAAAAAATGGCTCTGAACCAATTCTAGAACTACAGAACCCACAAAGGGGCAGAGGGAAGCAGGACTCCAGCCCAGGTCTGCCTGGATGGTCTCGGGGTAAGGTCTGTCCCGAACAGAACTCCCAGCCCCCAGCCGAGGGGAGCGGAGCTGAGCC
>CM053623.1:139357671-139375675 GCA_028646595.1 Phalanger gymnotis | reverse complement strand
CCAGAGTGTACGCCATCTTGGAGTGGGGGGGGTGGAAACGGGGAGAAAATCTGTAATTCAAACGCGTGTGAAAATCAATGCTGAAAACTAAACATATTAAAAATAAATTTAAAAAAAAGAATGTAAACAGAAAAAAAAGAGTTGAATGAGATGATTTATATAAAGTACCTTCCATTTCTAAAACTGCAGAACAGCCACATCAGATCACTTCACTAAATTCAATCTTTAATGCTAAAAACCATACAAAGTACAGATATGGAGAGACCTTTTTTTTAATATCACAAATACCATTAGCACAGGATTTAAGACTAAAAGCAGCTGCATACTTGTAATCTTAAGGAACTGAGTTGATTTTTCTTTTTTGCTATACAACCCCCAAAATGAGTATAATTTGAACGTTATTTTTTACAAATATGCTAATGTGTTTTGAACATAAAATTTACACCAAGACTTTTTTCCAGTAGTATCTCTATACTTGTAGTCTCATACAAACTAAAGGATAACGTAAGTAGTTTGTGAGAAAAACATTTTATTCCAGTTTAAAATAAAAACTTTTCCCACTAATATTCTTCTTTCAAATAGCCCCGATAACATGATTTTTCAACAATCATTAAACTGTGATAGAAAACTTAGAAAGGGGAAAGACAAGATAGTTCCAATTTCAATTATAATCTGAGACTGTCAATTTATGTCTTTTTTTGCCTCGAAAAATATGTAAAAAGGAGTGATCAGATCAACTTTTTGTCATTTTTGGATCTTCAAAATCAATATCAATAAAGAAAAATACTGCTATATCTACTTCTTGAGGATTAAGCCTTTATTCTTCAAAAGAGAAGCACTGTATTTCGTTAAAATACTATCCAGCTTCAAATGGTACTAGAATTTCCCATGCTTGGCTTGTCAGTAAGAATCTTAACTTTTTAAAAAATGCCAGTGCAATCTTCCGTGGTAACACAGACTCAGAAATATTTCCATTTGTTGCTGCATAAAATTTTTTGTATACATATCTGCACTACAGGTGACTTTAATGATTCAATCCTTAACAGATATGATAGTCTCAACGGGACCTAAAGCACGATCAGTTACTAGTGACCTACCATGTCCTGTGGTCTGGTAGTATAGCCGGTAGAGGGGAGGCCCTGCAAAAGCAGCCCCAACCACGGTCAGAGCACCAGCCCCAACCAGGGTCAGAGCACCCGCCCCAACCACGCTCACAGTATTTGCCCCAACCACGCTCGCAGTACCGCCCGCAGGCATAGTGCAGTTCCCTCAGCCAAACAGTCCAGTTCTTCGGCTTTTGCGTTTGTGCTCTTCTGCCTCCGCTGTAGCTAACTGCTAAGGGTGGTACTGACCAGGACGCCACGACGCAGCTAGGGCCGCCCCACCACCAGCAGGCCCCATGACGCCCCAAGCTGGCCGCTCAAGTGCCATGGCAACCAGGGCAAGGCCGAACCTTTCCCAATACATACGGGGGAAGCAAGTTTACCCACTCGCACCAGTATTATTTGATATAGTTTTGGAAAGGCCGGCTACAGCATAAAGACAAGAGAAAGAAATTAAATGCATAAAGATAGGTAAAGAGTAGATAAAAACCCTATTTCCCAAGAAAACCCCAAAGGGGTCATGAAGTGTTGGACACAACTGAAAAAAACTCAACAACTGTTGCTTATTACAGGGATGGAAAACTCTAGGAATCCGCAAAAATACTAATAATACAATAGCTTCCACAAAGTTGCAGGCTACAAAATAAAGCCTCAAAAATAACAGCATTTTTATATGATTATTTTTTTAAAAAGCTGAGAAGCAATGATAGAAAAGTAAAAAATGCATAAAACATTTTAGGGATTGACCTACCAAAGCACACATAAGACTTGTATAAATTCGGTTTACAAAGTGTTCCTTAAAGGAATAAAAAACAACTTAAATCACTGGAAGATTATTCAGTCTTCACGGCAAAGCCATGCCAACATAATAAAAATAGGAATTCTATCAGAAGTAATTTACACTTTTAATTCTATAGCAATCAAATTATGAAGGGAATACTTTATAGAATTTGATAATAAAATTCATTTGGAAAAAAAATCTAGAACGTGAGGGGATTGTGAAAACAAGTAGGGACAAAGAGAAGGGCACTTCCAGAACTTAAACTATATCATAAAGCAGCAGTCATCATAACCATCTGGCTTTGGTTTAAAAATAGACTAGACAATGAAGAATCAAAAACAATAGAACTCAATAATCCAGTGTCTGATGAAGTAGAAAACATAAATTACCTAGAAAAAAGAACCTTTTTATTTCATTAAAAAACACTGCTTGGAAAACCAAAAGCAGTCTGGACCAAGCTTATACCATATTCCACAATACATTCTAAAAAAAAAAACCTTAACATTAAAGATCATACTATAAGAAAATTAGAAGAGAAATTGGTCATATCCTCTCCTAGCTATAGGGACAGGGATTATATTTTTAAACAAGAGATAAAGGCAATTACAAAAGATAAAAATGGATAACTTTGATTAACTTGAAATTGAAAAGCTTATGGAAGAACAAAATTAAAGCATCTAGGACAAGGAGGGAAGTGGCTGAATGGAAAAAAAAAACTATCGTTTCTCTTCCTGAAGCCCTTCTACCAATGAATTTTCCCATCTTTGCCAGCATATAGTTGTTTTAATTTGCTTTTCTCTGGTTATTATTGATTTTGAATTAAGGTAGTTATTGATCATCTTTATCTTTTTTGAAAAGCGCTGCTCATGTTCTTTGACCATATTTTAATTTTAGCAAATCATTTCACAAAGTCTCTCATGCTATTTTTGGTGACAAGTTGGAGAAAACTGTTCTAGATAATAATACTGAGCAGTCGCTAACAATTCCAATGCAACTTAGAAAGAAGTCTCTAACAGAGACTTCAGTTGTAAGGAGTACCTTACAAATCTCTGTCTCACCCTCTGTTCTTTCATATATTTATCAATGACTTGCAGAAAAGCACAGGTGACTAGAACCTAGAAGAGATGACTAACACACTAGATAGCTGAATCTGATTCTAAAAAGATTTTGAGCTAGAGTATTGAACCAAATCTAGTAAGATGGAATTTAATAAGGACAAATGCAAAGTCTTTACATGTGGAATTATTTTTTAATTCAAGTACAAAATGGGGGGTAGTGAGGCAATTTGGGGAAAAAGGTCTTTGGCTTTTAATGAATTGCACTGCAAGCTCGATAAAGGCAATAGTGTTATATGGAAGCAAAAACAAAACTAAAGTACTATCTCTAACGTGATCTTAGATAGCACTAAGAGAGGGACTAGGGACATAAAATTGTTCTGCTTTACCTTGCTAATTAGATCACACCTAGAATACTGTATTTACTTCTGGATGCCACTTTTTAAAAAGATATAAAGTTGGAGTTAATTCATAGGACTTTGGTGAAGGATGTCAAAACCATGCCATATGAGAATAAGTTGAAAAAAAAAACTGGGAATGCTAAACAGAAAGAAGCTAAGATTACACATGTTGGTTGGAGTGGACATGACAGCTCTCTTATAACTGAAGTACTCCTATATGGAAGAAGCAATGAGTGAAAGTTCTAAAGAGGTAGACTTAGGTTTTCATGTAAGGAAAAACTTCCAGGAAATTCAAGCTATCTAAAAAAATTAATGGGCTGTTTTGGGAAATAGTGGGTTCACCTTCATTAGAGGTTTTTAAGTGAATACTGAACGACCACTTATCATAAAATCTTTGTAATACATAACAGATTTGGAGCTAGAAGGAACCTTAGAGCCCACTGAATCCAGCCCCCTCGATTACAGATGAGGAAACTGATGTATAGAGAGGCAAACTGACTTGCCAGGGGTCACACATCTACTAATTATCTGAGATAGTTTTGGAAGCCAGATCTTGTTAACTTCAGGTATCATGCCCTATCTATTATGCCACAGTGCCTTTTAGTTATATCACAGATTCTTTTTTCACGAATGAGTTGGGTTGTATGACATTGAAATTCCCTTCCAACATTGAAATTCTATGATCTGAAGAACTGTCATGTGTAAAAGATATTATATAGGATATGTCTGGTCTCAGAGGGGTAAAGCAAGAGTAATACCTAGAAATTGTAGAAAAGTAGATTTTAGCTGAAATGTAAGGAAAAGCTTTTTTTTAAAGCAATTAGAGCTATGCTCACTAGAAGTACTCATAGGATTATAGATGTACAACTCAAAGAGATTTTATAATTTCTTTCAATAAGTTTACCTTATCTCCTTCTTACCTTAAGTATAATTCCCTATTAGTTATTTGCCACTGCAAAATTATCACTTTACTTAGCACAATAAAGAGAAGCAAAATTAGAATTGAGTATTTCCATCTTCTCTTCACTGTCCATTATCTTCTTCCAGTCCCCATCAACTAGTCCTATTAATTCTTTGATACTCTTCTTTTCCCCAATATGACTTTTTAAAAAATATATATCCTTTTTTTGCTGTCCTTAGCATTCTTTTCTAGAGGCAGTGTATTCTGATATTTAGTGCTCTGAATCTTGTAATAACAGGACCATGACATATTTTCCTCTTTACTCATCATTTTTTTTTAGCTATTCATGTTTCCCCCTTTTATTCATGTCTTTTAAAATCCAAGTTGATTGATAGATTCCTTGAACAAACTTATCAGTCTATGAACAGCTTTTTTCTTCTTAATTAACTATTTTAGGATATGTGAGTACTTCCCTCCAAAGTTCCATCAATTTTATTCCAACAATCACTTCCTCCTTAATGATCAGAATCATATTGAGAATAGTAGTTCTCATTTTCTCCAGTTTTTGAAGGATATAATTATCATTAAGGCAAGTCAAGAATTTCTTAGCTAAGCCATTTTGTTAGAAAGAGCACCAGAATAACTGGATAACTGAAGTTCTGTATTGGTAATTAAGGTGGGACTTTTTTATTGTTTTCCCTTTTGGAGGACTGAAGTAGTCAAGTGCCTTCGATGAGTTTGGGGCCTTTGTTTCTTTGATTAAATCCGGGAGTCTTTGATGACCTGCTTAAGAAACAACAAACTCTAGTTCACATACCTTTGAGTCTCATGGTTGTGATGCCCTTTGACTCTGAAAAGGTTATATAAACTCAGAGGTTAGCATTTTGTTTGGGGCTCTCACTCACTGGAAAGGTGTCCTGTGATTTGCCCAGTCTGAGACTCTCCGTAGCCGCTGGAGCCCTCCCCTCCACCTTTGAACACCCAGGTGTTGATGCCTCTCTCTCTGGTAATGATATAATTCTTTGGTCAGGCAGCTAGAGGCCTGTCTGTTGATAACTGTGTGTATTTGCTCTGTTTGTATTGTCTCTGTTTGTAATTTCTGTTTGTATTTGCTCTTAAGTTCAGGATGCTGGCTTTTCCCCCTGAACTAAGTGAATGATATATGTATGTTTGATTAAAGTGACATTGTTCTCCCCTTAAGGTTGCTTTCCTTAGAAAAGCTGATCAAAGAACATGTGTTGGCAGCCCTTCTGTGTGCTGGTGTTACTGGTCTTACACAGCCACAGTAGCAGCAAGCCACATTGCTGTTACAAGTTGTTCTCTATGTCAAGAAGAGATTGATAAGGAACAATCGGATTTTTTTGAGTCTTCATCTTTCTTGAATTCCCTACAACTTTTTAAATGGTTTTAAAGTGGTTACTCTGACCTTCCATCACAATGTGCTTTTCTTATTCCTATCTACTGATTTTCTATACATTCATATTCATTCCTCTGTCTATATATACTCCTTCTCTACTCTCCAAGTTCTTCTTTTTCCTCTCACCTCCTAAAATTAAATGTCCCAAAGGCTCTCTATTGAGTCATTTTTTCTTCAATTTCTTTCTTGGAAACTTCATCTAGTCCAATTACTTCAATCATCACCTTTAGTATATGCTTCTCAAATAACTATATACAACGGTGACAGCTCTTCTCGGTGCCAGATCTAACTTCCACCTGAGTATCAAAGAGACAAATTTAAATGTATAGAACCAAACTCACATGATCTAGAAGAAAGGACACTGGGATTTAGAGTCAGAGTAAATGAGTTGGAACTCTGTCTCTGTCATTTATAATCTGCATGACCTTGGACAAGAACTTTCACCCCCTTGAGTATCAGTTTCCTCATCTGTAAAATAAAGAGGTTGAACTAATTTATCTCTAAAGTCATTTCTAGTTTTAAATCTTATTCTCCCATGACATCTTCATTCAAAAACTTATTGCTCATTCTAATCTTACTATTCTTCTAGTACTCTGTTCCTAAATCTTGACCCTTCCATCTCTCATGCCTCTTCACATCCAAATGCTTGCCAAGTCCTACAAATTCAAATTTCTCAGTATTTCTTTCTCCCACCTCTCTCTTTGTATTCTTACTTCTATCACTAAAGTTCAAGTATGTATTACTAATTGTTTTATAATTAGAATAGCTTTCTAATCAGATTCCCTGCTTAAAGATTTTGGGTTTTAGGATGGATGAAAAGGTTTGGAAAAACCACTGCGGAAAATGGGACAGGGAGTTGTTAAGGAAGGTATAAGTAGTGCCTTGCTCAGCAGCAGCAGCAGTGAGGGCCCAGTTGAGGTCATATAACATAAATTTGTAGTGGACCTTGGCAGAATGGTTTTTTGATTCTCTCTACCTTCATTTAGCCACACACACATAAGAGTAAAGATTAAGAAAGGTGGAAGCGATCCAAGGCTAAGGTTCAGAAGGGCTCAATTGGAGAAATGATAAGATGGGTAGGGTTTCAAGAGAAAAGGACAATGTAGAGTTCAATCAGTTCACCAAGGGGTCAAGATGGGGAAAAGAAATGATCTGAGAGAGAACTGAAGGACTGAGAGAATAGAGATCATGTTTGATATGGAGAGAAAGAGAAAAAAGTGAAAAGCCAAGATTGTGGTTAGATAAGGAGATTTCAGAATTCTTGAACATGGTACATTTGTGAGTAAGGGCAAGAATAAAGATATGACAATTCTTGTGTGTGGCTGAGGTAGGGTGGAGGAATAGGTCATGGGAAGTGAGTAGCTACTTGAAAGCAAGGCTTATGCCATTTCTATCTTTGTATCCACAGTATCTTGTATATTCCTTAAGAGAGATATACTTTGAATATTTGAAAGAACTATGGTAAAATGTTTGGATCACAAGTGGTAAGCAACTTAGTTTCAATTTTAGCTATTTAAGTCTCCTAATTCGAGGTTTGAATCTCAGTTGACAGTAAAATAACTTAATGGAACACCACTTACAAATCAATGCTATGTTTCCTGGGACCTACATAGGTCTATCTTTAACCAAACATAATTAATAACAACTATTATGAATTATTCATTCAGTACACTTCTGTGCTACCACCGTGTGCCTTCCATCTCCTTCCTGCTGGATACAGCCTATCTCCTAAGGAAGAGTGTGAGGGGGCAGGCCTGGTGTCCTCCATCTGCCCCTGCACAGGAGGAAACCATTCCTGCTGCTGCCTTATAGCCAGCCTCCTCAGGTGAGAAAACCTCAGACCCTGAACTAGTACTATATGCCTTCCATCTCTTGATGGGTGAGTATGTGCCCTGACAAAGGGTAGGACAAGGCATCTTTCATTTGCCCCAAAGCAACCATTTCTGTCTGTGCCAGCAGAAGGTGACTTCCACCTTCTGTTACCAGCCCAATCTCCCAAGTGGGACGTGGAGAAGGTTCTCCAGGGCAAAGAAGAACAACCCTCCCCTTGACTTCAGATCTTTCATCTCCTGCTATGCCTATCTTTTGAGGTAAGAGAAGTGGTACCCTCCATCCAATGATGAACATTCTCACACCTGGTCATACCTTTCTCATCCTAATAACTCTGAATGCCTGGAGTTCATCATCCAAACCTAATTCCCTACCCATACTACACCCCCGCCAACAAATTCTTCATTCCCATTCTTCTCAACCCTCTTACCTCAAAGTTTCAAGCTAACTCCACACAGCCCTTCCATTGTGCCCTCTAGAATGCCTGTTCCATAGGTAACAAACTTCCCTTCAATATAAATCTTTTTCTCTTGTTCCATCTATTAGCTCTTACTGAAATCTGTCTCCTCCTGATGGCACAGCCTCCCTGGGTATCCTTTCCAGTAATGAATGCACCTACACTCAACTCTCCTTCACTCACTGGTTGAGGTGAGGGATTTGGAATACCCCTTGATCTCCATTGCTACTTCCAGGTTCTCCCATTTCTTTCATGGATCAGTAATCTTTTTTCTTTAAGGTTCATGTTATTTATATTACCACCCAATCAAAATCCCGGTAGCTGTTGTCTACAGACACCCAGAGTTCACTACCCTACCTCTTTCAATAAGTTCAATACATGGCTCATAATTTTTCTCTCTTCCTCCACTCCTGCCCTCATACTAGGAGACTTCAATATACATATTGACTCTCAAACACCCTAAACATTTAGATCTTCAACCAATTCACTTATCATGAGATACTCCTCCACACTATCCTCAGGCATACATAAAGATGGTCATTACCCTTGATCTTGCCATCACTCACAATTATTTCACTTCCAGAATTCCAAAATGTCAAAATACAAATCTATACTATACAACATCAACTGGGTCCTCACCACTGCTAGCCAATCCTATCACACCTCCCTTATCAACTCACTACCCCACTTTCCACAGTGGCTCTTTCAATCCTTTTTATCCTTCCTGGCTCTCTCAGCTGGGAACCATAACATTTCATGGGAAAAAAATATGAGGCTAACTGCCCTGAGCTCCCTCTTCTTCCCTCTTCCCAATTTCGTATCACTCAGAGGCTTTCTATCACTTTCTCCTCCTTCACCTCTGTCTCACATGAAGTGGCCTCACTCCTTACCAAAGCTAACCCCTCTACCTGTTCAAGTGATCTCATTCCATCACTGCTCTTACAACAAACTGCTCTGGTCTCCCCCAGTCAATAAACTTTATTGACTTCCTAGTGCCTCAAAATACAAAATACTGTTCCATATTCAAAGTCCTTCATAACCTAGTCACCTTCTATCTTTCCAGTCTTCTTACACCTTACTCCCTGACGTGTTCTTCAATCTAGTGACACTGATCTGCTGGTTATTCCACAAACAAAACATTCCATTTCTTGGCTCAAGACATTTTTCTGACTGTGCCCCATGCCTGGAATGCTCTCCCTCCCCTGCTCTGACTACTTAGCTCCCTGCCTTCATTTCAGTTCCAAATAAAATTCTACCTTCTAGGAAACTTTCCCTAGCCCTTTTTACTTCTAGTGGCTTCTCACTGTGAATTATTTTCTATTTATCCTGTACATAGCTTGCTTTGTACATATTTGTTTGCCCTTTGTTTCCCCTCTTAGATTGTAAGCTCCTTGAGGACAGGGACTGTTTTTTGTCTCCCAGCACTTAGTGCAGTGCCTGGTACATAGTATTCATTTAATAAATATTTATTTATTGAATGAATCCACAATTATATACCTCACTTCTACCTTCAAATTTGAGTTATTTTAATTACCTCATTTTAACAGCAATTATTTTTAATCTTAAGTAAATAAAGAAAAGGCTTTAAAGGGTAAGAGAAATATGCTGAATGTTAAAATAATAGACTAGCCATCTACTAAGCTTTTCTTCTTGGTTAAGATGCATTATACATTTTCAAAGGGGGTTCTAGATTGATCTAGAGTAGTAAGGGACCTCAGAGGCCATGTAATCCAATCTCTTCATTTTATGGATGTTTAAACACTATAAGGAGTTGTGTGTTACTACAATTTTCTTAAAATAAAAAGGATCCCGTAAAAATGACTCATCATAGAAAATCTAGTGAGTATTCTATTCTAGAAATGTAGAAAATGAAGTAAATATAGAATAGAAAAACTGAACCCATGAAATTTCTGCTGCACAAATGTTAGGGAAATAGTACAAATTCACTTAGAGGCTTTTTTAGATAATTAAGAAATCAAAAAACGACTTTAAAAAGTAAACTTTTAACACATAATTCACTGGTTTTATAATTTTTTTTTCATAAAAAGCTTAAAACAATGTGAAATTTCCATAGTATTTGCTCATATTTAATCATAAGGGAGTAAATTAGTGCCACCTTTGATACTACAGTCAGATTTTTGCTTATTTGCACATCCCATTAAAAAGAACAAAGAGTTAGATCCAGAATAATTTACTGATTGGAAACAATACCTATTGCTGTTCTGCACCTGAACACTTATCAAGAAAAATAAAAAAGAGATTGGATAGTATGAGTAGTTAAGACACTAACCTGGTAATTACTTTTATTTAGACCAATGATTAAAGTATCAGCTGTCAAAATGAATTCATATAAACCCTGAAAAAATTCTGAAACCTCAAAGACTATTGTTAAAAAAATGAGACTTTGTTTTGGAAACATGCTTGAAAATACATGTTTGCTCGAAAAAAAAATTACAATAATCAAGGGGAAACACTGAAACTGTTTAGATATAGTAATGCTATAAATTCCTAATATTTACCAAACTTTTGAAATATTTATAAAACACCTCATATTTACAAATACAGAAATGAAAAAAATGTTATTTTGTAAAATCAAAAATCAACTCTGAAATACTAAAAAGTTACAAGGAAATATTTCTTTGTAATGTTCTCCACCTTACTTCATTGGGAACTATGGTTAAATCTAATATATAAATCCAGCATCAAATCACATAAATATTCAACTCAGCATAACACTTGATTCATAAAAAACACGGTTTCAGTGAAAGTTGAAAAATATTTTGAAATAAGAATACAGACAGTGCTTTCTCTCTCTAATGGACACACAGAAGAAAATATTACTATGAACAACACAGTTTTAAAAAAACTATAGTATGTAATAACTTTACATGGTAGTTTAAAAGAACTTTAACAAAAATGAAACTGCCTTTTGATGAAAAGAATTTCCCAAACCTTAACACCTAAAAGGAGTTGCATTTTAACATCATTACTAAACCAAAATAATTATATGCAATGTACATTCTTCATTACTGAATCTGAAATTTTAAATTCTATCTAACAACATTATATCATTCTCTGGAAGCTGATACGATTTTTTTTTCTTAATCAGAAAAAGACGAGAGAGAGAGAGACAGAGAGAGAGAGACAGAGAGAGAGAGAGAGAGAGAGAAAATTAAATACAAAATTACCTTTTGTCCTGTTTTCTCTCTGGCACTGGATATTACCAAAAGCGTTAGACTTCATGTAGTAAATTTAGTTATTCCTAATCTGTCATCATCGTTAGGCCTAATAATTATTATTATTACTTTTAATAGTTATCGAGCACCAAGAGTGTGCTAAATAAGACAACTGGTGCATCCTCAATAATACCATGAGAAAAAAGGAAGCACCTTAACTTAAAGCTATTTGGGAAAGGAATGGTGAAAAAGAAAGAAAAGGGTCTCAGATGGAATATGTCTTTTCCTAAATAAAAAGGCCCTCACTGTGGCTACACTGACTACAGATATTACAACAAAGATGATATTTGTTGAGGATAAAAAATACGACTTTTAGGCTATATGCAAATATGAAGCATACCAGCCTACACCCAGCATTCCATCTAATAACAAACAAGGTTTTTAAATAACCAGCTTCATAGCACATTATGGTCTTGTGCTTCAAAACTAGCTATATTCTTTCCTCTTTTGAATATGGTATGCCATAGAAATAAAAAAGAATATCATCAATTTAGTATTTTAAGTTTTATCTATTTTCATTATCTTCTTTTAAAATAAGTTTTACAATTTAATACAAAAACCTAGTCTTTCACCAAGTAAGAGGGCCTAGGAGAGAATGCATATTCAGACGTGACAATGATGTAAAAACAAAGGAGATCAATAATTTGTTTTAAAAATTAATTGAATTTAAATTTTAGATAGCTGTAGACAGATTGTGTATAGCTACATGTGATGTATATCATAACAACTAGGTTCTATGGTGATGGATTTCTGAGACATCAAAAAAAAAGAAATAATGTGTAGTGTACTTTGTTGAAGGTGACAGGAATATATGCAATACACTTTACAAGATTTTCATTAAAAATAGATAATTGTTTAAATTTATGGAACTTAAAGATATAGATAGATTAAGCATACTTGGGAGCATTAGGTGGAAAAAACCTTGGTGGAAAAACTTAGTTTTGTTGGATAAAATTAAGTGTAATGATCGGTATTAGTGGGAAATAAACAGTATTCTCTTTCCTGGTTGTTTCTATCACAGAAGGAAGGGAGAGAACTTTGGGGAACAAAGTTACAGTGAATAAGTACAAAGGTACATTGTTATTAGGAATGTGGATAATAAATTCTTGCTGAACAGTAACACATAGCAATGATCGTTATGAAGATAAAATGGGAGGAAGATGGGGTCTCCTACTTATCTCCTTTAGACAAGCTGCTCTTTATGTGTGTACACACACACGAGTACTGTCTCAGTACTCAGCTGCGCTGTAGTTTTAGTTATATACCCTCTCACTTTTTCGCTCTCTATGCGCCATCTCTCTCTCTCCCTCTCTCTCTGTTTTTGAACTAGCAGTTTTATGTTATTAACCCAAGTTAATAATCAGTTTTATTTCATACCATATGTCCAGGGTAGTATAATGTCCAGCGGTCATTCAATCAAGAGACCAGAAAGGCCAAATGAAGTGCTCTAAAAATGGCATGGTAGAGCACCAAGAAAACCATTGCACAAAACAGCATTTGGACAAGAGATTAAGAGACTGATTCCAAAAAGAGACAAAAGAAAGTTTGCCAAAGTGCACAAGAAGTCAAGGGGTACATCAGAAAACAGATCAGAAGCCACAAAAACTCTGCAGGATAATTAAAGTACAGACCCAAGGAAAATAATGTTAACATTTTTGTAGCAACATCATGTGTTCCACATTAAACCTAAACTGTGTAAATGTAGTATGTGTGTATGCTAGTGACAGCTGGAAGGAGGAGAAGAAAGTGGAAAGGCTAGTACTCAGAGGAACATCTCAGGAAGAGACAGCTAGTAACTCTAGCACTAGCATAGCAAATAGGATTTGTGTTATTATATTCAGCTTACCTAGGCCACCAGGTTTAGGCTTATGTGTTCTTGCCCATGAATATCGTACTCTAACAAAAGAGTAAATATTTAACTATTTGGAAATAGCTAGTCAGTCCAGAATGACATGTACTAATGACAAGTTCCTACTATATTATGTCACTACTAAATTCTGTAACTCTTCTCATGCCTAAAATATAACACTGATTGGTCCAAGAAAGTGATTTAGGAGCCATCCTCATAGGGATTACTTATATTAGCTGATTTTTTCAAATGTCAAACAAGAACTAGATGTTCTCTTCATATACACACAATATTATATGTATATGTATATTTCTGTCTGTCATTTCCCTACATATATTAGCTTTATTTTTAAAATGTTCTATTAATAATACTTCCAAAATATTTATCTTTTTTCAGTTCTTTAAAAATATCGAGCTTCATGATACATATGTATATATACATACATGCATGGACTTTCCACAAATACCTTGTGTTGCCAATTATTTTTGTTGTATCACTGTACTAGAGTTAACATAATCCAGCTCCGTGTTCTTTTTTGTATTAAAGTCTTAGTTAAAATATTTTTTGTTTCACCATAGTTCCTTCTGCCTTAGAGCAAAGACTACTAAACAGAAAGGCAAGAATTTTTAAAAGATAGCCCATGGCAATCCAGACAGAGAAAAAGAATACACATACATGCGTGTACTATATAAGCACCAAACATATTGCACTGCAAAATTCATCCTCATGATATGAAGCAAAACATACGGGATCATGAAGCTTCAAGTTTTAAGGAACAGATTATTAGATTGCTGCTTCAAAGTTACACAGTTTTCATACATTCTATGACTCATGATTATTGTGTCACCTCAACTTAAAGTCTCACAGTTTAAATAGGCATAATGCCCAAGCTAAAGCAGAGAAGTAAATTCCTTTGTGAATTCTATAAACCTGATTCATACAACTGCTTTCAAAAACATGTAAGAAAATGTGAACAAGTAATACTACAAAACAAGTGAGTAATTGCCTTCATTAGTTTTTTTCTGAGACATCATGCCTAGTAATAGCATAATACCTCCAATGAGTCATTGATTAGGATAAAAATCATAGCCCTCTTTCTTTTTGGCATTTGGTAATCACCAGCTGGGGCAGAACATAACTTTCTTAAGCTAAATGCTTCATCTAGCTCCATCTTCCAATTGGTTATTGAAAGAAATTTGTAAGAAAATAGATTAAATGACATTTTAAAAAACTGAGGAAAGCTTGCTACTCATCCTTGATTGAGACAGAAACTAAAATTTATAGTGTCTGATTGGTACCCAGACATAATATCCAGGAATGCCACACTAGTGATTATGTATTGACCACTTAAGAGTCAACCTTTAATACTGCCTTTCAAAGCTCAGGGGCATCAATTCTTTCAGAACTTAATGGGGAAACACAGGACATAGCAAACGCATCTAATGTTGCACTGCCATCCATAACAGAAAAAAATTAGAAGATTCTCTCTTAGCAAAAGCCCCAATCCTCCAATCATCTCTGCTTACTTCATACACTGAATTGTTATTGGACAAAGAGATACTAGTAAATCTAGTTTAATGCACTAAGTCCTTGACCTAATCTACTTCAGTGATCAAAATAAAAATTGGAGAACTGAACTGCTCTTCTTCAAATTAAAATAATGGTTTGTAAATAAATGAGAGCCAATGTCAGATTAGATGCATGGCTTCATTTGAATACTAATACATCCTTTATATAAATTGAAAACAAAATATAAAGAGAAAATTAGCAATGTCATTAAATTGAGTAAAATGTAATTCAAAAAAACTTCGAAGAGAACACAGTTACATCTTAGCAACTACATAAAATTAGTCTCAAGTACATACTACAGTCATTAGATCTTTGAACAAACAAGCTATTCAAAGGTAAGTGAGGACTAATGTGAAAGAAAAAAAAAAGAATTTATACCAGTACTATATAACACAAACCAACAGAAGCCAGTTCCTTCAGCATCACAAACCTCTGACAAATGAACTAATTATCTCATCTACCTATACTAGTGTTTCAACAATCCAGCTAGCAGCTTCTCTGGGGGTGTAAGGTCCACCAACAGCCAGCACCCAGAAAGCTGCCAGCATGCTGCAAAAGCACAGGTTCTTTTGATCTGCTTTAATAAGGAAAGCAAGGTTAAAGGGGTTGACAAGCTTACTTTAATTCAGCCTACGAATATCATTCACTTAGTTCAGGAGAAGAGACCAGCACACTGAACTTCAGAGCAAATTACAAACAAATTACAAACATCAACAGACAGACCAAATACAGATTCATAGTTACCAACATTTAGGTTCAGCCTGGGAGCTCAGAACAAGGGTTGGCCCAGAGTCACACGCGCCACCACTGCTGTGGGTAAGAGCTCCAAAGAAGAAAAGGCCAACCCCTGGTTTTATATCTTTTTCATCATCAGGGGTGAGTCACACATTCTACTCACCCACATGGCCTAAAATCGTCAAAAGAGGCGACTTAAACCCACATGGTCTAAGAGCCTCCATGTCCCAAACCTATCACTCAAACTCATTTGTAAACTAGGCCCTCCCCTGAGTTAGCCCCACCTTGGGCCCCACCTTAGTTACCAATCCACAGCCACATAGGTTTTACACTTAATAGGGGTTTGGGCCTGGGGCTTAGCACCTAGTAAGGCTCAATGAAATACAATGAATTACTCAAAGGGAGCAAAAGCCAAACTCTTCAAGGGCACTTGTTGAACTAAGTGCTAAGGAGCCCATTTTGCTCCATTCCCAACAATTAGGTGTTTCATTATCAAAACTTCAGTATCTTTTCCTCTTTTACCCATCCTTTTGACTTAACATTTTCTATTGACAATACAAGTATTCTCCCAATAACCAAAGTATGAAATTTCTGGCTCCTCCATTCCCCTTCTTTATCTCCCAGAAGCAATAGTTGCCAAGACCTGTGGATTTTCCCTTTGTGATCTCTTTCATCTGGCCCCACCTTTCCACTTCCATTTATTCAACCTTTGTTCAAACATTCATTAAACTTCTCACCTAACATGTCTCTCTACTTTCCAGTTTAATGTTTATATTCCTGCCAAGATAATCCTTTAAATGTATACTTTGAATCATGTCACTCCACTGCTGAAAACTCTTCAATGGTTCATGATTGCCTACTGAATGAAAAAGAAACTCTTCTTAGTATTCAGATATGACATAATAGTCAAGGGCATAATAAGTTTAAAGTATAAACTTGTGAGCAAAACATTATGGAGATGACAAAACAGCTGAAAGCAGAGGAAACAAGTTTGTAAACAGCTTGGCATAAGACCAAACTAAGCCAGATCATCAGAAGAGTACTTATAGATGAAAAAAAAAACGACCAAAGAATACAAATAGAATAGATTTGCAAATATTGGTACGGAGATCTACTGTGATCATTAGTGACAATGAAACCACCATATCTGGATTAAATACCTCAGTATCCAATGTAAAGACATATGTCTATGATCCCATTAATATGTTTTTACCTCCAATGGTACAGATCACAATCTATCCAGGCTCTTTCATTTTGTGATTCCTTGCTCATTTTCAATACATTCTCTACAAAACATCCTGACACATCACAGGCCATCTTTAATATCATTTTGAAAAGTATAAAGGAAGTACTAGATTTATTGACTAATCAATCCTCACTCGTACTATATGATGAAAGCAACCTCCTTTTCTGATGATACAATTCCTCAATGATAGCCTTTCTGCCCCTTCTTGATAGAGATCTTTACTGGAAATATGCTAAGGCTTACTTAAGTATATCATGACTCTCTTCATTGTTCTCAGGGTCAAATATCAGAGACTACGGTGTTCTAAGATATGATGAGGAGGATTTGACCGGGGCGGGGGCAAGATGGCGGCTGGGAAGCAGTGACTGGTGTGAGCTCCCCACCAAGTCCCTCCAAAAACCTATAAAAAAATGGCTCTGAACCAATTCTAGAGCTGCAGAACCCACAAAGTGGCAGAGGGAAGCAGGGCTCCAGCCAAGGACAGCCTGGATGGTCTCTGGGTAAGGTCTGTCCCACACGGAGCTCCCAGCCCCCAGCTGAGGGGAGCGGAGCTGAGCCCAGCGCTCACGGCACGAACAGACCAGACGCGGACCTACCAGACCAGGAGAGGAGGGGAGAGTGTCCTGACATCCTGAATTACTGAGCTGTGGCATCCACCAGACCTCTCAACCCACAAAGAGCAAAGACATCACAGAAGGTTAGTGGGAAAAGCTGTGGGACAGGACGGAGTTGCGGTTCGGCCACCGCTCCTGGGGCAGCAGAGGTGGGGCAGCTTTAGAACTAGGGCTGCAGTTGCTTCTGGCCCCAGGCCCACCTGGTGGGAGGAATTAAGTGGCAGATCAGAGCAGGAGTGAAGAGCCTGCTGAAGATTTAAGCCCAGTCCAGACTGGGGATTCTTGGGGAAGGAGGAGTGCTGGTGAGGCAGCGCATACGCCCAAGCATGGAACACAGAACTCTTTAGTCTATAAGCAGCCATACCTCGTTGAAAAACTCAAAGGTTAATTAAGTTGGATGGGAACATGGCCATGTGTTGAAAACACACGCAGCTTCAGTCTCAGACTCTGGAATCCTTCTTTGGTGACAAAAAAACCCAAAACATACAGTCAGATGAAGTTAACAAAGCCATGCAGCCTACAACAAAAACCTCCAAGAAAAACATGAACTGGTCTCAGGCCATGGAAGAACTCAAAAAGGATTTAGAAAAGCAAGTTAGAGAAGTAGAGGAAAAAATTGGGAAGAGAAATGAGAAGGATGAGAGAAAACCATGAAAAACAAGTCAATGACTTGCTAAAAGAGACTCAAAAAAATACTGAAAAGTATACTGAAGAAAACAACACCTTAAAAAATAGACTAACTCAAATGGCAAAAGAGCTCCAAAAAGCCAATGAGGAGAAGAATGCCTTGAAAGGCAGAATTAGCCAAAT
>CM053623.1:139335981-139357171 GCA_028646595.1 Phalanger gymnotis | reverse complement strand
CTGGGGAACAGGGCAACCAGAGTGTACGCCATCTTGGAGTGGGGGGGGGGGAGGAAATGAGGAGAAAATTTGTAACTCAAACACCTGTGAAAATCAATGCTGAAAACCAAACATGTTAAAAATAAATTAAAATTAAAAAAAAATAACAACAAAAAAAAGATATGATGTAGAAAGCTAGGATTCAAATCCAGATCCTCTGACTCCAAGTGTCAAGTCAAGTCAGTAAACATTTATTAAATGGTTACTATATCCAGTCCCTACACTAAGTGCTAAGGATTCAAAGGCAAAAGCAATCCTTGCCCTCAAGAAGCTCAGCGTTTAACTGACAGAAACAATAAGTAAACAACTAAACAGAAACAAGACATCTATAGATCTAGATCTATGAAAAAGAGAGGGGAAGAAAGGGAGAGAGGACAGAAAGGGAGAAAGAATGGGAGAGAAGGAGGAAGAGAGATGAGAAGAGAGGGAAAAGGAGTGGGAGAGGCAGAGGGAGAGGGAGAGGAGAGGATAAATTGGAAATAATCCTGAAGAGAAGGCACTAACATTAAGGTGGACTAGGAAAGGGTTTTTGCATAAGGTAGGTTTTAGCTGAGACTGAAAGAAAGCCAAGGAAGCCAGGAAGCTTTGAACATGGGAAAACAGACAGTAAAAATCCATGGAGACAGAAGATAGAATGTTTTGTGTAGCAACAGAAGGAAGCCAGTAAAAGGATCAGAGCACACTTGCAGGGACATAGGTGAATCAGGAAAGAGCAGTGTAACAAAAACCTATGTAGATGAGAGTATCAAGAAGGGGACAAGGGAAAAGGAATGAGCACATGTATAGCACTTGCTATGTGCCTAGCCAGGCACTGTGCTAAGCATTTTACAAATATTGTAATTTAATTCTCACACCGACCTTCCAAGGGAGGTATTACTATTAACCCTATTTTACAGTTGTGGAAACTGGAGTAAATAGGTTAAGTCACTTGCCCAGGGTCATACAGCTAATAAGTAGTAGAAGCCAAATTTGAACTCAGTTCTTCCTAATTCATGATATAGGTCTCTAGCTGCCTCAGAAGAGGATGTTCATCAGTGTCAAAGGCCACAGAAAAGGTGAAAACTATGAGAAGAAAAATTCAGATATAGAACTCTTTCTACATAACCATGCAGAAGGCTAAGCCTTTATATCATTTCTGTAGGCTATTCATATCTACTATGCTTCTATCAATTACCCTAAGGGAAATCCCCAACTTTAATTCTTCAGAGACTATGACATTAAGAGATCTGCAGATACACATCATCACTAAAATAACACTGATGTTTAAAAGATGGGCCTTTGTTTCACTGAGAAGTTTGCTATCATTAAAAGTACTTCAAAATTTCCCCATTAGAATCCACCATATTCTTTTACTCGTGGAAAACATAAGCACAGTTTACTAAGCCCACATCTGCTATATGTGTGACTCTCCATGACCCCTTTTAGGGGTCTTTTTGGCAAACAGGGTTAAGTGACTTGCCCAAGGTCACACAGCTAGTTAGGGTCTGAGGCCAGATTTGAACTCATCAAGATAAGTCTTCCAGATTCCATTCATATTCTCTTTCATTCTCTCTGTCTCTCATATTCATTCTCTCTCCTCTTCCTATTCCCCCGCCCCCTCCCCTCCACTTTGCATCTGCAGCTCTGCTAGGACTGAGTTACACAGATCAAGATAGCTTTTCCAGGATGAGCTGATCACCTGAAACCTCGATCATACTGCTTAACTCAACACTTTCCCAACTCACTCAGCTTCCTTTCCCCTCTACTTAGAGGGCTGAAAGGTAGAGCACTCAACTCCTCTCAAAGCTTTCCTTTATAGATAGCAGGATCTGGACTTCCAGATCACTCAGTTTTCCATCTGTACCTCTACATGGACTAAACTATACAGAAGATGCCAAGCCATTCAAGGTACCCCTTGGTGCCATTCCCTCCCCCCACCCCACTTTCCTGTTTCCTTCTGTGTATCTTCTTTCCCCATTACATTGTAAACTCCTTAAGGGTAGAGTTGGTTTTGCTTGTTCTTATTTGTATTCCCAGGGCTTGACACAGTGCCTGACACACACAGTAGGTATTTAGTAAATGTTTATTGAATTGAATTACTGTCTTCTGGACAAGACGATTCCCCTACTTGGTTTTTCCTGTTACGGAATGTCATGCTGAATTATGTTAAATGATTACTGATTTCACTTAGGAAGCTCTATAATATTCTAGATCTTGGCTGAATCATTATGATGATTCATATCTGGAGGACCTCAAAGTTTCCGAAGAGTCCCTCTTTCCTTTGATCTCTGTGTTGGACATCCTTCATTATAGGCACAAAGCTTATTTGAGTGTCTGTCTCTCTCAGAAGTTCTCAAAGTGGGTGACAAATTGACTGACTTTGATAGACTTAGTTTTCTCAGCAATGGAAGCACATAAGACAGCTCCAAAAGAATCATGACGGAAAATGCTATCCACGTCCAGAGACAGAACTTTGGATTCTGAATGCAGATGGAAATGTACTATTAGCTATCCTTTTCTTGTGTTATTTTGTTTTGTTTTTTCTTTCTCATGGTTCTTCCCATCAGTTCTAATTCTTCTGTACAACAGGACTAATGTGAAAATATGTTTAATAGGAATGTAAAAGTAGGGCCTGTATCAGATAGCATGCAGTCTTGGGGAGGGGGGAGAAATAGAGGGAGAAAATTTAAAACTCAAGGGGGCAGAGCCAAGATGGCGGCTGGAAAGCAGGAACTTGCATGAGCTCCCCACCCAGGTCCCTCCAAACACCTATAAAAAATGGCTCTGAACAAATTCCAGAACTGCAGAACCCACAAAATAGCAGAGGGAAACAGGGCTCCAGCCCAGGACAGCCTGGATGGTCGCTGGGTAAGGTCCATCACACATATTGCTGGGAGCAAAGTGGACTGCACCCAGAACAACCAGACCAGGAGCTGGGCGAAACAAGCCCTAGCACCCTGAATCAATGAACTGTGGCAGCTACCAGACTTCTCAACCCACAAACACCAAATTCAACAAACAAGGTTAGTGGGAAAAGCTGCAGGGGACAGAGTGAAAGGAGTTCCCAGTTTGGCCACACACACCCCCCCCCCCCCGCCAGGGGCAGTACAGGTGGTGCAGCCACAGAACTACAGCTGCAGTTACTTCTGGCCCCAGGCTGACCTGGTGGGAGGAATTAAATGGTGGATCTGAACAGGAATGCAGAGCCTGCTTCAGATCTGAGTCACATCAGGGGTTGGTGGTTCTTGGGGGAGGAGGAGCACTGGCGTGGAAGAGCTTGCTGTAAGAAATAGCTCTGAAAACTACAATGCATCCCCTCAAGCTTGGAACAAAGCACTCTCTAGTCTACAAGCAGTCACACCCCGCTGAAAAACTCAAGGGTCAAGTAGTTGGCTGGGAACATGGCCAGGCAGCAAAAATGAACTCAGATTGAGACTCAGACTTTGGAATCATTCTTTGGTGACAATGAAGACCAAAACATACAGCCTGAAGTAGTCAACAAAGTCAAAGAGCCTACATCAAAAGCCTCCAAGAAAAACATGAACTGGTCTCAGGCCATGCAAAAGCTCAAAAAGGATTTGGAAGAGCAAGCTAGAGAAGTAGAGAAAAAATTGAGAAGAGATGAGAATGATGCAAGAAAACCATGAAAAACGAGTCAATGACTTGCTAAAGGAAACCCCCCCAAAATAGTGAAGAAAACACCACCTTAAAAAATAGACTAACTCAAATGGCAAAAGAGCTCCAAAAAGCCAATGAGGAGAAGAATGCCTTGAAAGGAAGAATTAGCCAAATGGAAAAGGAAGTCCAAAAGACCACTGAAGAAAATACTACCTTAAAAATTAAACTGGAGCAAGTGGAAGCTAGTGACTTGATGAGAAATCAAGATATTATAAAACAGAACCAAAGGAATGAAAAAAATGGAAGACAATGTGAAATATCTCCTTGGAAAAACCACTGACCTGGAAAATAGATCCAGGAGAGAGAATTTAAAAATTATTGGACTACCTGAAAGCCATGATCAAAAAAAGAACCTAGATATCATATTTCAAGAAATTATCAAGGAGAACTGCTCTGATATTCTAGAACCAGAGGGTAAAATACAAATTGAAAGAATCCACAGATCGCCTTCTTACAAAGATCCTCAAAAGAAAACTCCTAGGAATATTGTTGCCAAATTCCAGAGCTCCCAGATCAAGGAGAAAATACTGCAAGCAGCCAGAAAGAAACAATTTGAATAACATAAAGTTAGACTGCATAAATACAGAGACAAGAATGCAAAGACTTTACAAAGCCAGAGCAGAGGAGATGGATATGGAAAGCAGGGAAGAATGGAATGACTGGACATGATGATGGTGAAAAATATATTTAGGAAGATAGAGGGAGAGAGAAAGATAGAAAGGTAAGAAGCTATGGTCGGTGAACAGAATTTCAGAGTTCTGGATGACGGAAAGCGAACAGTTGTGAGTCATGATGAGATGAAGGGTACCACCTCTGTTTTTGGATGAAGCTGAGTGAAGGTATGTACAAAATCACAGAAAACTCAATAGGTTTGAACTATGGAACTGACTGCCTAAGAGATTCTGAGGAGGCATCAACATATGTCCCCAAGGATGAGAGAATGGAATGGAAAAGAAGAATGAGTCAATAAATCAATTAATAAGCATTTATTAATGTCTATCATGTACCAGAATCATGCTAAATGTTGGTGACACAAAAACGAGTAACCTTAAAATAAGTAAGTCATTTAACCTTTCTGAACCTCAATTTCCCCATTTGTAAAATGAGGACAACTACTTAGCCTATAGTACAGGATTGCTATAAGGATGAAAAAGAAATTAGGTTCTTAAAATACTTTAATTCCTATACATATAACATTCTTTGGTGGATCTGTAGCTATCTTTGAGGATGCAGATCATAACCCTTCCATACTTTTTATATAATAAATGTTGAACATAGAACATAATCACCTTATGTATGGATGGATATAGATATACTGGAATATTTAAAATGCAGATAGAAGTGAATTTCTACTCTTTCAAGTAGTACTAGCATAATTTATTTTTGCAACAAGAATTCTGATGCAAAGCCCATGTAAGAAAGTCCAGACCATATGTTTTCAGTCAGAAGTCAATGAACATAGCTGAAATAGTGATGAAAAAGCATACAATCTAAAAAAGAATATTACTATATTGATAATAGACAATATTAATTATAGTCTAACCACTAGCAAAACTTCCCTGGAGGGCCCAAACAATCACTATTATCAGAAATGATATTTGGTAAAAGTGTGAATGATCAGTTTTTTCAACTAGAAAGTCTTCTTCCCATCCTTTGCTAATATTAGAATTATTTTGTAATTGGGCTATGAGGAAAAAAATATACTGCCCATTATGAAGAACTCAAGCTAAAAATAAAGAATAAAAATGCTAAGATTTCCAGAACCCATAAGGACTATAACCTGAGTGAACTATACATAATCCCTTCCTTTTGTATCTGAAATTAAGACAAATCTCATAAGGAGATCCTGAAGCAACTGTGAATAATGTAGACCTGGCTGATTCAGTCAGGTGACATTCTATAAACAACATTTCAATTCAACCAAATTCAACTGAATCAGCATTTACTGACATACTATCTGTCCAGCTGCTATACTAGGGGCTGGAGAACAAAGAAAAAAAAAATCCAAGCACTTAATGCCTTAAATCTCAGCTTCTTAATGGCAGAAATTAAAATGCCGTTTATCAGACAAGAGACCATCAACTACACTAAAATACATGGCAATCTGGCCACTTCTCAAAAATTCTATAATTGACTCTCTGTAGACTGAGCTAACTGCAAGACTGACAGAACCCTGCTGTCTTGCCATAGAATTTCAGATCAGCATATAGATTTAAACAAAACACATTCACTGCAGTTGTAGTAACTCTTGTACTCCCAAAAGACTAAGCAGAATTATAATTCACATTAATGCTTAATAATTAATAATATTCAAAATCATCTTCTGCAGTACTAATAATCAAGAACTATTAATCACTCCTAGGGTCCATCTGGCACATGTACAAGAATATCCTGAATATCTTAAAGACTCATTCTGCCACTAAACCAAATTAGTTCTCATGGCGTTTGATCTTCATAGAAGATTTAGTAGGAATTGAAACCAAGAGCATTCTCAAAATAGGATCCAAGCTCAGGAACTTATTTCTCAACTGCAGAAAATGTATGGAATTGTTAACTGTTGATTGCTCAACCCAGGCCTTCTCATAATTAAAAAGAACAGTGTTTGATATAAAGAAAGGATTGTTAACTATAAAAGACGAATGTTATTTCTGCTAAATTAAAGCAGGAAAGTGCACCTTGAAATTTAAAGGCCACCAACATAACAACAATCAGCCTCGACAAGTTCAAAATAACCTGAATATATCACCTTATAAACTGTTGACAAGATACAACTGGGAGCTATGAAAAGAAGATTTATCACCTTTGAGGAAGTATCTTTACAATAAGAGTTTGTTCAAAGCAAAGCTCACCGGGTATATGAGCTTTAGGAACGAAGAGCTTAAATTCCAGTTTGGGTGATTACATTTCCATCTCTGTATGAAAGAAGTGGGATAACACAATTTAACAAATTAAATATTTAGCATTATAGAATTAGAGGGAGCTAAGTGATGCAGCTGATGGAATGCTGAACCTGAAGCGAAGAAGAGGCAAGTTGGATTCTGGCCTCAGACACATACCAGCTCTCTGTGACCCTTGTTAATCAGCACAATGGTAATGATAATAACAGTACCTGCTTTTCAGGTTGTTGTGAGGATAAAATAAGTTATTTGTAAATAGCTTTACAAACCCTAAAGTGCTATATAGATGCTTGCCATTATTAATTATAGATGTAGAACAGGAAGGGACTTCAAAGGCCATCTAGTTTAATCCCTTCATTTCATAGGTGAAGAGACAAAAGCCTAAAAAGTTAAATGACATGCCCAATGTCACACAGATAATGTCAGGGGTAAGAATTAAACTAGATCCTAACACCAGATACAGGACTCTTTTCACTGTACCATTAAGGTTTTATTATGCATTCAAACTGCTTGATATTTTATTTCTAAATTTTAAAATATGCAAATTTATTTCAATGAGTACCCTAATGAGTACAAGCATTCAGATATATAAAGAGCATAAGAAAAACAAAGTGCAATAAAAAATAAAAGATTGTAAATGATTGTACTTGACTACACACCTTCCTTTTATATTGCTAATCCAATCCAAGTCATGTATGTATTAACATTAATATCATATTAACCCTCATTTGTCCTAGTTTTCTAACTACATAGTAAAGGTAATGTGTTCTTTTGGTGCTATTTTCTTCACTTTTTATCACTTCATAAAACCTTTACTGTATTTCCTTAAATTCATTTTATGACACAATAATGCTCCATTCAATTAGCATGACATGATTGCTTAGCTCTTCTCCAATCATTAGACACTTGTTTTTTCCAACATTTTTTGTTTTGATAAATGGCAGTGTCTCTCCTTTGGTTCAAGAGTTCTTGGACTTTTTCATTCCTCTGTCAGTCTGGCCAAGTCTGGGGCCTTGCTCAGGATCATATGGTTAAATGCACTCAGGATCACAAAGGAAACCAAGTATATTGAAATACAGCTATAAAAATGTTTTTTAAAGTTCATGGATCCCAGGTTAAGGACCACTGCTTTAGTCAGTCTTACCCAGACTCAAACCCACACAACTCTAGGGACAATTCTGATAAAGACAAAGTGATATTTATTCAGACACACATACAACTTTAGACAAAATCTGAATCCTTGCCTTTACCAAATGATTCTCATCCCAAAACACAGCAAGTCCATTTCCTAGATTAGTTTAATTAATTACCTCTAATGCTTTTTGGGAGGTTAGACCTTCCAATTCCTCCCACGTTTGCCAAAAGGGTGCACTGTTTTAGGATTACCCTTAAGGTAACTCTGTACCTACTCTACCCTCTTTCTCTCCCTTGTTTCTCAACAGTTCTGCTACATGCAATGAAAATTTTCTCTTTTCCCTTGTTTTCGTTGTATTTTATTCATTTTTCTAAAAGAATCAAAGAAGTTATTCTGGGTAAAGAAGACTGAAGTTGTAACCCAAAAGAATAGTTCTTTCCTCCCTTGTCTTTCAGCAAGCAAAGTTTTTGATAGAAGAGAAGAGGAATTAAGGTCAAAGAACAACTCTAGCCCCATTTGGTGATAACAGAGTGTTACAATATAAGGCCCTTCAATTTGTGAATGATGAGCTAGAGAACTATTTCTAGGATTTTCCATATGGATTTTGTGGTATTTTTCAGATAAGGTAGAGTACTATGGAACAACAGGAAGTGATGGGAGAAAGTTGTAATACCTTCATGTCTGAAGTAAGTCTTCTCAAATGAGGATGTGAAAATGTCAATGTCCTAGGTATACAAAGAAGGCAAATGTTGTCTTTTCCCTTAGAATATAAGCTCTTAGAGAGCAGGAGTCATTTCACTTCTGTCTTTGAACCCAGTCCATAGCACAATGCTCAGCATGAGACAGAACTTAATAGATTTTTGCTAATTGATAGGTCCCTGACATGGCTAGATAGTAAAATAATAACATTTAAATAGTAGTTACTGTGTGCCAGGCGCTGTGCTGAGCAACTTACAATTATCTCATTTGATCCTTACAATAAACCTTGATAGGTAGGTGCTATTATTATTGCCCCCCCTTTTTTGTTTTACAATTGAGGAAACCAAGGCAGAAGTTAATGATTTGCTCAGCGTTACAGTTTGTAAGTGTCTAGGGTCAAATCTGAACTCAAGTCTTCCTGAGTCCAGATCTGGTGCTTTATCCACTGCATCACTTAGGTGCCTCTACAAGGTCACACTCCCAAGATACATTTGGGAGTACCTTAATCTTTAGGCAAGAGTATCTCCAAGAGAGGCAGAAATTTCCACTGACACAAGGCTACTGCCAATCATGGCTAAATACTCCTTCCTCCTGCTAAGTAGGAAGCTATACTGAACACAGATAGGAAATCCAAGGAATCAAAATCCACACGATCTTGGCAGAAATGTGGCCACTTATTGTCTTACCACTGCAAAATGACAGGTTGAGAAATTAAACCACCGAAACATGGAATATGAGAGCTGAATGGGACCTCAGATAGTTTCCAATCCAAACCTTTAATTTTATAGATATGAAAACAAAGGCCGATTGGAGTAAAATTACTTGCTCAACTTTAGACAGCAAGTATATTCTCACCAAATATTTACCAAACAACATCACATTCATGACATGCAGTACCAAGCCTGTTGTTTATAATTAAGTTTTGCATTAATCATTTTAAAGAGTATGTATATTGGTAGATTATAAGGCACTGGGAAAAACAAAATTGTTTCACCATCAGAAAAATATTAGGGATGCTCATTCTATAGAAGAAATTCATACCCTATTTCCCTTACTGTCTCAGAATAATAGACCAATCACACAGTCATACCACTATTTACCTAAGCAATCCTATTAGAATTGATTTATTAGAACTGAATCTGTCTTGTATTTATTTTCATATCGTAGTCAGAATGAGACATACTTACAACTCATGAAGACATTTTTACCAGTTTTAATCAATGAACTAGCTAGTAGACTAAGGCTTCTTAAACTTTCCACTCTCTACCCCTTTTTGGCAGCATTCAATGGACTTGCATGGCCTGAGGGCACAGGCAGTACAAAGTACACATGCTATGTTCAGAATCAGGGCAGCAATGAAATTGTTCGATGCAACACCCGCAAGCAGTGCCAGAAAGACCTCAGATTCATTACTTGTTAGATTTTTAATTAATTTTTGGTCATGTAGTCAGAAGTCTTTTGCCGTTGCCAAATTTTTCATAATCCCACGTGGGGGGGGGGGGCGGGTCATTATACATAGTTTAAAAGGCACTCAGCTAGACCACTGTCCTTGCTCCATAATGGAGTAGAATCACTGAGGTTCTAAATTTACTGAGGAATGAAAAAAAATTCCCCCTTCCCCTCTTTATTTTAAGCTATACAATTTGCCCAACCCAGATTGTCAAAAAAAACTGCTATGAATTTTAAGATAATTGGAAATGATACACTGTGCTTTACTCATTTATAGAATAATAAACCTCACACAAATACAAATAAATATAAATACATGTTATTTTAAGACAACTATTTTAGGGGTATATGTATTTAGACTCAAACAAGAATTCCTTTAAATGTGCCTTATCGTACATTCATATCTAAGTTACCAATCATTCCCAATTTAACTTTTTCTTCTAGGGCACTGAAAGAACTTTGTTTTGTAACTCCTTGTTTTCATCTGGAGATCAGAAACTCAAATTGCTTGGTAAATGCATTGGAATGCCAAAGGGAATTAAATTTAATTGCTGACATCCTGATAAGATCATACCAACCACCATAAGTCATATGAAAAATGTGTTTTTCCCTTATTTTTAATATAAATGATCCAAAGCATCTATTACTAAATTATGTCTGGAATGTGTACAGACAAACATGGAAGCTCTGCCTTTCCTAAAACCACATTTTCAGTAGATTTTAAAAGCCCAAATTGTTTTTTGAATTTAATTGTTTAAAACTGGAACACAATTTTACTTAATTATGATAGAATTTTCTTTTCAATTTTAGCGTATTTTTTCTTTTATTTTTATTTGCTTTAGTTTAGGGGTCTAGTCCTAACACTGCTACTTATTAGTCAGATGACTAGGAAAATAATTTAAACCATGAGAGTTCTGAAACATCCTCCTTCTTGAAAGAGAAGACAGAAGTAAAACAGGAATTAAATAATAATAATTCACATTTGTATAGCACTTTAAAGTTGGTAGGCAACAGCCCAGGAGGCAGAGAGTGCAGATATTATTAATCACCACTTTCCAAATAAGAAAAATGCAGCATAAAGTTAAAGATTAGGTAATCACAGCCGAAAAAGGTTTCCCCAGTCCAAAGGCAGACAGAGTTCCTTTCACTTCACCTCTAAACTGTTAACATAAAATCAGCTGTCCAAGGAGTGGGCAGGTACATTTATTCCTTAGTTTTCATCTTTCTATAAACAAAGTTTTTAAAGACTTATTTGTTGTTCTGAGTATCACTCATAAACTTAAATTTATTCTGGCTTTAGCCTTCTGAGTGGTTAATTATTTTCACTGCATGCTTCTTCAAATTCATTCTTAATTTCATGCCCCTATTTTTCATCTTTTATACATTACTTTTTACAATCATAACTTCCACAGACCTCTTTGTGAAATTATAACAAATAAGTGGGTTTTTTTAAAAAAATTTTCCTCTTTTCTCATTCATCAGGATCATTTGTAATTGTGTTGTCAGAATATTTTTTTTAAGATTTTCCTAGTCCTCTTCAAGGATCTTCCCTCTTAGAATTTCATACCCGTGTTTTCTCCAAGTTTTGTAAATCACCTTTCCTAGCATTGAGCAAGCATGTCAGACTATACCCACCATTCCTTTCTTTGGCTATTATAAACTATTAAGGTTTACTTCCTTCTATTTGACCAACCAATTTTTCTTTAGCAGAACTAAGTCCATTAGCAGCAGTTCTCCTCACACATTCTTCACTTTTGAAAAGATGATGACTCAACATCCAATTAAACATTGAGTGTTGTTATGAAGTTGAAAAAAGATAGCTGATTAAAATATCTAGGTATATCAGCATTATTTGTAAATATAAAGAACTAGAAGCAATCTAAATGTTTAATATTTGGTGAATGACTAAAAAGCTTTGGCCTATCAATGTAATGGCAACTAAGTGGCACAGTAGAAAAAGACCCCAGCCTAGAGGCAGGAATACTTGAGTTCAAATCTGGCCTCAGACACTAGCTGTGTGACCTCTGGGCAAGTCACCCAACCTCTGACTCAGTTTCCTCATCTGTAAAAAGGGGATAATTACAGAACCCAACTCCCAGGCTTGTTGTGAGGATCAAATGAGATGTTTGCAAAGTGCTTAGCAAAATGACTAGCACAGGGTGGGGAACCTGGACCCTTGAAGCCACATGTGCCATTCTAGTTCCCTGGGTACAGCCTTTTGACTGAGTCCAAGTTTTACAGAACTAATTCTTTTATTAAGGGGATTTGTTCTATGAAGTTTGGATTCAGGCAAAGTACCACACTTGAGGACCTAGAGGGCCACATGTGGCCTCAAGACCATAGAAGTTGCCCACCCCTGGCCTAGCACATAGCAAATGCAATATAAATGTTAGTCATTAAGTACCACATCAAATGTATCAGATTGGCCAACATGACAAAACAGGAATGTAATAAATGTCAGAGAAGATGTGGGAAAATTGGAACACCAATGCATTGTTGGTAGAGTTGTGAACTGATCCAATCATTCTGGAGAGAAATTTGGAACTATGCCCAAGGGGCTATAAAACTGCATATCCTTTGACTTAGCAATAGTACTTCTAAGGTTTGTATCCCAAAGAGATCATAAAAATGGGAAAAGGACCACACATACAAAAATACTTATAGCAGCTCTTTTTGTGGTGGCAAAGAACTAGAAACTGAGGGGATGTCCATCAATTGGGGAATGGTTGAACAAGTTGTAGTATATGAATGTAATGAAATGAGAAATGATTAGCCGATGGACTTCAGAAAAACCTGGATTTATATGAACTGATGCTGAGTGAAGTGAGCAGAACGAACCAAGAAAACATTGTACACAGTAACAGCAACATCGTGCAATGACCAACTTAGATGGAATTAACTCTTCTCAGCAATATAAGGACCTAAGATAATTCCAAAAGGTTCTTGATGAAAATGCCATCCACATCCAGAAAAAGAACTACGGAGTCTGAATGTAAATCGAAGCATGCTATTTTCTCTCTTTTCTTGTTACTTCTTTCCTGTGGTTTTTTCCCTTTGGTTCTAATTCTTCTTTACAACATAACTAATGTGGAAATAGGTTTAATATGATTATACATGTATAGCCTGCACGCTGTCTTGGGGAAGGGGAAGAAGAGGGAGGGGGAGATAATTTACTCAAACTCAAAATCTTAAAGAAGTGAATGATGAAGGCTAAAAAACAAATAAAGAAAATTATAAAAAAGAAAATCGTTTAAAAGATAAAAAATAAATTTTAAGTTATTATCATTACTATATTGTGGGGAAATAATGGTCAAGATTTAATGATGGATGGTATAAAATGTAGGGTGTATTAGAAAGACAGGAACTAAAATTTCTAATACAATGTCAAAAATTATAAACATGAACATAAAGAAACTTTTTAAAATGGCTGTAAATGAAATAATGCAAGGTGGAAAAAGCAAATGAGAAGGACAATTAAACAATAACTGTGGTTATATGAAAGGAAAACTGGTTATACGATACCAAGAAAGAAAGAGAATAAAAAGGAAATACCTAAAGAGGTATTATGGCTATATCATAGAAATTAATTTTAAGTATAATTACTTTTAAACAATTTTTAGGGACAACAAAATCAAGTAAAGAGAAATGCATAATTAGAAGTCATTTTCAATTCACCAGAAAACTGGAAAATTAGTATAGCCAGTCAACAAGCAGTTGTGCCAAGAACTGTGCTAAGCTCTAAGGATACAAATAAAAGCAAAAATATGTTCTTTGCTTTTAAGGAATTCATATTCTAAGGGGGGAGACTAAGCAAATAACTATGTAGGTACAAGATACACTGTATAAATGTACTTTCTGACATGTCTAGAAGCTTAACAAGGTGCAAAAGAAGGGCCCTTTCCAAATACACTGTATTTTAGTAAAAATAACAATAAAGTACTCATTAACAGTATAGTTACAAGCCAAATAATAATGTAACATTTGCAATCATAGGTGGAGCACTGGATAGAATACCAGGCCTGGAGTTAGAAAGACTCCTCTGAGTTAAAATCTGGCCTCAGACACTTACTAGTTGTGTGACTCTGAGCAAGTCATTTAACCCTGTTTGCCTCAGTTTCTTCATCTGTAATATGAACTGGAGAAGGAAATGGCAAACCATGCCAAGAAAACCCCAAAAGGGGTCATAAAGAGTCGAACATGACTGAAAAATGACTGAGCAACAAATTAAGTGCTTACCATATATCAGGCACTGTGCTAAGTGCTGGGGACACAAGTATGAAAAAAAGAAAGGCAGCTCCTGCCCTACAGTCTTCAGGAGGAGAACAACACAATAAGCAGCTGAAAACTGGGAGGAGTAAGAAGAGACACCTGAGGCAACTGACTTGAGGCCAGTTAGAGAAGCTACAGAAGTGACGAAGTAATTCAGCCAGGAAATGAGATGTCTGAGCTGAGCTCTCTCCTTAAATGGAGGTTTGAGAGTTTTTGCAGCCCCACTTTCCAATCAGAAACAGAAAGTCCTGAGGAGGTACCCAAGGCTGAAAAAATCTTCAAAGATAGTGCTATTTTTTCAAATCACCTTGAAACTCACTTTTTATATTAGAGACTTAGAGAAGGTATATGCTACATTTCTACTGAATGAATTAAACACAATGTATATTTTTCTTTATCATATAGGTAAATATTATCCATTAAATCACATATGTGGCATAAAAAAATCAGTCTATTTAAAATACAAATAAGGATAAATACCTCATTAATCTTATCATCAACAGATACTGATCCATTCCACGTAAATTAAGTTTCCAAATAACTGAAACTTATTCCTTTAAACATCAAAACTTTCTTTTGATTTTAATCTATTCTGAATAGAAATTACTTTTAAGTAGATTACACATTAAAATACAGACCAATGAAGATATCATGGTACAGTATAATTTGCCCCCATACTAAGTGACAAGTTTACAGTATTTTTTGAATTCCTGGATATACTTAAAGATTTTCTATCTTCTCCTTTACTGACAAAAAAATGACGGTTCTCGGCACCATCACTATTACTAGCATCGAGCAACTGACACTTTACAGGTAACTGACCAGAGCACAAGTGAGGGGTTCCTAGAATACTTGTAGTCAATTTTATATTATGTACGCTTTTATTTATAGTTAAGAAAACACGATTTAGGCTTACATAATAAATCTAAAAAAATAGCTAAAAATCTGTTAAGACAAACTCTAACGACCAAGTCTTTTGTTATACCAGTCTTGTATTTAATCAAATATAACCTAAAAAAATGAAACGAATAGTTTCTTAACACTAAATCTGTATCTTTTTTTAAATGAAAAGTTGGATATTACTTTAAGTTTAATCCAATAATCACGAAAAGTTTGATGTTTTATAGTGGAAAGAGCTTTATAAACTGGAATTGAGACACATACAAGTTCAAATCTCATTTTAGACACTTACTAGCTATGTGACCACAGGCAAGTAAAACTGTGAACTGCAGTTTCCACATCTATATAAAGGGAATAGTAATATTTATAGTACCTGTCTCACAGGATTTTTGTGAGGATCAAATGAAATTGTATATTTAAAGTGTTCTGCAAATCTTTAACAACATACAAACACCAACTAATGTAGCATGCTTTCAGAAAGGGTAGATTTTAAGCATGTAGGCCATGGAGTTCTATTAAGTTAAAGTTTATAAGTACTATGTCTTCAGTCAAGTCTATATATAGTAACATTATTTACAAATATAAATAATGGAAACAACCTAAATATTCAATGTACAAAGCTATCCTAGGGAGAAGCTTTGAATGTGCATATATATAGACATGGCACACAAGTATCAATTGAGACAAAACAAAGATAATATTCAATAATATAAGACTAACTACAATGGTTCTATTCATTAGGAAAAAATAAAACCAGAAAAGGAAAAAAACAGAATAAAAGGCTTTTGAATACAAGTCAAATGCAACAAGTAAGACTAGATAGTTTTTCATTCTTAAATTTATACCTCAAAAACACAAAAAGGATTCTACCAAGACCATTAAGAATGTACATATGACAACCACTTAAAAATGTAGAAACATTTCCATTTTGCCTTGAGTTTAGTTTCTTGTGTATAGTCTTATTTTTTTCCTAAGAAAATGAACATAATGAGGTACATTTTCTAAAAAGAATACCTCAAAACATTGTGAAAGGATATTTAAATTCTAAAAATTCTCAAGTAAGAGGTGGCACATGGTTCTAAGCAAGATGCTGTACAGGATGTTATAGTTTTTGTAGCTATGACTTTGGTAACATGATGTTAACTACATTACAGCAGAAATACAACTAGTTTCTTTAAACACGTCATACAAATAGGTAACATTCAGATGAGTGTTTCTTAATTTTACCTAATGATATATCAAATTGCTGCCTTCCAGGGAATACTCACTCATCTCAATGACCAATTACAGTATCAACAATATCACAGTCCCAGTCCCTCAAATTCAAATTCTTGGAGTCATTTTTAATTCCTTTCTTTCTTCTAAATCTGACACCTTATACTAGGGGTGGGCAACCTGTAGACCCTAGGCCCAAGGATTTGTTCTGTGAAGTTTGGGTTCAGTCACAGGGCTGCACTTGAGGACCTAGAGGGCCACATGTGGCCTCAAGACCACAGGTTCCCCACACCTGCCTTATACCATTTATCACTACATTGTTATCACTTTCCCTCCACCCCCTGTAACTTTTGTTTTCTCCATTTCTAAAGGTATTTTCCTGGATAAGAAACTCATCATTTCACCCTTAGGTTATTGCAACAGCGCTTTAACCTATCTAATAATACTTAATTGCTAATAACAATTTTTCAAAACAATATTTTTTCCCTGAGACACTTTTGGCCTAATGTTCTATTTTGGTTCCCATTACCTTAATGGTAGAAAATCTAAGCCTCTCATCTTAGCCTTCATGGGACTTCATTAACTGACATTCTACCATTACCTGTTTCACCCAGTATCTCACCAACTTCATCCTCTTTAATCCCCAGTAATGACTCTCTAAACCACAACTTGCTTAATTCCTTCCTGGCTACATACAAGTCTTTCTACCTAGGAAGAAATCTGAAATCTTCATTCCTCCCTCAACCCACTCCAAACCAAAAAGCCTGGCATAAAACCCACATCAACACTTATGAATACAATTTGCCAATGTTTTTCAATAATACTGTTCCACCACATATTTGCAGAGGTGGAAAGGGCACAGATGTGAGACATTACTTATGTTTTCAGACTTTTTAGATATACTGATCTGTTTTATTGGTTCTTTTTCCTATTTCCTTAAAAATATCATTTTTTCCCTACAGGACGGATCTCTAAGAAGCAGAAGGAGAGGGACATTTGGAAAAATTCTCGCAAGAAACAAAAGATATCAATAAAATTTTATTTAAAAAAAACTATCACCAGAGGAATACAAAGAATTACCTACACGTTAAGGGAGAAAGTAGTAGCAAAGGCAGGGAAAGGGATCAAGAAAGTGCAAATAATAATTATTATTATAACTTGTACCATATGACATTTACAAACCAATTCTCTCACAACAACCTTACAAGGCAAGTCTTAACAGGACTACAAAAGCTCTTCCACCACCAAACATGGTATAGAAGTTTTAGAAGCAGGTATTTAACACCTTAATTCCAAAAATTTTCAATCCAACTTTTTAAAAGGGGTGGGGAAGGAAAAGAAAAAATCATAGTAACTGAGAATTAAGTCAATGGAAAAGTGGGCTTCACATTAAAGTAACACATTAATGGGCCAAATTAGCTAAAACACATTTATTCTGTAAAACCAGGGACACCTGTATCCATCACAGCAGAAGATCTTACAGGATTTTGAAAGGTTCTCATCTTAATTCTTTTCACCTCGTATTATAAAATATATATGAATAAAAACCTTATTGCTAACAACAAACAGATGTAGCCTTAAGTTCATTTATAGTCAAGTAGACAATAAAAATTGTTAATCAAATAGAGGATTTATTTCAGGGTATCTCCAGAGTATAAAAGTAAAAAGTCATACCACTTTATTAACTTAGCATCATTTAATCACTTCATGTTCCCTATCTCCACTTAATCCATTATTCCAATGTCAAAAGGTACAATGAGGTGGACCCATTGTAACATCTATAAGGGGTAACTAGTTGGGATAAACACAATGATCATCCAATATTAAAAGAACTATACAAGAAATAAAAACTATACAAGGTTTTATTAGGGGTTAACCATAGATCTACAAAAGCCATCCACAAATAAAATGTAGTAATAGAAAAATGTGAACTTCCTTGAGTTTGTTTATTCCCAGAACAGATAAGAGTAGGGGAGATAAGACATAAGGAAACATTGACAAAAGAATGATCCTGAATGAGAATTTGTAAATTGCATTACCTATCATTACTACTAATATTACATGGTAGCATTCAAAGCCTATCAGTGGATGTGAAGGAAAAAGAGAGCAATAACCTCATCCATATTGTGAACATGTAGGCATTCTCTTCTGAATCAAGGTAAAGCCAAAATATGCCAAAACATGTGCTATTTGTTTCTCTCAGACTCACTATCTATCGAAAACATCTAACTGTAAAAATATCCAGGATATTCGCAATTTCTGACAAACTGACCCATCTTATGGTGTCCTATTCTACTTGTTTCATTTTGAGATGCATTTCAATATAAACTGTTGTAAGCAATTTAAGAATTTCTTCTTCTCTTCTAATTTATAGACACACCTATTTCAACTCACAGTATGACAGATGCTCAAAAAATCTATCCTCTACATAACAAATTCAACAAAGTTTGTATTGTTAAAAAGCATCATTTCAAGACTGGTTGACAACATATGGTCTAAGACATTACTGGCAGGGAATTTGTTTATTTAATTACTTATTACATGGGTAATACTAATTAAACCACTCAAGAAGTTTTACACTTGACATCTGCCTAAAACTTCAAAGTCACTATAAAAGATTAACATCTTTAATTTAGTATGGATTTTGACTAGAGATATAATTAATTCTGTGCATGTTTTCCTTCCCAGTTAGAATATAAACTCTTAAAGAGAGACAGTCTGGACTTTCTGTTTGTTTCTATTTGTGTCCTCATTGTTTACACAATGCCTGGCACACAGTAAGCATTTAATAAATGCTTGTTGACTTGACTTTCAACTTGTGCTTTTAAGTATTTAAAAAAAAAAAACTAAGTGAAATCTCAACACTTACCTCAACTCCTTTTCTTTGGACTGATATATTTTGTTTTGCCAGTCACTTCCCAAAAATACCTCTCTTCCATCCAACCACCATAATATTAACATTTTTATAAGTCAAAAACAGCTAAGCAAAACTGTTTATAAAGCACTTTTAATTGACAGCCTACCAACATTCAAATCTCATGAAACAAACTGGTCATTGTGTCACATACCTGAATCACTGTCTTTTAGTGCTGTTTTCATTTACATCATTGTAGTCATTGTGTGTATCATTCTTTTAGTTGTTTTTTTTTTTCCCTCTGTATCAGACTACATAAATTCTCCAATGTTTCTCAGAATTCTTCATATCTGGAATTCCTTATAACATAATAATTTTCTTTTATATTCATATGCCATAATTTGTTCCACCATTAACCTCCTGATGAGCATATAAATTTATTTACAACTTTCTGCTACAAAAATATTGCTGTTGTGAATACTTTGGTACACCCTGGGATCTTGAGTTCTATCAATCACATCTCCCCAGAGTATGAACATAGTAGTGGGACCACTATATCAAAGAATATGGAGAGTTTAGTAACTTTTATTGCATAAGTATAAACTGCCTTCCTTAACAACTGGACCAACTCACAACTTCACCAACAATATGAGTGTGCCTGTTTTCATACAGTTCTAAGAATATTATTTCTATTGTTACTAATTTTTCCCCAAGTTGATGGATATTAGTTGATATACAGGTGATGTTTTAATTTTCAATTCTTTTATCATTAGATTTGTAACTTACTGAACTGAATTCAATTAAAATGACAGCGCTTCACAACTATATTACATTAGTATGTGTATTATGGCAGGTAGGTGGTACAACGGATAGAACACCAGGCCTAGAATCAGGAAAACCTGAGTTCAAATCCAGCACTTACTGTGTGACCTTGGGCAAGTCACTTAACCCTGTTTGCCCCAGTTCCTCATCTGTAAAATGAGCTGCAGATGGTAATGGCTAACCATTCCAGTATCTTTACCAAGAAAACCCCAAATTGGGGTCATGAAGAGTTGAACATGACTGAAATGACTGAACAACATTTTTCTTCAGTTTGCTTTTGCACCTCTTTTTCTAAATAGCCAATTCTTCTTATTAAGGAATTATTTTCATCAGTGAATTTTTGCACCTCTTCTTTTGTTTGGCAAATTCCGTTTTTTGAAGTGTTGTTTTTTTCAGTAACTTTTTGTGCCTCTTTTATGCCACTTTTACACTGTCTTTTCATAATTTTCTTCCTTTGCTTTCATTTCTTTATCTAATATTTCCTCTACCACTCTGATTTTAAAAATCATTTTTTTTTAGCTTTTCTGGGAATTCTTGTTGGGCTTTGTGTCTAATTCACATTTTTCTTTGAGGTTTTGCTTGTAGCTGTTTTGAATTTATTGCTTTCTTTGGCATTTATGTCTTGATGTTCCCTTCTCACCACAGTAATTTTTTATGCAGAAGTTCTTTTTTTATTATTTGCTCATTTTTTCCACCCTATTTCTTGATTTGGAATTTTATGTTAATGTTGGGTTCTTTTCTTGGCAAGCGGTGGGGAAAGAGGCTGAGTCCCAAGTTTTGGGCTTTTTGAGAGCTAGTTCTGGGGTTATGGAAGTTTTTGGTGCTTCCAAGGTGATGTGATCTGGGGAAAATTATGGTCACTGCTGTCCTAGTCTACCCTCTGGTCCTTACCCAGGAAGGGCCCCTAATCCCTTGGGACCAGAAATGATGCTGCTCTTCAGGGGCCCTCTTCCCCTGGGACCAGAAACAATACTCTTCCTTACAGTCCCTGATCCCCTTGGATTTGGAAGTGATATTATACCTCTGGGCTTTCACTTCCTCTTGACCAAAGATGTTCCTCCCTGCACTTGAAATATGACTCAGAAGTGGTAAAAGGCAAGGGAGCTGGGGGACGGAGCCAAGATGGGGACTGGAAAGCAGTAACTGGCGTGAGCTCCCCACCAAGTCCCTCCAAAAACCTATAAAAAAATGGCTCTGAACCAATTCTAGAACTGCAGAACCCACAAAGTGGCAGAGGGAAGCAGGGCTCCAGCC
>CM053623.1:139316097-139335481 GCA_028646595.1 Phalanger gymnotis | reverse complement strand
GCTCTAAAATTGGTTCAGAGCCATTGTTTTATAGGTTTTTGGAGGAACTTGGTGGGGAGCTCACGCCAGTCACTGCTTCCCAGCCGCCATCTTGGCTCCGCCCCCCGAAGCAGGCTTAACATTAACAGTATGGGATCTCAAGCTATATTTCAAATCAATAATCATCAAAACCATTTGTTAGTGACTATGAAATATAGTGATTGATCAGTGGAATGTATTTGGCATTATGTACAGAAGTAAATAAGCACAGTAGCCTAGTATTTGATAAGCTCAAAGATTTCAGCTCTTGGGCAGAAACTCACTACAAATAGTGATGGGAAAACTGGAAAATAGTCTGGCAGAAACTAATCATAGACCAGTATGACAAAATGTATACTAAGATAAGCTCAAAGTTGATGATTTAAGTGTAAAGTGCTATTGTAGGCAAATTAGAGAAATATGGGAAAAATTAGCCAGTCAGACAGACCTAAGAGTAGGAGAAGAGTTCCTCCCTATTTAAGAGACAGTGAGGTTCACAATGAGGTTCAATGGATAATGTTGGTTAGAGTAAATATAAAACTTTTTGCAGAAACAAAACCAATGCAGCCAAAATTAGAAGAAAAGTAGGAAACTGGGAAAACAATTCGCCATGAGTTTCTCTGAGGAAGGTCTTATTTTTCAAATATATATAGAAATGAGCTAAATTTATAAAAAATAGGATCCATTACCCAGTTGATAAATGATCAAGGTATTAGAACAGGCAGTTTTAACAGGGAAATAATTAGAGCTATCAGTAGTTATACGGAAGACTGCTCTAAATCACTAATAAAGAAATGCAAATCTAGTCGTTAGACTAGATTCTTCGGAACAGTTTGGCACTATGCCCAACAGGCTATGAAACTTAAAGCAATAACACTACTAGAGTTATACTCCATGGAGATGAAAGAAAAAGGAAAAGGACTCATGTACAAAAATATTTATGGCAGTTCACTTTTAGTGGCAGAGAATCAGAAACAGAAAGGATGCCCATCAATTGGAGAGTGACCGAACAAGTTATGGAATATTAATATAATGGAATACTATTGTGCTATAAGAAATGATGAAGGGAATGATTTCAGAAGAACGTGGGATGACTTATGAGGTGATGCAAAATGAAGTGAACAGAAACAAGAGAACAATCTACATAGTAACAGCAACATTGTAAGGGAAATCAACTGCTAAAGATTTAGTAATTCTTATCAGTACAGTGATCCACCAGAGAAGTCATGATGATATAAAAATACTACTTACTTCCAGATAGATAACTTTTGCTTGAAGCAAATGCTTTCTTTTCTTTTTTATTCTTTTTTTTTCTTTTTCAGAACTTGGCTAATGAGGAATTATGTTTTGCTTGACTGTATATGTATAATAGGTTTCATATTTCTTTTTGGGTGGAGGGAGGAAGTGAGGGAGGGAATTTGGATCTAGAAATATAAATTAAAATTTTTTAAAAGAATCTTTTCTTGATCCTTTCTGCTAGTGTTCTTCCCAAACTTCCTTGTATTTAACCACTTTTTATATATTCATATTTATTCTATATATATTTACAGATGTACTTGTCTTTCACATTATAATATAAAGTTCTTTAAGAGTAGGGATTGTTTCCTTCTTTATTTGTATCCCTAGAGCCTAGCCCCATGGCTGATACACTATAGGCTCTTAATAAATGTTGACTGATTGATCATAAAATTTTTTAAAAAACTTACATTTTTTAAAAAAAAGGCATAGGTGATATATTAGGAGTATTACTAAAATAATAGAATTTTAAAATCTAAATGTTGGGAAGAAAAATTGAGAGACAATATATTGGGATTATCCCATACATGTAAAGCTAATTTTGTAACATTTGTGACAATTTTCCACCGAGCTTAGATATCTTTGCTAATTTTTATAAGATAAATGAATTTCCTTATGACAATATATTAAAAACTTTTAAAAGTCACTAATTTTAATTATGCTAATAATTCTTTTAGTAAATTCATCATTTTTCATAGTAATGGTCTCTCTTTGTATCATGTGAATGAAGTGTTAGAATGTACCATTTATTTTTCTTAAAAGCACAGCTGTCATTACTTCTTATTTCTTCACCATCTAGTTTGGACAATAAATTGCCAATAATCTTTTATTGAGGACGTGCCATGAGTAAGGTAATGGGTATAGAAACTTGAAAAACAGAAGGGCTTTTGTTATCAAGAAGCTTACAGTTTCGTACAGAGGAAGACAGATGGAGAAAATGTATCAACGAGGACATGATAAAATGAGTGATGTGACAAAGGAGGGATAAAACAGATAAAAACCTTTAGGCATCGGGAAAACCTTTCTTGGAGACTTCATAGGATCAAAAAAGAACAATCAAGATTTCTACTGTTGCAGATGTTGGGGAGTGCATCCTACTCTTGGTTGACAGTATATGTACTTCCGCAGAGTTAGGAGTGACAAGTTGAGTTTGGAAAAGACATATAATGCAGTTGTAGTTTAGAGCACCTGAAGGATATAGCGTGGAATAAGACTGAAAAGGGTAGGTTGGCATTTAATGCTGTTAAAATTGCCCAGATAAGAAAGTAATGAGGATCTGAACTAAGGTTGCTCTCATAGGCAACTAAGTGACCCAGTGGGTATAGTGCAGAACTTGGAGTCAAGAAGATCTACGTTTGAGTCCTTCCTTAAAACTCTTTGCTATCTGTATGACCCTGGGTAAATCACTTAACCTCACTGGGCCTGTTTTCTTCATCTGTAAAATGGGGTAATAACATCACCCAAGGTTGTTGTGAGAATCCCAATGAGTTTAAAATATAAAACACTTTGTACACCTGAAGGTGGCTATATAAATGCTATTGTTATCATTTTCTTGTTGGTATAATGGGAATAGTTACTAGAGAAGAGCTGTTGCAAAGATAGAATTGACAGCACTTGACTGCTGATTGGATGTGGTTGATTAAAGAGAAATGCTTTAATCACATCTGGGAGAATGGTAAGACCATTTACAGAAAAGTTAAGAGAAGGATTAGGGGAAGATTTTAGGTTATTCAGTCTTCAGCTTCAGAATAAACATTTTTCTTTTCTCAATTTCCAAATCTCTAGTCCAAAGTAGACCAAGTTTTAGCAGATAGTGTTAATATCTAAACCCCTCACTTCCATAATTAGCATTAGTTTTTTTTAAAGAAAATTCTAGAATATATGAACAAGATCTATTGCAGATTATATATTTTTGCAGAAAAACATCTTAGGGCAAGATTTCCAAGTTTCAATGTGTAATTTAAGCTTTTGAGAATGTGTAATTGTAATGCATGGCACTTCTAATCTTAAACACATTTTTAAACATTATCATCTCAAGCAGGCAATTATATCCTATATTGCAAATTCAGATATGATGAAAAGTAAGATAAGATGAACTGATTTGTTAACCCAAAAAAAAGAAATAGTCCAGAATTGAGATTATAATACTCAGTTATGCAACATATATCTATGTTGTTATTTAGCTATATCTTGAATTTTTAAGTTCTTGTCCCTAGTATGATGATTATTTTTTTCTTATTTAGTTGTAGTACATGTCCTATAAAATGATGGTAGTTTGATACCCAAGAAATGTTTTGAAGAAAGGTCACAGATCCAAACGACTCCTAGAATCAGACTTCTAAGAAACTTCAGAGGACATCTGATCTAACTCATGCCTAACAAAGAATTATCTCTACAGCATAGGTAATATGAGGTCATCAAACTTTTGCTGCTTGTTCAGTTATTTCAGTTGTATCTGACTCTTCATAACCCCATTTTGGGGTTTTCATGGCAAAGATACAAAAATGGTTTTCCATTTCCTTCTCCAGTTCATTTTACAGATGAGGAAACTGAGGCAAACAGGGTTAAGTGACTTGCCTGGGATCACAGCTAGTGTCTGAGGACAAATCTGAACTCAGGTTTTCCTGACTTTAGGCCCAGCGTGTTAACCACTGCACCATCCAGCTGCCCTTTTGCTTAAATACCTCTAATGAGGGAAGAGCTTTATTCTGAGGCAAAACATTTTACTTTTGGATAGTTCTAATTGTTAGAAAGATTTTCCTTACATTAAGCCAATCTGCCTCTCTGCATCTTTTATCTGGTGCTCCCATGCTACCTTTAGGAGCTAAGCAGAACAAGTTAAATCACATATCTACATGACAGCCCTTCGTAGCCTGTATTTGAAGATAGTTCATATGTCCCCACTTCATCTTTTCTAGGTTCAATACTTCTAGTTCCTTTCAGTTGACACTGATATAGCATAATCTTCCTTCATCATTCTGGTAACCCTTCTTCAAATACTGTACTTTAAAATGTAGTATTAAAGCTGAACAGAGAATTCTTGATGTGTTTTGACGAGCTCATAATACAGTAGGACTAGCACTTCTCTAGTCACTGAAATCACTGGACATTATTCCTCTCTTAATAAAGTCTAAGATCGAGTGAGCTTCTTATGTCTGTTGAAGGCATTATCAATCTTCTACTCGTCTAATTTCAATCTAGGAATCATCCTCATGTCCCTTTCCTTCATTTCTAATGATTTACTAAGTCTTATTGATCCTGCCTTTACAAAACCTTGTATCCATCCTGGTCTTTCCATTCTTAGTGTCACCATTTTTGTTAAGGCCCTCATCATCTCTTACCTGTACTATTGCATTGTCGTTCGTCTCCCTGCTATAGACTTTCCACTCTTCAATCCATCCTCTATACAGCTTTCAAGATAATATTCTTAAAGCGCAGTCTGTTTATGTCACTCTCTTGCTTAAGAAACTCCAATGGCTTAGCACAGAACCTGGCACATAGTAGGCATTATATAAATACTTATTCCTTTCTTTCTCTTCCCTTCCTCTTCCCTTCCCCCTTTTCCATTATGGCCAAGTGCAGATTCCTGTGCCATTCTACTAAAGCCTTCCTTCCAAATTAACATCGAATCAGTACCAAATCCATCTACTTTTCAGCAGACATTTTCCTCATTCTGTTCATAGGGTAGCATGAAATATTTTGTTAAATGAATTGCTACAATCTAGGTAAAGTATATCTGCAACATTTGCTTGATCTACCAGTCTATATACCCTGCCTGCTATAAAAGGAAACGAGGTTAGTTTAGCCTGACCTTTTTGATGAAGCTATGTTGACATTATGTGATCCCAGCTTTAATAAGTTCTAGAATTTTCAGGAAACAAAGTCAAGTGCATTAGTATTTAGGTTGCAAAATCTACTCCTTTTCCTTTGGTATAAATCAAGGCAGTATTTGCCCTTCTCTAGATCTCTATCATCTCTTTCATCTCCGTAGTCTTTCAGATACTACTAACACTGCCTGCAGTTTCATCACCTGTTCTTTCAGTGCCCTGGAATTTAGTTTATCTTGGCCTGATGACTTGAATTATTTGAGGACTGCTAGTTCCTCTCCTATTATGTTTGTCCTCATTTTGGGTTTCAGCTGCTTATTAACCATTTTTGTTTTGTCATTTCCAGGCCTAAAGATAATTTTCTTTGGCAGTGAAAATACAACCCAAGTAAGAGTTGAACAGAACTGCTTTCTCTCTCACTACTCTTATCATCCTTTCCGCCTTGAAAAATGCCAAATGGGCAGTGCCTTCTTTGATCTACCTCTTGTTTCCCCAGATAGCTGGAAAGTTGTTTTTGATGTCTTTAACCATTTGTGACAGATTTAGCTTATTCTGAGCTTCATCATTCCTGATACTTTTCTTATAACATAATTACCACTCTTTTATATTTACTCCATGACTTAGCTTTGCTTCTGTTTTCAGTGAATGTCTTTTAAAAAAACGACTTGGTCGTTTATTCCTCTATGAATCTTTTCTGCCTCATTGGGATTTTTTATTTTGTCCCCAGGAGTTAAAGGAAACTGATTAATCGACTGATTTGTTATTCAGAAGATAATTTTGAATTAGAAACAAAACACGTTGAAAATGGTCCTGACTTTAGATTTTTAAGGCTTGAAAGGGTCTGTTAAAATAACTATGCAGTTCTTAAAGTCTCAGAGAGAGTAATTTTAATTACTCACTGTTGTTTATTATGCATATCTTTACTATTTACCTTTTAATTTTACTGATTTGTTTGTCTTCTTATTTATTTCATATACTCTGGGCAAAGATGTTCCAATTAATTTATTTGTTAATTCCCAGAGGTTAGCACTATTAGAAAGTGCAAGCTTATTTATTTGAAGGTAGGTTTCATGTCAGTTTCTTTGATCATTTTCTCTTTTCTGAGCACTCATACAACTTTATATTACTTACATTTTTGGTACTGCCATTGTTTGTATTTCATTTGAAAAAAAGCTTTTTTTTTAATATAGAGAAAGGCAGGAGTAGTTTTGGGTGTTCAGTCAGCGACAGTAGGTGGTGGTGACCATATTACTATTACTTGCTTTCATTGATAATTTTCTTTGTCTTGGGTGGCAGCATTTTCCTTGCTGTTATCTCATTCTTAGACTTACAATGTCATTTTAGTTTCACTTTTAACATGTTTGAATTGGAAGTGTATACATGAGGGAAAAGAATAAGGTTGTAGAAACAAGGATTTGGGGTAAGAACAGTTTCATTGAGTAAGTGGTTTTACCTTTCAAAACATCTCCCTTGCTAGTTAAATGCAGTGCTACTAGGCTACTTCATATCTATAACATATGCTGAATAAGTGTTTTTGCTTTTAAAAATATTTTCCCTAATCATGCATGAGTATAGTTAAAGGATATAAAGGAGGTTAGTGAGGGATAAATCTAGAAAGTAGATTGGAGCACATTATAAAAGGTCTTGATTGACATGCTAAGGAGTATATGGACTTTAATGGGCAGTCAGTGGGACAGAATTTGATAAATGGACTGATACTGATTTGGCCCACATTTATTAAACACTTATATCAGACTATGCTAAGTACAGAGGACACAAAGACAAAAATAAAATAATCTTGCCCTCTAAGAAATAACATTTTGTTGGAAGAAGACAAAGTAATTTCTAGGGAGGACACTAGCAGCTAGGTAGGAAACTCTTCCTGTAGGAGGGGGCACTTGAGCTGAGCCTAGAAGGAAGCTAGTAATTTTATAAGGCTAAAGTGAGGAATGGAGTGGATTCAAGGCATCGAGAGTTGGGGTGGGGGGAGGGTGGGAAGGGTGATCCTGTGGAAAGACACAAAATAAATGTCATGAATAGGGAACAAGCAAGGCAGACAGCCTTATCGACTGAGTGTGAGGACAGTGTAAGGGAATGAACCTGGTCTAAGTGTGGAATTTCAGAGCTCTGCATCATGGAGTTTGAGCAAGTATGGCTGATACTGAGATTGAGAGTAAGGTTATCCATGTATGTAATTGGGCTCTGAAGAGCCAGAGCCGTATTTTCCTGAATTCTTTGTATTTGAATTTCCTTATGGCTTAGTAATTTAGCATTACATTTTATATATCATAATTTGTTCAGCCAGTCCCTAGTCATGGGACATATTTTCTTTCAGACTTCTGGTTATGACAAGTGATGCTGTAATAAACATTTTTGTAGGTGAATATTTTTTTCTATCAGTAGCCTCCTTGGGATATAGATGTAGTAGTGGAATTTCTAGGTTAAATATTATAAACAATTTAGTAACTTTAATTGCATACTTCCAGATTATTTTCCAGATTGGTTTTTTACCACTGTACAATTCCATTAGTAATGGATTAGCATTGCCTATCTTCTCAGAGCCCCTACAATAAAGTTTTCCTATTTTATCATCTTTGCTAGCTTCTTAGGTTTTAAGTGATACCAAAAGATTATTTTAATTTATATTCCCCCAATTATTAGTGATTTTGAATAGTTTTCAGATAGCTAATGACAATTGATGCATCTGAATGCAACGGTTGACTAGCTTCTCTGGTCTTCATCCTCCCATCTTTAAAATGGAAATAGACTATTTTTGTGCTTGAAATTGTGGGGCTGGTTCAGTAGACATCCTGAAATCTTTTCCCAGCATGAAGATATCAGTATGTACATTACATGTGTATGTTTTAAAATGTCGAAACAGGAAACATTAGCAGCAGATACCAACAAGATTTGGAGGGGGGTGGAAATAAGATGGTTCACATGATGGAAGCATGAAAGAGCAAGAGGCATAAATATAGCATTTTGAGAGAACTGAAAATCATACTCGAAAAATTTTTTTCATTTAGTTATGTTTTTGGTAGCTTTAAGTAATGACTAATGAGTGTACTTTTTAGAAAATGGTAATAAATATTAATTGAGCATTTGTTGTAACTTCTCTTAAGCTTTCCTGACAGAAACAGTGAATATACTTTAGGTTCCTTTTTGCCTCTGGTGGTGAGACAGAAGAAACTGCAAGCTCTTACTAGGGTGTCTGGTGTGCAGTGACACATAAGAATCATGTACCCAGAATCTCTGAGGTGTGTAAAAAGGATGAGGAGGAACTTAAGGGCTGTTCTTGTAGATATTTTTGGCAGTGCTTAGTGATCTTAGAATTATTAGCAGCTTGGAGTTATCAAGATGGTCTTTATTTTCATCTGACTGTTTCCCTTTCTGGGAAATAAAAAAATATAAGGTTTTAGAAAAAATTCAAATATTTACACTTTGATTATTATTATTGGCTGTACTTTTAAGGAAATTTAGTTTTGTATATTATTCTTTTTATGTATTTATTTCATAGCATTTTTAAACTCCATCACTTTTTTAGAGAAAGTATTTTGAGAAAATCATGATATTGTATAGAAGAAAATTTTCTTTTTGTCACTAATTGAAACTTTGCCTGGAAAAGCACCTTGAACTTCGAAGATGGTGCTTTTCACATGTGCTGAATCCACTTTGAATTTTTTAACTGCTTCAAATGATTCATGGGTTAGCTAGCAAAAGCATTTATTTTTCTGAAGATTAACTGTGTTGGTGTCTCAGCATTTCTGAGCTCACTGAAAGCAGAAATGTAATGAGCTGTTAGTGATGAAACCTGTTGGATTTCCGGAGGAGCAGCTGGAGTTTTTGGTCTTGCTAAACAGCAATGATTCAAGTCTTACAAATTGTAAAGGATCTGGTGTCACCATCAAGACAAAGATCAGCCGCTGGGAAGAAAGGTAGGAATAGTGTAAGAACATTGGATCATAGCACTTTGAGGCATTCAGTGATCTTTTTATGTAACTATTTACAGAACAGTTACTTAAAATGTATTTTCAGTTACCATGAAATAATATGCTGTTGTGGTTCCGATATTTGAATTTCATAGTTTTTCAGACTTACTTAGACATAAGTCAATAACAAGCCAATTATTATTGACAAATTTTTAAAATCTTAAACTTAGTTATATCCTAAGCAAGCTAGTAGAAGAGAAAGAGAATAAGGTGGATTTTGTTAAATATGCAGGAGAAAGCATTTTCTTCACAGTTTTGATAGCCAGAAATATGAACTAAAAATTCTTCTTCCTGATTGTAAAAAATATAAATATTAATGGTAAAAGTGAAATGCCCTATAATCTGTTTATATCAGAGTAAAAATTATTTAGTTTATGTTGCTATTTAGTTCAGAAGTAGATTAAGTTTGCTATATTAATAGATTGAAATCTAAGTGCTTTTGTCAGATGAATATTGCCAGTAGTAAGGGACAGTATTATTATTATAGTTTTGAAGGGTGGTTAATTCTGTTCTTTTTAGTGGTTTTTATATTTATCTGCTGCTATTTTTTTTAAAGCAATCTTATTTTTTGTAATAATTCTACTCAATTTTTACTAATGGTACACTGAAATATATCTTCAAATTCTCATATTGAATTCATACTTTTTTCATCTTAAAGCAAGTTATGGGAATCATGACATCAAATAATTTATGTAATACTGATTTTTATTAAGGTACTAACTTAGATTTGAGGATAACTTTGAAAAAAAAATTGAGTCCAGGAGCTAGGCTGCTAATACTGGTAAATGTATTATATTATTTGTTGACAAGGGAAAACAGTTGACCCACTCAGCTACTTCATTATAACTCCATGTTATTAAAAAATAGGCATGCCTCAGAAAACATATATTTTGGAAAGTTTTATGTAAATTGATTTTTTATTAATTGAATCATTCTGGATACATTTAGGGAACTGCCTCTCCAAAGCAATATTGTTTCTTATGTTGAGATATTACATAAATTATGACTTTACAAAAATGTTTTTTAGTCATAGCTTTTATTATTTCTTTAGTTAAAGCTTGGTAATCCTACAATTCAAATGAGTTTTTATAAAATACTTCAAGTTAGGTTTTTAAATGATTGCCGAGAATGTTAACCAGCATCAAACAATATAAATTTGCAGAGCAATAGAATTTTAGAGCTAGATGGGATTTTATAGATCAAGTACACATTTTACATATAAGCAATTTTTCATTTAAAGTATGGTAAGGTATCTTTAAATAAATTATCAAACAGAGCTGCTATTGTTTCAAAGAAATGCATCATCTCTCATCTTCCAAAAGCAAAGAAGCAAATGTTATTTATCTTTGCAAATGTCAGAATGCTATTTAGAATCCTCTATATTTATTTACCTCTATTTCCTTTTCTCCTAAAATAGAAAATGACATGTTGTTCCTTCCATTTATGGGTAATGAAATTCTAAAATCTGGGTGTTTTTTAAAAAAAATATTAACATGTTTTATTTAAGGAATACAGAAGTTGGTTAATTTAATCCTGTTCTATTTAAGTAGTGCCAAGTTCCTGGATTGTGCATTTGAAATCACAATCATACTTGCTTGGAATATATCCAGAGAAAAAGGTAATAATAATAATGATAATAACTTTTGCAGTATTTCAGTACATCATTCTTTTCAAAATGCTTATATATACAATAACATATATGGAAATAGTTTCTATATTAAATCCGTTCAGGGATGCACTATAAGATGTACCATATGTGCACTGTACTAGCTAACCTGCTGTTACTCTGTAGGATTTTCTTATTTTTTTAGATCAATTATTTGCAGTTATGATTAAAATAGAACAAATTTTAGTTATTCTTAGTATCTTTCTGAAAAAAAAAGCCACCTAATTTTTGTTGCATTTGATGGTGACCTGTGTACTGCATTTAGTTGTAGTAACTGGTTTTATTTCATTCTTTTAGGAGATAGTTATATGCCATATATTTAAGAATTCTGACAAATTGCTTATTTGAGAAAAGATATGCCATAAGCAAATACTCAGTTTTTATTCAGGTCTTATACTGAATCAGAGAATCTTAAAGAATCTTGATCTTTAATAAGTCATCTAGCCTTAAAGAATTCCAGTGATGGGGAACCCAGTGTCTCCTGAGGCAGCCCCATTCTTTGTTGAGAGGGCTTTTAAGTATTCAGAAGTCTTTCCTTAATTTGAACCAAAATTTACCTCTCTATCCTTTTGGTGCTAATGAAGGAAAAAATCTGTTTCCTTTTCTGTGATAGCCTTTTGGATAATTGTAGCCTGCTATCAAAATTTTAACATTGATTTCTCTAGGCTAAACATGTCCTTTTCCTTCAGCTAATGCTCATATGGTATGATCTCTAGTCCTTTTACCATCAAAGTCTCCCTCCTCTGCATATACCCTGGTTTGCCAGCGTTCTTCCTAAAATGTGGTACCTTCAGTTGAATAATATTTATTTTAACTAGGACAGAATATAGCTGGACTGTTACCTCCCTTTTCTAGCTACCATATCAATACATATATATCAATATATACATACCTATACATATCAATATATACATACCCATACATATATCTACCTAAATTCTATACTTTTTCTCTCTTTTCTCTTTTTCTCTCTCTCTTTTCACCCTTGTTTCCCAACATTGAGTAATACCCCAAAAGGAGGGGTTATCCTTTACAAACATCACAGATGCGATTTTTCTTGTACAAAAAGGGGAAACTGAAAGCCATCACTGAAACTGTCAGCCTACCCTCTATGCATATTTGGAGGCCTATTTGCATCCCATTCCTATCTCTAGCTGGCTATAAAGACTAGCCTTTAATAAATTTATTTTGGACATAAAAATCTTGTGCATGGGTTTTCTCTTTTTTTCTTTCCGTAGTGTGGACACTGAGTTTCCACTTAATCATTCTTTTTGGAGAGGCTTTTGCCACCAAATATAGGAAGTTACACAGAGAGCCCTCAGCTTCAATGAGTAGCCCCAGTTCAAAGACAGTGGAGTAATATGTCTAATGCATTTTAGAAAAATTTCCATCCAAAGTGGTTAAATTTTATTTTTCAGTGTTTGGGCACTTAGAGAAATAATAAACTCCAAATAGCACTGTATAAAATTCATTTACTGGTAAAATATTATTCCTTCAAAGTAATATATAAATGAGAGTAGAATGTAATTCCTTGAGGGAATGAATGAAAAAACACAAATGACGGTATGCCAGGCACTGTGCTAAGCATTGTGGATACAAATACAAAAGTGAGATAGTGCCTGCCCTCAATGACCTTACATTCTAGAGAGACAACACATAAATGAGTGTTGTGGCCAGAGAAAGGCATGTTTGGAGAATCATAAAAAAGAATGTCACAAGTATAGGATGGAAGAGACATTGCTAGACAAAAATGAATCAGAAAAATATTTGGGGTTTTTAAGTAGGTTGGAACCTCATTGAGAATCAAACAATCAGTAAGCATTTATCAGGTGACTGCTATGTGTCAAGCACTGTGCTAGGTGCTCGGGTTACAAATGCAAAAATAAGATTGTTCCTGTCCTCAAGGAATTTATACTTTACTAAGAGAATACCACATATTCACAAAAAAGTACATATAGGAAGAGAAGATGAGAGGGTGTGTTAACTTTTTTTTTCAGTTATGTGAAGGGATATGATGTGAGAAAGGAATTAGAGTTGTTCTGTTTTCCTCCATAGGAAATACTGAGAGCAATGAGTAGAAGCTGCTTTTAGGGTTAATTTAGGCCCGATGAAAAGAAGGATCTCTGAAAGTGGGCGGGTTGCTTTAGGAGGTAGACTTGAGGTGATCTAGGTAATCCTGGATGACTGCGTGTCAAGAACGATGTAGAGAGCATTCTTGTTCAGGTTCACATGGATTTCCACGCCTGGAATGCTCACCCCCCTGACTTCTCAGGCTTCCTTTAAGCCTCAACTAAAATCCTACCTCCTATAGGAAGCCTTTCCCAATCCTTAATTCTGATGTTTCCCCTTGATTAATTATTTCCTATTTATCCCGTACATAGCTTCCTAGTATATATGAGCTTGTTGCCTTCCCCATTAAATTGTGCGCTTCTTAAGAGCAGGGATTGTCTTTGCCTTTCTTTATATAGTGCTGGGCACAAAGTAGACACTTAATAAATGCGCACTGACGATGGAGTAAAGATGGTGGAGTGCAGGCAGCAACCCAGCAGAACTCTCCTAACATTCCCCTCCAAACGACTTTAAAATGACTCTTCAAATCAAATTTTGGAGCAGCAGAGCTAACAGAAGGTCAGAGTGAGACATTTTTTCCCAGCCTAAGACAATTTGGGAGTTCAGCAGAAGTGGTTTGTGATACCAGGGCGGCTGCTAGGCTGGAGTGCTACAGCAGGACTAGTGGTGGGCCTTGGAGGTGGCTATGACAGTAGCAGTAGCAGCACCAGCAAAAGGTATGCAGAAACAGTAAGGAGACTGGAAACTTGTCAGAAGGAGATTACAAGGGACCTTTTGCTGGCATTAGGTATGATTGGCACTGATTGGTAGCTCTGTTCCCCATAGAAATTATGGGTCATTGTTCCAGGGCAGAGAGGAACAGTTTTGGTTGGTCACAAAGGAGTTGGAGTTCTGGTCACAGGAAGAGAGGAGTGCTAATGCTTGTAGGTCCAAGGAACAGGGACCCTTTGTGGGTAAAGACCAGAGCATAGACTATAGACAGAGCAGTGACCACACCTCTCCCTAGATCATACCACCTTAGAAGCACCAAAAACTTGTAGACCTTCAGAAATAGCTCTGAAAACAGCAGTACAAAAAATTGCCTGAAACTTGTGACAGTGCCTGCCCACCAACAGAGCTGAACTTTAACATAAAGTTCAAAGTCAAGAAATAGTCTGGGAAAGTGAGTGGACAAGAAAAAAAGAGCTTGACATATAAAAGTACTATGTGGCACAGGAGATCAAGACATAAACTCAGAAGATGACAACAATATGAAAATAGTTTCAAGAATTTTTGGAAGTGTTAAAGAAAGCGATAAGAGTGGTAAAAGAAAAATTGGGATAAGAAATGAGAGTGATGCAAGAAAATTATGAAAAGAGAATTAACACCTTGATAAAAAGAGGCACAAAAAATACTGAAGAAAATAACACCTTGGTAAAAGATACACAAAAATTCACCAAAGGAAAGAACTCCTCAAAAAAGCAATATGGGTCAAATAGAAAAGGAAGTGCAAAAGCTTGCTGAAGAAAATAATTATTTAAAAATTACAATTGCTCAAGCAGAAGTTAATGATTCTATGAGACATCAAAAAACAAAGTCAAAAGAGTGAAAAAAGAAGAAAATGTGAAATATCTCATTGGAAAAACAATGACTTGGAAAATAGATAAGCCATAATTTTTTTTAAAAGAGCCTAGATATATTTCAGAAAAGTATAAAGGAAAACTCCCCCAATATCTTGGATCCAGAGGGTAAAATAGAAATTGAAAAAAATATGCCAGTTACCTCCTGAAAGAAATCTTAAAATGAAAGATATAGCCAAATTCCAGAACCCCCAGGAAAGGAGAAGGTATTAAAAGCGGCCAGAAGGAAACAATTCATGGAGCCACGGTCAAGATCACCCAAGATTTAGCAGCTTTTATGTGAAAGGAGCCGAGAGCTTGGAGAAGGCAAAGAAGGTAGGATTACAACCAGGCATAACCTACCCAGAAAAACCGAGTATAATAAAGGCCCGGGACAAAAATCTACTACTATGCTTCATCTGAAGTAAAAAAAAAAATGCAGGATTTGCAAACATGATCTCAGAGGAAGCAAAAGCAAAAATAGATCTGAGCAAAAGGAATAATAAGGGAAGCTATATTTTGCTAAAAGGTACCAAGTTTATCTGAATGGCCTCATTTCTCAAATTTACAAAAATAAGGTATTTAATAAATGGTCAAAGGATATGAACAGGCAGTTTTCAGAAGAAGGAATCAAAGTTTATATGTATATGTATATCCATATATACACACACACACACACACCCATGAAAAAAATGCTCTAAATCACTATTGGTAAACACAAATCAAAACAACTCTGAGCTACCACCTCTTGCCTATCAGAAATGACAAATGCTAGAGGGGATGGTGGGAAATAGGTCCATTAATATAGTGTTAGTGGAGTTGTGAACTGGTCCAATCATCTCTAGAACATTTTGGAACTACAGACAGTTCTGTCTTTACATAAATTCACATTACATAAATTTGACTTTATGTAAAGCATTCTGTAAGGAACCACATTTCCAAAAAAACCACTTAAGTTAACTTTACAGTACTGTTCTTTCTCTTTGTCTCTCAGCACTCTTGCCCCTTGGCTGAATACTTCGTGGCTCCTGTGGCCCCCATTTAGAAAAACTCTCCCAAGTAAAAGCAGAAGAATGGATTGCAGAGAGACTGCCACCACCACTATTTCCACTGCCAGATTGGGGGCTTGGCCAGACACCTCTGACACTAAGAGAGAAAAATTTCCATGTTCTACCTACCTGCCCACATTTCTGGCCCCCGTGTATCTGTCTTCTCCGTGTATCTGTCTTCTGTCTGTTCATGCTTGGGTACCATGTGTCTGTCACCAGCCCCCACATTTTGCTCATTTTCTATCACTGTCTGTGCCTGGTCCCCACATGTTTGCTTCCTGCATGTTTTTCTTCTTGCTTCTGATCAGGTCCCCAATATGGCTGGCCCCAGCCCCAACATCTGCCGCCTCCTGTTCTCACTTCTCTCCCCCTGGCCCCCAAGTGTCCTTGAGCTGTGTTGGTCCCCTCCCTCCACAGGTTTAGGATCCCCTTCCTGTTTCCCTCTCCCCATATCTACAGGCAAATTTATATTACATAAAAATTACTTTATGTAGAGGTCTATAGGAAGGTACACTTATGTAAAGTGAGAACTGTCTGTACACCCAAAGGTGTATAAAAACCCTCCATAAACCTGTGCATACCTTTCGACCCAGCAATACCACTACTAGGTCTGTATCCCGAATAGGTCAAATAAAAAGAATAAAAAGGAATAGGACCTACATGTACAACAATATTTATGCCAGCTTGTGTGATGGCAAAGAATTGAAATTAAGGGGATGCTAATCAATTGGGGAATAGCTGAACAAATGGCATATGATTATGAAGGATGAGTACTATTGTGCTTATAAGAAATGATGAGAGAGATGGTTTCAGAAAAAAACATGGCAAGACCAATGAACTGATGCAAAGTGAAGTAAGAAGAACTGTGAGATCATTTGCATAGTAACAGCAGTGTTGTGATGATGATCAGCTGTGAAAGACTTGGCTACTCTAATCAGTACAGTGATCCAAGACAATTCCAAAGGATGCAAGAAAAAAAATGCTATCCATCTTCAGAGAGAGAACTAAGGAGCTCCAAATGCAAATTGAAATAGAATTATCTTGCTTTTTTTTTGCACTATGGCTAATATAGAAATGTTTTGTATGAGTTCATATGTATAATTGATAGTATTTTGCTTGCCTTCTCAGTGGGTAGGGGAAGGGTGGGAAGGAGGAAGACAATTTGGAACTCAATTTTTTTTTAAGATTTTTTTTTATTTTTAGTTTATAACAGTTCCACAAGTTTTTGAGTTTCAAATTTTCTTCCCTTCGCTGCCCTCCCCTTCCCCCCCACCAAGAGGGCATGGAATCTGATGTATGTTCTACATATATCTTCGCATTAAACATATTTACACAATAGTCAGGTCATAAAGACGAGCCATGGTCAATGGAGTGAATCATGAGAAAGAAGAAATAAAATCAAAAAAGAAGAGACAAAAAAAAAAGAGCAGATAGTTTGCCTCATTCCGCATTCAGACTCCATAATTCTTTCTCTGGATGTAGATAGCTCTTTCTATCATGAGTCCTTTGGAGCTGTCTTTGGACCTTGTATTGCTGAGAAGAGCCAAATCTATCAATGTTAGTCATCACAGAAACAATATGTCTGTGGTTGTGTACAGCGTTCTCCTGTTCTGCTCCTCTCACTCAGCATCATATCGTGTAGTTCTTTCCCGGTTATTATGAAGGCCATATCGTCCCTATTTCTTATAGCACAATAGTATTCCATTACATTCATATACCACAACTTGTTTAGCCATTCCCCAATTGATGGGCATCCCCTTAATTTCCAATTCTTTGTTACCACAAAAAGAACTGCTATAAATATTTTTGTACATATGGGTCGCTTTCCCTCTTGTGTGATCTCTTTAGGATACAACCCTAGAAGTGGTATTGTTGGTTCAAAAGGTGTGGACATTTTTATACCTCTTTGGGCATAGTTCCAAATTGCTCTCCAGAATGGCTGGATCTGTTCACAATTCCACCAACAATGTGACAATGTTCCAATTTTCCCTCATCCTCTCCAGCATTTATCATTTTCCTGTTTTGTCATTTTAGCCAATCTGATAGGAGAGATGTGGTACCTAAGAGCTGTTTTGATTTGCATTTCTCTAATCAATAGTGACTTAGAGCATTTTTTCATATGCCTATAGATAACTTTAATTTCTTCCTCTGAAAACTGCCTGTTCATATCCTTTGACTATTTCTCAATTGGAGAATGACTTGTATTCCTATAAATTTGGCTCAGTTCCCTGTATATTGTAGATATGAGGCCTTTACAGAGATATTAGTTGTAAAGATTTTCTCCCAATTTTCTGCTTCCCTCCTAATCTTTGTTGCATTGACTTTGTTTATACAAAATCTTTTCAATTTAACGTAATCAAAATTATCCATTTTTCATTTTGTAATGCTCTCCAACTCTTGTTGGGTCATGAATTTTTCCCTTTCCTATAAATCTGACAGGTAAACTATTCCTTGCTCTACCAAGTTAGCTTTAGCAATAAGAGAAGAAAAAGAAATTGAAGGAATTAGAATAGGCAAAGAAGAAACTGAGTTATCACTCTTTGCAGGTGATATGATGATATACTTAGAGAATCCTAGAGAATCAAGTAAAAAACTACTTGAAATAATAAAATAAGCTTTAGCAAAGTTGCAGGATATAAAATAAACCCACATAAATCCTCAGCATTCCTGTATATTACTGACAAAGCCCAACAGCAAGAAATAGAGAAATTCCATTTAAAGTTACTATGGAAACTATAAAATATTTGGGAGTCTACCTGCCAAGACAAACTCAGGGCCTATATGAATGCAGTTATGAAACACTTTTCACACAAGTAAAGTCAGATCTAAATAAATGGAAAAACAGCTGCTCGTGGTTAGGGCAAACTAATATAATAAAAATGACAATTTTACCTAAATTTCCTTATTCAGTGCCATACCAATCAAACTACCAAAAAATTATTTATAGAGCTAGGTAAAATAACAGAATTCATCTGGAAGAACAAAAGATTCAGAATATCAAGAAAATCAATGAAAAGAAATGCTAGGGAAGGTGGCCTAGCCATACTAGATATTAAACTATAAAGCAGCAGTCATCAAAACTGCTTGGTACTGGCTAAGAAAAATAGTAGTGAATCAGTATAGGTTAGGTACACAAGATGCAGTAGTCAACTACTATAGCATCTACTCTTTGATAAACCCAAAGAATCCAGCTTCTGGGCAAAGAATTCACTATTTCACAAAAACTGCTGGGAGAATTGGAAAATGGGATGGCAGAAACTGGGCATAGCCCGATATCTTACACCATATACCAAAATAAAGTCAAAATGGGTTCACTGTTTAAGAGTAAAGAGTGATACTGGAACTCAATTTTAAAAGAATGTTAAAAATAGCAAGATGGTGGCTGGAAAGCAGGGACTAGCGTGAGCTCCCCACCAAGTCCCTCCAAAAACCTATAAAAATGGCTTTGAATCAATTCTAGAACTGCAGAACGCACAGGGTAGCAGAGGGAAGCAGGGCTCTAGCCCAGGACAGCCTGGATAGTCTCTGGGTAAGGTCTATCCCGCACAGAGCTGGGAGCAGAGGGGAGCAGAGTCCAGCGTGGGCGGTGAGGACCAACGAGACCAGGAGCCGGGCAGAGTGTGCCCTAGCGCCCTGAATCAGTGAGCTGCAGCAGTTACCAGACTTCTCAACCCACAATCCACCAAAGACAACAGAGTAGGTTAGTGGGAAAAGCTGCTGGGGATTGGGAGTTTGTGGTTCAGCCACCACCCCAGGGGCAGCAGAGGTGGGGCAGCTACAGAACTACAGCTGCAGTTGCTTCTGGCCCCAGGCCCACCTGGTAGGAGGAATTAAGTGGCAGATCAGAGCAGGAGTGAAGAGCCTGCTGAAG